>CM076662.1:12040631-12075045 GCA_038496675.1 Rachycentron canadum
CCCCCACCCCCTCCTACACAACCACCCCTCTTTCCTCGCCCCATGGTGCTGCTCTCACTAGGAGAGGGGAAGTTCATTACCTCAGCTAAATCAGAATTAGTCCCTTCATTTTGACGGGGCGAACTTCATTAGAAAGGCCCTTCCTTAATCCAGCGGGGAGAACTGATGAATCTACATGGGGGCAATAATTTGCTTCACACAGCACATTCAGCCACTTCCTCCACACTGTTTTCCCCTTCCTTTTCTCTGTCTATCTGGCTCTATGTATTCATGGTTACATTTTTATAAGATCTACAGCGCAAAACCTGAAAAAGGAAAACACCTGCATATAATTAACTAATGGCAGCAGAGAGGGTGTAAAGAATGAGTTATGCTGCTTGGAATGTCCCGTCCTCCCAACAGGTTTCAGGGCCTCTGGAGCAGCCATAGCTGACTTGGCCGACATTCAAACACAGGCTGAGTGAGCACGGACGATGAGGCTGGGTCTCTAGGTCTGAGGTAACTATTCAAGATTATTTTACAATACCAGGATTATGTTTTAGTGTTCATAAGACAAAAATCTTTCCCGTAAATGGGGTTGGTACAGGTAGAATTTGCTGTTATGAAAGTAAAAATGCTGTACTTTTTTTTTTTTTTTTTTTGCTTTTCTTTCCCTGAAAACACAGCTTTGCAGGGATCTCTGAAGAGACAGAGCTTCAGCAGTTGTTCAGATTCTTAGAATAAACTAGGAAACAGAGAGATGTGAATCAGGACAGACAGCCTCTGACTGCCATACCACAGTGCCTGGTGTCAAACAGATGTGCAGCTTGGCAGCTAAGCTCCCCACAAAACAGAGAGTCCACGGATTCCAGGGGGGTGTTGAGTTGTGCTGCTCTCCCACTCACCACTCCACCGTATCCCAACAGTCCCAACTCCCCCACCCTCTGCCACTGCAGTCTCCCTCCCTCATCATCTCCACACAGGGGTCCCCTGACTGGTAATCTTGTCCCTCGAATGTGAAATCTCCGACAGCGATGCCCCGCACTTTTACCCCCTACCTCTGTGGCTGATGGGTAAATTGGAATGGCGCACCCTGCTGGCGCTGAGAGCTCCGAACAGACAGCAGTACACACATGCTGAGGCACCCCTCGCACGCTCCCGTCTAATATAGTGGACATGCACACTCGCTCCAAAGCTGCAATACCCATGCACAGACACATGTCCACGCACAGATGCACACAAAGGAAGAGGAAAACACACATACAATCACACACCCACAAAAAAAGCTTCAGGTGATACGCAGCCTCGTGAGCAGACACGTACTGATGCAAGGTAAGAGTTCCATGCATGATCTGTTCACCCTCATCTGCATAAAGATTGAATCTATGATGAATAAACAGGTACTAGGAACTGAGTCAATATATGTTCAAATTTAAATGTGCATCACCTGGAATAGCTTAGCTTGGGTTTTTTTTTTTTTTTTTTGCAGGAATGGCGCCTGACTTCTGTTGCTGTATCTTATGTATCATATAGGACAGAACACACCACAACAGAGAAAACTGCAGAACATAATAAACACGTCCAACTTAATGTTTTTCAATAAGCATATTGTACAACACTAATAAATACTATCAGAGCAGAGTTTGTTTTTAGTTATTTATTTTTTCAAATGTGGCCAGGCATCAGAGTAGGATTTCCCAGAGGGCCAGTTTAGCTGTCTGAGCCTTCATCTCCATTGCTCTGTCTATTTTTCTCCTCACTCAATCTCTGAAGCATGCGTGAACGGTTGAGTCCACCCTCAAATCGCAGGGACATCCTGAAATAGTCAATGGGACCTGAAGGGGCTAAAGATCACTGCAAAAGAAGCCACAGAGGCCTTCCTGTCAAAGGCAGTGCTTTCAGGGGGCCAGGGGTGAGGGGAAGCCAGAGGGAGAGAGCCAGAGACATGACATACATTTCATTACACTTAAACCAACTGTGGGTTCAACTCAGAGCCCTGGATTTCCAATGGCGTCTCAAAGGATGGAGTAAGTGTAGGTATAAGAGAATGGTTTTTACAAAGAACACAATGGGTAGGTGGACAAAGGCAGGCAGCTGGATTAATTGCTTGGGGGCTCATAGGAATATTTTTCTAAGTACTTCTGTTTAAAGCTCAATTTAGCGCGTACATCACTCTGGTGAACAGTGAATGCCCAAAATCTTTGTAAATCTCCAAACTCCAACTGCAATTAGTACAATTAGTAAAGTATTGTGATTTCATAACTTTATATCTGTAATATACAGTATTGTTTAATGTCTTAACACAATTATAATTACAGATTCAAGTTCACATTTCTACAGATTTAGTTATTTATCTTAAATGCGGCACCAAAAGATTTTCCTCCCTTCCTTCCTTTACTGTGGTTGTTGCCTTCTGACAGGTCAGTTTAATTTCTGCTCATAAACACAACCTTAGACAAGAGAGAGAAGAGAAAACATTACTTATCCCAGACATGCCCAGAGTGGTCTTTTCAGTGAGAGCTCTCCTGGCCTTGTAGAGAGACTACTTGTCCATTAAGACTGTCAGAGGATGCTCTCAGAAATGAGAGGCCATATCTCTGAAGAGGTCTACAGGGAGCATGCTCAGACAGGGGATGGGGTTAAAGGAGACTGAGCTGGATGGGTGTAGTGTGGTGGCCAATTCTGCACAGGGTTAAGGGACCCTACATCTTGATTCTGCTGTACGGTATCCTGGCTGTACATTCTCTCTCTTTCGGTGTTCAACTGTTAAGACAATTGCCGTCATCACTGCAACATTATGGAAAATATAATTTACAGTCTAACCTACTTTGCTTTACAAAGAAATGTCTATTTAAAATTCCTTAGAGTATTATTAAAAGGGCTATATAATTACAAAACACTATTATTATTGCTCGCTTGGGGGGAGCCCTCGCTCATTAAGCTTCTAACACGTCGTGGGTTTTGATTATTCTATCAGCTTCATTCTCTTATTATAGTGACAAACTCCTGCTATTTTGTTGCCAATCTCCTTCCAGCTGTCATATCTTTTGAAAGATCACAAAAACCTTCAAACACACTTGTGATATGTCTTCAAATTCACCAGACATTGCCTGATTCCCCTATTGAATTTGCAGGATTAACTTGAGGAGGAAACGTCTCATATTTCTTAACTGGTTGCTATGTCTGACATCAGAGTGTATGAGATTCTAGCATACTGGTATTGTCCAGGGGAGGGAACCCTCACTCTAACCGTCAGCGCTTCTCCAAGTGGGACAGAGATGATTAAAACACACCATGGCTGTGACTGACAGACTCCCCACTGCTTCTAGAAGATGACATGTCTCCAAGTCACACAGAAAAGCAACTCCTCTAATTTTAACTCTGACTACAACACTGAGCCCCTCCGTCAAAACCCACAAAAAACAGCCATGCTGAGATTCTTAACCACAATAAAAGTGATAACAACTAAACAGAGAAATAAGTTTAAAAACAACAATAGGGAGGGAGGAGACAAAAGGACTGAGAAGGCGCCATTTCCCTCTGGTGCACACAAACAGCAGGAACCTGTGAGCTTGTGACAACACCTTCAAACATTTCTGTTACTTTCACAGAAATATCTGATGCTGATGCTCCAATGTGATGCTTCCGCAGCAGTCTTGTCCCAGCGCACATTCGACTTGGCAAGCTCTTGGTTACCAAAAAGAAAAAACACCCTCCTAACTGACTGTTTGACATTTGTCATGACAGGAATACAGTGAGAGGAGAAAAGAAAAGAGGAGTGAGAGGTGGGAGGGGAAGAAGAAAATGGAGGAGTGGCAGAGGGTGATCGATGTGTGAAATTGTATGTGTGAAAAAAATAATTTGGCGTTCTTTGAGTTTGTTGCAATTCTCTTGTTTTTTCTTTTTTTTTCCACGATAAGGAGGACAGAGGGGGGTTTCCTGTTATTGTCACGTTGTGTAGCGAGCTTAGGGTTGCGTACTAAATGATTCACAGAAAACGGAATCTTTTACATTGGCGTCAGCAATTCAGCCAGGCGCCCTTGTGGGGGAATTCTTTTTGTGTGTTTTTATTGAAGTCTGCACTGAGTGCGCCCAAAAGCACTGACAGGGGGCCCCCGAGGGCGCTTGTCTTCACCTCCAAATCATAAGATGGAGAGACGAAGCTCCCTCTGTGCTCTCAATTATACCCCTCAACACCCCCTCCTGCACACAGACCCGCAACCCTGCCCTCCCCACCCAAAAAATAAAACAGGCAGAGAAGAAAAGCCTTCAGTAATACAGTCCCAGTGGAGGGCTCCAAGATCGCTCTGCGCTGCTGGAACAGCTGACAGGCTCGACACGGCGGGTCCATTCCCTGCGGTCTGTCAGAGTTGGTGCTACAGCATGATGGTTAGTACTTCTCTGGGGACGTGCCTCCTTTGCCTGCCCCTACGTGCCCCTCACATGACAGGCCCCTTCTCTGACCCATGGAAGCTCTGTGGCGTTGCCCCAATTACAGCTGTGGGTAGGTGAAACTCTAGGTTACGTGCCCCCTCATGCATCTTTACCTCTCCCACTCTCCCCGGTGAGTGGGAGACCCATCTGAGACTCCTGGCATATTCAGACTAGGTTGGGGTGGGGTTGGGGGAGGCAAAGAGGGCAGAAGGAGTAATTTGATCGGAGGGCACAGCTGCATAAACAGGGGTATCGAGGAATTTCTGTCTGCTTGATGGAATTGACTTTGCATGAATGGCCCTTCTTTTCCCCCCAAAATGGGCCATTTTCCACATGTCTCAATGAATATGACAACCTCTCCAGCAATATGAGTGTAGTAGTGGAACGGCAACACCAGCCCGAGGTAGCCTGAGCCTTTTCTTGAGCTGTGAAATTCTCCCTCTCTGGCTGCCTTTGCTAAAGACCTCATCCAAGTCCTGCTGCCTGACCTGTCAAAAGCAGCCCCATCCTCTCTAAAATGCCCAAACAAAATAAACCAACAACTGCTGGCAGGGTCAGAGGGCAGCTGCTCTGGGTGCCTGGACTCTGGCTGGCACTCTGATTGGTAGAAAGGGCAGTGAGTAAAAGGGAATCTTTTCAAAGTGAAATCTCCAGCTGATGGCTTAGAGCTCCACACCCCACAGTTTGTTTCTCTTGCTGCTGTCAGGAGTTTTGCCTGAGCCATTTGGAAGGATTAGAAAAAGTGGGGGAAGAAAAAAAAACTCAACTGGGCAGCTCGTGTGTACTGTAGGGTCTGAGTGATGGCTCCAGGACCCCTTGGAGAGTGATAAACCTTTGACCTTGACAGCCCCCTGTGGTGACCCCTGACCTCTGGCTTTGTGCCACAGACACAGTGAGACAGGTGCAGGCTGGAAAGTGACCACTCCCCCACTGCCCAGGCTAAAATCTCCCTCATCTGACCTACCTGTCCTGATGGTCTGGACTCAAACTATCTATCTATCACCAAGCAGAGGTACAACAATTGATGTTACTGAGGGAATTACAATTTGCATGGAAAGATGGAAATATCAAATTGTGTTAAAAAAAATAAAAATTTCTGTATAGCAAAATGCAGTAACACTGCTTTTTCAAAATACTTTATGTTAAGATTATTATTATGTGAAATGGCTAAAATGGGAAAAAGGAGAAACTAAAATAGTGGCACAGAGGCTTTAAATGGAAGCTGAGACTCACCAGTCAGTCTACAAATGGATTAATTTCCATTTAAAAAAATACTGTAAAATGATACACAATGTTGTGTAAGAAATACAAGTTGGATAATATTAAAGTAGAGGTGTGTGGTGAGTGGAGGCACAATGACACGTCACGCGGCCTCATTTTCTGCTCCGCAGCAGGCACTAGCTCCAAGGTCGCGCCAGTCCGCGCCAGTCTTTCTGCAGATCCATTTCCTCTCCCTAGGCACTTCCCTCATGTTGTTGGCCCAGTGATTCAATGCCTTGCATTAAGAGCAATTCACCTGCCTCCGGCGTCCCAGTGGCGCAGGTCCCCTGGGGAAACCAGGTGGAGCATAAAAAAGTTCCACATATGGTAAAGTCAAGCTGCTCGGAGGCTGCCGAGTGTCTGCTGTGGGGATAGAGGCTCCTAAAAGGCCCAGCTGGTACTTGGAAAAGGGCTTCTGCATTACTACACCTCAGTGTCTGTTTGGGCTCCCCTTTGGAAAGTGTTGGCCGGCGCACATGACCAGCCATTTTAGATTTCTCCCTCTACCCCGCCTCATCCCTCGCTCCCTCCCGCTTTCCAACTGGTTCTGTATCCAATTGAACATTTGGTCCTCCACTGCTGGTTAATCAAATTCCTCCATCTGGCCCCCCTATCCCTGTGGAACACAAAAGGTGCAGCCTGAGCCCGGGTCCAAGTGCATATTGGGAGGGAGGAGGGGGATGGAGACAGGGACTGCCTACCTAACTTACACAGCCCAGTCAACTAGATCAGGTAGAGAGCACGAGGCCAGGCCTGATCGTTTTGGGCAAACAGGAACAGCTTGGGACTAAGTATCAGAGCCCTGCTGTTCATATAGAGCTCAGGGACGGCAGTGGGTTCATATGACAGTAGGAGGGTTTTATGAGCTAATACCTCCACATACACTGTAGAATACAGAATAGAGTGAAGCCTAAGTACTACTGGCTACAACAGAAGGGAAGCACTGCCATGAGACGCCAATGTTATTCAGTCTCCGTGGCAGTAGAGGGCACTGCTCTTGAAAAAACATTGCCCAGAAACAAAGAAAAAGGAAAGAAAAGGGGAATAAAGACATTTCTGTTAAGGCCGCAAACTTGCTTGTTGTCTTCCTACACTGCTTCCTTAAGTTCAAAGTAACAGTGTGTCAGTAACTAAGCAGTGTCTAAGCCTGTACTCTGATCAAAAAGAGCTATCTTAAGATATCACACAAAGCCAGCAGTGATCTTTTAATCCCCCAGAGAGACTGTGGAGCCTTCACAAAATATCTCCTTTAACTACATATTTATTAGAAGAGACCTTTCAAAAAGCAGTCCTGCCGCACAAAGTTAAACAGGTTTTAAAGTGCAGTCACTTTCACAAAATGCTTCCTTTACAACTATGACATATCCAGCTGATCATGACTGCTCCGTGCTCCGCTTCAGCAGGAGATCTGTGGCGAGGTGAAGATGGGGACATAAACTGAGTCACAGATACAGAAACACATGGCATCTCAAGTGCTATCTCTACCCATCCATAATATCTATTGTATGATTTCTATTCATGTCCAACCATCCTTTCCCCTGCCAGGTGGCAAAACATGTGTCAATAATTAAACTGCTTTTACATAACAGGATACAGGAACACAATGCAATTTGCTCCCCATATTTCATTGGGCCTTTATGAAAACACATGAGAGAGTGTAATTAATCAAACCACTGGAATATGTGAACGGCAATTTCCACTTAATGGCACTTACAGGGATTGGGTCCCTTAAGCACCACGTTCTGTCTACCAAACGAGCGGGATTCATTTTCATCTTCATAGTTCAGACATTAAAATCTGGTGTGGGTGTTAAACAAAACCCATTTGACATTAGGAAGCCTGAAAACAACATCAGATTTGGTCCATGTGTCCTGGTCCCATGGTTTTAGACATGCCCTAAGTGTGGTATGTTTAGCTCAAGTCAGTTATGAATGGTACGGTTACATGTACGTGATTGACATGCTTGGGCTTCAGAAATTAATATTGTTTTTAATGATCTTGCTTTGACCTCAAACCTGAGTGTATGTTCTGTATTCACCTAACCACAGGAGGCTAACCACCTCCCAGCCAGGGACAGGAAGAGGATCATTCACTGCTTTTAGTGGCTTTCTGTGAGAAGATGGCCCTAGTCTAAATGGCACCCATGTCCCTAAAAGTGTTTGTCTCTCCCCCACCTCCCTCTCTCTCTCCCTCTGCCTCTCCAAAGACTCCTCTAAGTGCAGCATCTTGTTTCAGTAATTCAGCCAGGGTAGAGACAGTGGAGAGAGGAAAGTAATCGATTTCTCTCTCATTTGGTTCCTCCTAGACTTGCTGTAAGGCCTCTTAAGGGAGTTCTGGACTATTGGACAGGACAATGTTATGGGAAAGAGTGTCATTGCATTTAAGGTCATCGTTACACCAAGGTTTCATTTTGAGTGTATTTTTATTGGTGTACGGAACAAAGTAGACAAACAAACAATGCTGCCGCCATTTCCAGGATGGCAGACATCAAGATGTGCCCTCTCTGTTCATAACAGCATTGCCATTGTGAATGATAGAGAGAAATATCACGCACTATGGCAATATGATCCACTGCAGAGATACACTCTGAAAACTGCTGCTAAGTACCAAGCTTTTAGTAAGGACCATAGGTAAACCTTGTGTCTATAAAAAGACATCATAACTAAATAATTTAGAGGAAATATATGATCACTATTTCTGCTTCATGCTTCATATCATCTTTCCAAAAAAAGAAATAAAGAAAAAGGAAGACTGGAAAACTGCCAAATGACATAGAAGATTGGAGTATTTTGTAATAATATTGTGCTTTCATACTGTAGATCTGAAGAGTTTGACTGCAATATCAGACACCCACCTATTTCTCTCCCATATTTAATATTGGCATCAAGGTTCAGCACATCATGTATTACTGTTGAATTTATTCCGGTAACATAGCGGCTTATAAAATAAATACATTTTTAAGGAGATAATTTATGTTTTTCAAGTATTTCTTGATGAAGTTCAAACAGTGAATTAAAAAAAGTATACCATGTATTTTAGAGTAAAACCATCATATGTTTAATGTGGCATGTAGACTGTTTCTACAGTTAAAATCCCAGATGCAAAACAGCAGAGGAAATACAGCCAGGGCAGCCCCCTTAAGATTTAGCATTATTTGGCAGTGAAGTCCTTCCTCAAGCCTTTCAACATCACAACCTGGCCTCATCAACAGGTTTGTGGTTGGTTCTGTTTCCAGTTTACATCTCCTCTGTATTCGGGGCCCTTTATGGTCTCTAATCATTCATTCTGTGTTTCAGCTCCATGCCAGCCTGCTAAATTCTTAATAACAGTCAGTAACTCTCAGGTTGAGCTTCCATTCATTTACATCTGATTGAGATATTCTTGCACAAACCAATTAAAAATGCAATACAACTACCTGCAGATCTTGGCATGTATTATTTCCAAAATAGACACCAATCTCGTGTGTCATTAAGAGTGTGGCAGACGCAATACAAACAAGACAAATCTATCTATTGTTTATTACCTCCTCAGGCTTTTTACCCAGAGGGCAGAATAAGAGAGGGAGGGGCAGAGGTCAGCGTAATTACCATTCACTCCTTCCTTAGAGTCAGACAGTGCTAAGACATGCATTGGCAAATTCCACGGCAGCATCGTATATCACATTACCATAAAGCCCCAAAGAGCTAACCTTTGTTCAATTCCATTTGATTGTGAGAGGAAAACAGTCTTACTGACAGCCTCATCCAGCCTTAGTGTTTCAAGAGTTCAGGTGTTTGTCTTTCAGTCTTGTGACTGCTCTTGCTAAAGATGTGCTATTCCAAAAATAAAGTGTCAGGGGATGTGGGGGATCATTGAATCATCCTGGGTAGAATATCACATCATCTGGAGAGCTTCAAGGTTCAGTCTCAAACTATGCCTGAGAAAAAACGCAGTCTGTCATGAAAATAATACACAGTGTTTAGCTGCAAGCCACTCAATACAGACTGTAATTCAATAATTATGCATCTCTATGGTTGCCCACATTCTGATTAACAATTACATTGATTTATATTTTTTATCTGTGACACATAATAGTATGCCCCTGGTATTATAGCTGGGAATTCACCTGGAAGCACTTGCCATTTTGGCTTCTGTTGACAAACAACAAAGTGCTAGCATTTGCGGCATCAGTACACTCTAATATGCCCGTTGACTGAAAATGAGAGCACCAGTGCTGACAGAATGTGAAATACTGTTGCTGAGAGAGGAGGCTTAGTGGTGATGTCTTCAGTCATGCTTAAAACCAATGGCTTCAGCTCTCTGTGGCAATCTTTAGGCGGCGTTGAAGGACAAATGTTACCATGGAGGATGAAAGAAACGTAAAGATGAGAGGGGGCAAGTAGTAAGCAGACACAGAGTGAGAGACACATCCAGTAGAAGAGAGAAATGCAGACAACATAAACCAAAGAAATAAAAACACAGGAGTGGGCAAAGAGTGCAAACGAGACGGAAAGTGGAACGACAGAAAATAAAGGAAGACAGCAAGAAAGAAAGAAAGAAAGAAAGAGAGAAAAAGAGATCTGTGAATTTCCCCTTCCTCCCCTGAGACCTCCCTTGATGCCAAGCATTCATCATCCAGCCTCTAATATCAGTTATTCTGTGGCTCCTCTGCTTACAGCAGAATTAATTTCTGCTTTAATTACTCTCATCGGCGGAATGCTGATGAAGGAGAGGGACGAGGCATTCTGGGACTCGGGCCTCATTCCACCACTTTAATTTGAATGAATTCCACCCGGAGACGCTGGCAAACAACTGGCAGCCGAGCCCCGGGAGCCACTCTGGGACTGCGCAGAAGAGCTGCAGCCATGGCCCCCACCAACCTAGCTACCTTGCGAGTGTGTGTGTGTGTGTATGTGTGCCTATGTGTGTTTCCCAGCTTGTGTGTATTGTGTGGAGCTCGTTGATTTTGTGCGAGGCTTGGCGTTGAAGTGAAAAGGTAGAAGGAACACACAGGATGAGGCGAGGAAAAAAAAAAAAGAGGATTGATGGATTGAGTGATGAGTGTGCGTACTGTATGGGAACATAGTGTTTACAGAGTTTGTGTGTGTGCATGCTTCTGTCTTAGTGTGCCGTGTGTGCATGTTTGCTTTGACATAAATGTACTCAGGGATACGGGTGAGAAAGTAGAACGTCTATAGAAACAAACCGTAAATGATTTCACAGAGAGAGAGATAGTAAGAGCAGATCCATACGGACACAAAATATAAGAAATATGAACAACAGCACTGACTGTAGTCCACTGTGTAGCACAAGTGTTAGTTTGAGAGCAAAAATCATTAATAGTTAATTTGATTATTCCAGATATGGCACAGCATACTCCCCAACAAACCCCCCAGTCCATGTATCATACAAGAACTAGCAGTATAATAAAAAGGAGAAATAGGAAATAGCTGTATGAATAGGAAAAGGTTGTATGTGTGAGATTGACACAGTCCATGTTTGCATAATGAAAACAACAGCAGAAATAGTATAATATCACAACCCCGGCAGAGGAGCAGAGAGAGGGGCCATAATTGACTTTTCTCCAAGCCAGCTTGGTAGTTACAGAATGTAGCATATTGGATAAGGATTGTGATTGATTATGTGGGTCTGCCATACCGATTTTGATTAAATGTAACCATGGGTTTCTTTTCCAAGCCCTAATGAAGCAGCAATTTGAAACTGAGAGACTGGAGGACGCTGAGCCAGGCTGTCTTCAGCCCCACATCGTCTATCTGTGTATATATGATGCTTCAAAACAGGAGTCATCATACAACATCCTGCTGCTTTCTGATGTAAAAATGTATAGATTTTTTTGTTTATTTTGCTAATTAACACAATTAAAAAAAACTAAATAACTTATTTACAAAAGTCAGATTTAATGCAAAAAAAACAAAGAAAGAAAGAAAGAAACAAACAAAAAACAGTATCCATGCTCTATTGCTACAACATTGAAATTCAATGAATAATTAGGTGGCATGAATCTGCTGTGAGGGGAAAACATAAATTTCCCCTCACAGCACAGGAACATAACTATAATTAATATGTGTGCCGACATTAGAGGAAGATGCTTATAGTCACTTGAACTCATTCAGTAGTGCTTTTTAACTTCACTCCACAAGATACAGCACAATTCATCTCCTCCAATTTCATGTTCCGAGCCATCCCTCCTCCAGTTCAGCAGAGGGCAGGGAGGTAGGTAGGTGTGACCTCCACTGACCCTGAAACCTCTGGACAGGTGGGCGGTGGCCTACGTGCACTGTCCATTTTGGCAACAGCTCTCCTCCCCTCCCCGGCAGGGAACACAGGCCATGATGAGCAGCTGGGTCGCAAACACTAAGCACATTAATATCTTCTTAATGATAATAATCATTATGGCATAAGCACCTTTCCCAAAGTGGGAAGGCTCACGAAATGTGCCAGAGAAGCATCGTCGTTAAGGTAAAAAAAAACTGAGATGAAATGACTCTTTTAATGGGCAGCAACTTACAGCCACCAGGATAATGCAGACACTAATGTAATAATGTGATAATGAGATACACTGAAGACATAAGGGAGACCAAAAACTCAATGAAACCAATGTGAACGAATAAATAAAAACTGACAGAGTTACCACTGTAGATATGCATTGTATCATACAGCCTGCATGCTAATATAGACTTTACTGTATCACAGAAATTTTTTTATTATTATTATTTATATTAGTACACACCATTGTTACGATATCCTTATGCTTTAAGGCCTTTCTGGAGTTAGTGGAGTTTTTCACCACCTTGTCTCCCTGAGCCTTTGAATCCATGAAGTGCCACTTGCACATAGCATTTCCCATATACTCGCCTCATTTAATATAACTGTCAGTATTCACCTATCATAGGCCATTATCTGTCTCATCCGCATTCATTATTGAAGCTAATGATCTGTTGTCCTCTCTGCTCCCTATTGAAGGAGGACTACATTAAAAGTCTCTTACTAACTTAATTAGTAATTATAAATGTTAAAGATTAATCAGAGAGTGAGTAGCTTAAGGTTTACGTCTCTAGGCAGTGGTGGGACAAATGGAGAGACAAAGAGGCCATGTCGCTTCAGTGTTCACACTCCACTGTCGTGCTGGAAATGGAACAAGACATATGAAAAGAGTGGAAGTGTGACCATTTTACCTCTAATGACTGTCAGCTGTGTTTTTTATCAATGTGTTTGCATATGAATAGACAGAAACATAAAGCAAAATGTTGTCGAGTGAGAGCCTGTGTGCTTAAATCTACCTTCCAGCTAAATATAGCATGTTTCCATTCTATAATCTACTAGCACTACTGTAGTGGATATAATGCTGTTAAAGGAAGCAGCATTTAATATAGTAACTTATGATGCATGCAGTACCCACATTATCTCTTTCTAACAAGATGGAAATAGATCCCCTTAATTAAATCCTGGGTGTACACTAATTCCTTACTAAATCTGCACCTCTCTGACAATTCTACATCAGCAGCTCCTTGCACTCCAGTAAACATATAAGCACTGCTATCAACATTAAACCTTAATAACTAATAAAGCTTTCATCCAGGGAGTTCCTGTGTGATTTCCATTAATGTGAAGGGGAATCGCCCAGGACCATCTCCCTGTTTTCCGGAGCACGTTGACGCTCAAGCCGGCGGGGTCGGTACTCTCGGCGCAGGAGGAAAACAAGGAAGAACTTTATCTGTGCTGAGTTGTGGGATGCTAGAGATGCAAATTGCATTTCTGCCTCAACTTCGACTTGCGAGAGAAACAGCTACACCTTTATTTCACCAGTGATTAAATGTCAATTACAGGAGATGCACAAGACTCACTGTGAACTGAAGCAGGAGTAAATAAGAGACAAGTATTACTATTGTAAAGACAAGCAAAGATTTGACAGTAAAGGATGAGCATCCATTTGGTAGCTCTGCCCTGTTCCATTTAGGAGAGAAATGGTGGTGCTTTGACTGTTGAACAGGGAGTCCTATCACACAAGACACACAGAGTGGGGTGATGATGGGGGGGCTGGCCAGTGGCCCACCACACCTGAAACCTATTAGAGAGCTTTGGAACATTCCACAGGGTTCTTCCACTTTGGCCAGAGGGCATCGTAAAGGTCCACACAGAGAGGGTCGGTGCAACTCAGACACAGACAAACAGCCAGCAAGGTGAAACACTAAAACTAAAGTAGGATGTGGATGAGTATGACATCTGAGTATACTGCAAATGGCGGTGTTGTTTGTGTTTTTGTTTTTCTAAGGAAATAAGCTTCCCTAACTGGCCTGTGGTCCCTGCTGACATGTAAAACGTGGTTTAAAGGCTAAGATTACATTTTCTGCACTTAGTTTGTCTTCATAGAGGAACACTAGGATTAAAACGTTTACCGTTGGCAAGCCATACAAAACTTTTATCAACTTTTTATCAAATGGTTTGCCATCTGGACTTAAAACAGTAGGGGCCCAATAGTGCACTGACACTAAAAACAAATGCATAAACACACACAACCTGCTGCCAAATTTCTTGGAGATAGCCCTATCTTCTCCACTATGTGTGTGTGTGTATATATGTGTTTTAGTGGTACCAAGGCCCATCTCTTTGGCTGGATCTGTGTCCATGCCTCAGTGTTATGCTCACTGGGTTTAGCTCTGTGGGTGTCTGTGGCCTCTCCTCTGGCCGCCCGTGTCCATTTGCTCTGCGGGTATGGCAGGCCTGAGCTGACAGATGGCCGCCCCTCTCCATTCCGCTCCAGAGTAACACAGTAACTGGTTTTTCCTCCGCCGTTGACCTTGCCACAGCCAGCCAGCAATCCAGGCTGGCACTCGGCCTGTCGAACAGGAGGGTAATGAAGTCCAGCGCTGCTCACATGATTATTAAGGCTTTGGGGGGCCTTTCAGAACCCTATCCCCCTCCCCTCTCCTCCCCTGTCTGCCATTCACACAGCCAAAGTTCGATGAGGATGGTCATTCGTTACATGGTACTTTGGAAAACCACCATTGTGCACCATAAAGAGAGCTAAAACTTTTTGCTGTACTCTTTTGGAGTATTCTAACACAAATCTCCTTATACCTATGAAGCATACTTTATAACAATTTTGAGAACAACATTTAAACTATTTCCCATTCAGTAGGGTATGGTAGCTATTGCTGTCCCAGCGTGCCTGTCATTCCAAAAACACACCAAGTCAGAGCCACTACACAAAGTTAGATCAGATCTGTTGCACAAACTATTGGTGCTGACAACTTCTAAAAGCAATGCAGTTCAGAAGTAGAGCGCCACTTCACTTTCACTGCAATTCTCCCTTACCACAAGCATCTCTAGGCACGCATGGAACCCCGGTCCCATCAAGGCCAGACTGGGATTTGAGAGGTGTAGGTTGCAGCTCTGACCTTTAATAAGGCAGGACTGTCTGTTTGCACTTCTCCCATAAGCCCCCCTCCAGTCAGACTGCTAAGCAACCCCATCAGACCAGGGGTGCGCGTGCACCTACGGCCTTGGTGACATCTCAGAGACCATGGGGAGGTGGAGTAATGCAGAGGTTAATTCTGATCATCCAGTATTTATGGGATTCACATCAGAACAAGGGTTGGCATTAACACTCTAAAGGAGACATCCCTCCTGTATATCAATAAAACATAGCCAGAAGCACAGGAAGAGCCTACCTTTATTCAGGTCGCCCAAGTTCCTGACTAGACTTGCACAGGAGGATTAAAAAAAAACACAGCAGTGAATCCTTCAGCATGATGATATCTTTAAATTCAAAGACATTTGTAGGATTTACACAGTTCTTATACAATTCTGTATTATTGCATTTAGTTTGTAATTTATGCATCTGATTAACTCAGAAAACGAGCAGTGTTCAACCAATCAGTGAAAGGGATTTGCCCCAAATCACCATGGTGACACCAGCCTACCCATTGCAATGCAGTAAGGGGCAGCAAGTGCTCGCTCAGAGTTTGTACAAACAGGCTGTATGAACTGAGAGCATCAGATATTTTCTCACATGTTGGCCTAGTCTGTGAGGTGTGGGGAAATGTCAGGAAAATCAATAGATAAGGACCACATCAGACTGAGCTTGTCTGGCCTAGCAACAGAGCATCCCCATGGTGATGTCAATTACCTGTGCTTTACAACAAAAACACCAGGAAGAGCAAAACAGTCTCTGCAATGCTGTAAAACTTTTAATGCAGTCTCCTGGTTACATTGAGGAATTTATAAGAAACTTCTTTTTTTGTTTTCCATCCAGGCAGGTAGGTAACACGGTGAATGTGAGAATCTTATTGATAGCTCTTTTTTGCCGCTCACTCTGTTTTCTATTCTCCTCATGGACGCCACATTAGTCAGGGAGAGGTATAATGTAACGAGCAGTAAGGTGCGCATAATTGCATATTAGCAGCAACACACTTGGCTGCACGGGAGGTGACTGCGCTAACGAACAGAGAGGTGTTATTAATCACCAATTAATAAAAGCAGGCAGATATCACACTTGGTATATGGCACGCATGGTTTCCTTTGTTTCAACTGGCTGGTCCAAGCCTGTTCTCTTACTTATTTCATAAGATTGATCCTGTTCCTGTGCCGTGTTGTCTATTGAGTTCTGACTCTGATCCAGCCCCCTAGGAGTCAAATGAGGAGTGTTTGGCCATGTTTGTTAGCAGATTACATGTGTATGTGCTCTATGAATGAGTCCCAGAAACTGAGGGAACACCATCAGACATACCTAATCAAAGAGGATTATAGGAAAAGAAACAAAGAATGAAAATACCATATTCTGCTTGTGCACCAGGAGAAAAAAAGAGCTTAATGGTGTAGTGAATGTGTTGCCACCAGGGCAGAGACAGTGATGGAGACCATGTAATCAACATACACCGGCCAAGTTGCTCTTGGGGCCCAAGACAAGAGGATATGTGTCAAGGATAATTTGTGGCCCTTAGCAAGAAACAAAACAAGGCTTTCAGCTTCAAATACTGTTACAGTGTGCCTCATGTCTGTTCCCCCACTAACAGCCAACACAATTTGTTTTTTTGCCAGGTTAGAGCTCAGTTAATATAAAAATGTGAGCGCTAGATAGTGAGACAGAGGAAAATGGAGAGGTAGTGGACAGAGAGGGGGGCAGAAGGAGAAAGAGAGAACAGAGAGGAGGAGGAGAAACTAGGGGAGAGCTAAAGGCCTCTCACTCGCTCTCCTCTCCAGCTCTGTAACGGCCCACAGTGCCTGCTTCACACAGAGCGGCCAGCTGTACAGCAAATGTGCCTTTCCCTCTCCGCCCCCGAACCTTTCCACCCCTCCAGTGCCCCCCTCTGCCTGGGCCGACCAGGCCACCAGCTCCTCTCTGTGAAAGAAGGCTCCTCCCTGACTTGGCTTCAAGCTTAGTGTTGTCACCAACCCAAAAAATCTGTAGAGGTGACCCCAAAAACACTTTTCTGGGATGTGGTTTGGTTTGCTTGTTTACAGTTGTCCTTCTGAGCACTGCCACCTTGGCAGTAGCTGCTTGGAAATGATAGGAGTGAGATGAGAATTGGATTGCAAGCAGATTTAACAGAAATCAAAAACCCATCTCACCTTTAAAACCCTTTAAGACAGAGTCTGTGCTTCAAAACATGTCAGGGCTCTAAAAATCCACACAGGGACATTTGAAACAGTGCGATAAATAGGCCAAACGTGCCCCCCATGAGGCTCCAAATGTCATAGTTTACAGTGGGGTCAAAGTGAAGCAATGGGGTGGCATGATGGCATGCTGATAAAACCAAACAGGCTTTTGTGTCAATGAAAGACCTTCAAAGGTCCTCTCAAAAAAACAGATGACTTTGTGAAAGCACTGTGATTTTAAATATTTTTTCCAATATGATTACTACAGATCAAGATGGAAAGTTGAACTGATGGTCAGATTTATTTTCTAATCTCAAAGAAAAATAGCAGTAAAAGATTTGATAGTGACTGCAGCAGCTGAAAGCTGTATAAATCTGTGTGTCTCTGGAGAAAAATCGGACACCCTCAATTCTGTAAGTGTGCCATGCCAAAAAAACTCTAAACTAAAGAGTGGCCAGCTGTCTTCTGGCCTGCTATTAAATTGCTCCTTGGATGGTGGCGATATCATTTTTTTCTCCATAGGAGTATCACACCAGGTCCCCAAACAGAGCGACCAGCTGTACAGCAAATGTGTACTGATCCATCTGGGCCCTAGCAGGCTGCGGCCTCCATCTTAAGACACGTGGGGCCGTTCACAGCCTTGGCTGGGGTTGGTCTGCAACACACCCTTCTGGATCCACGGCCACCTCCTTCCCTTTCATTCACCTCCATTATCATAGTAAATGTTGAGGAGCTGTGCACCAGAGCTGCGCTTTATGTCTGGACTAGGACGTCATCATCTGAGCGTAATATCCATGCATCAAAATGTGCTGGCAGTCACACAGAAGAGGCAGCCACAAGCACTTCGGCCCAATGGGAGGAGGTGAGGGTGGAGGCTGAGTGCACTTAGTTTAGGGAGACTATTGTATTACAAAGGCAGCTAATATGGACTTGTCTGGGTGAGACAGGCTCAGGTTTTGTTGTTCCATACACTTAGCACTATGGTTATGTCACGGCTCACCACTATATATAGAGTTATCAGTGTGAACTGACACCATGGAGCGGGGCATGGATGAAAACAACACCCCTATGAATCCAGCGTCTGCTCCATTACCTACGCTAATAACGCTGACAGCTGAGCGGAGATGACCCTAGCCCCCTGTTTCCCCTCTCCTGTGCAGATGGCCATTAAAAGGAGAAAGTGTCCCTTTTTTCAGTAGAGAAGGTATTTAGAGCTTTTCCAAATGAATATTTTTTTTTCTGTGTTTTTGGCCCAAATTGGCTTTGCAGTGATTACAGGCTGGATTGAATTTAACCCCAGTCTACATTAAAACGGGATTCTTCAGAAGCCATATAAAAAACATTAGATCAACGCTGGTGTTCTGAGACAACTAAGCTGATGTTTTTCTCTATAGCTTTTCAGTCAAATGTATTTTCTTTGTTTTATTTACTCAATTCTTTTCTGCTTGCTTGCTTATCAAAATTCAGTCACTTCTTGATAACTTCATCTTTCAACCAAATTTTCATTACGATGAGTTCTGTTTTCTCCATATTTTACAGATCACAAAACAAATGCATCTAACAGAAACCCTTTTGAGGAGTCTGATGAAAACCATGATCATGTTGAATACAAAGCAATGGCATATCAGAGAAGTAAGACATCAGACAATAACCCAATCACCTATCCTCCTGTTATCTTAAGCTGTCTGAATTCCACTATTATGGGGGAACTGTGTGCTTGTGCCGCTGAAAGACATAAAATAACCAGTAGGGGGGTTTGTTTTCTACCCTCCCAGTGTGCTCCGTGCCTGCCTTTGCGAGAGAAAGGACTAATGCTGGCATGGTACTGTATTAGGCACCCCCAGTAGAATAGTGGGTGAGCAGATCGCAAAGATGAATACAAAATACACACCTACACACTCTCAGCTCGTCTCTCTCCTTTGCAAATACACCGCAGCATCAAAATCACAAATCACATGCTTCTGATTGTTTATGCACAAACAGTGGGTCCCTGATAGAATTGCCTACCGGTCCTGATAGAATTGCCCACCGTGTTTAAATTCACCTGCGCCTAGAAGCGTGTCCCAAACAGAGAGGCGGTTTGGTTCCAGATCAATGAGTCTCTCTCCCACTGAAGACAACAGATAATGCAGTGTAATGAAAGAGCCGCCAAACGAGCTGAATAAATGAATGAATAAAGGAACGTGAGACCGGAATTCAGACGCCTACTTACTGCAGGCAAGAAAACCTGTTTTCCAATTGTCTGTTCTCTACAAATTATTCTGCCTGCATACAAATGACAACCAAAAGTAAAGACATTTCGAGAATGTGGAGGTTACTGTTACACCAGCACTCCTAGTTTAGGAATCTTGTGAAAGGAAATGAGAAATTTGGAATAATTTTGTAATACACAAAATAATAATAATAATAAAATCAAATATCCATTTTTTCAGTTGATTTGACGTCAGTAAATGCTGAGAGCATGAAAGCTACCACATGTATTCAGATCTCATCTGAACAGTGTACTTAAGTGAATAGACACAATAAACAAGCAAAAAAAGAAAAATAACAGAAAAAAGTACAGCAGGAATGTGAAGATTTATTTTTTGAAAACTGGAATAATATTTGAAATTTAAACAGCTTGAATAAAATATGTTTTGGTATTTAAATATTTCACTAATCTGTAGTGTATGTTTCCATTACTTCAAACTACCTTCATATCAGAGTGGTTTGAAGTGGAGAGATTCTGCTCCACAAGCATGCACACGTACTATATTATACCATTCACATGCATGGGGAAATGAAGATGATGAGCACAACACTGGGGATGCATTTGATGGTCAAAATATTAAAATAATTCCACCTATTTGGTGATGTGATCCAGATACTTGTGAGCCTGAATGAGACAGGGTCAAATATTTCATTACATATATCACATCAATCCTTTATATGTGATNGGGAGAAGAGCTGAGTGGCAGAGTGGAGGGGAGGCTCGGTGGGCTGAACGTTGTTTACCTGTCAGCTGGCATTGATTAATCTTGTGTTCGGTGAGATCGCTCAGCGACTCGAACACCTGCCGGCAGCTGTCGCAGCTGTGCAGTGCAGGCTCCTCGTCCTCCTCCTCTCCCTCCTCTCCTTCCTCTGGAGAGAGCAGCCTCTTCCTCAGACGCCCAGTCTCACCATCCTCCGCCGCCCTCTCGAGGGCGCACTCTGGATCTGCCGAGCCACAGGAAATGACAGCACCACATAGTCAGAGGGGTGACCCACACAGTGAAGTACTACAGCTTCCTCTGGGTGACAATAAAATGGATTTCTAGACTCTGGATTTAATAAAAACAATAATAAAAGCTGTAATAAAAATGCAGGTTCAATTTGGGCCCCTGTAACTCAACCACTCGTGCCATAACAGAAGTGTTGGGCAGGTGAGGGTGAGAGATATACAGGCACACACAGACAGGGTGGCACAATACTTACACACACAAATGTAAAATACACACACAGACACACACGCACACACACAGCTCTGTTATTAGAAATGGTTTTACGTTGTGTTTGCCCTGCTTCACCCAAGCAAAACTTCAGTATATGAAACTAGACTGATGGGAATATGTGTAGTCAATAAATCCTGGATTGTAGTTTTGGCTGGACCAAAGAAATATGAAATTCCGCCAGTGCGTGCTGAAGTGCATCAGTCAGCGTCTATCAACGGAGACAGACCTTGCCATATTATCCAGACATCTAAGCCAGAACTGTGGATGTATGGAGCGTAGCACAGCAAGACACACAAAACTGAGATTGGTGTGTGTTGGCTGTCGTCACGACACACACTTCCCTAAATTATTCAGCCTTGCTCGCAGGCAGCCGCGGGTCGCGCACATCAATATTCTTCAATCCATCTGCAGTTTTGTCTCTTGTTGGCTTTGTGCTGCAGCAGTGCCAGGGGTGGGCGACTGACTACCCTGAACCACGGCTAGGAATCATCTTTCAAAATACCAGTCTAACCTGAAGTTCTCCAAGTCATTCTAAAATACTCCAACAACAAATCAAATCTCGCATTGTTCACTCACAGCTTACCATAAACATCTTCATTCAGAGACATAGTAAAACGCGTCTGTCTTGGATAAGCATTTCATAAATTGGCAGCATGGCCTACAGGCCTCTTTCTCCCCTGGTGTGACCATTACACTTCAAAATAAGACTGATTAAAAAGCCATACTTACAATCAAAAATCATGTCACCCTGGTTAAGGCTTTGTGGGGTAGAAGAGCACTTGCACTTCACTGGCAGCCATTTTAAGTCCCACTGATGCAAGTGTTCCTCAGTTTGTCCTGAAACTCCAGAGGGGGACGTTAGGAGGAAACCTGTTTTTTTTTTTTTGTCTAGCACACAGTTAACAGTGCCTGAGGACAAGGAGTGTGGGGCACTGATGTGTGCAGGTGTGGGTGTATATATATGGTTATATACACATGGGCAGCCATTTTAAGTCCTCCTTCTGAAGGGTGCTCTTAAACTGTGAAATTCCTTGAGGAAAGGCGTTCCAGAACTCATCAAGGCCACCCAGGATTTTTTCTTTCCCCCACTTGCGCCAAGTATTGATGTAACATCACACCCTCCATTGTCCTTCCCTCTTGGCGACTGAGGCTCTCGGAACATGCCCTCTAAAAATATCAGCACTGTGGTCCCCAGTGGGACCATGCAGAACAGAACAGAAGGTGTTTCAAGAAAATGAAAATCCCAACCCAATCCTCACAGATGCAGGCCTTTCTTGCTCTGGGGGAAACACTTCTGACGGAGGCCAAAAGCCACACAATATAGACTTATGATTCATCCACACACACAGATACAGAATTCACAATATGTACTGAAATATGAACACTTCATGTCTTTTTTTACAGGGTGCCTGTGGAGGAGGTTAAGACTTTGATTTTTTTTTTCCAACGGCCTTTATGAATCATTAATTTCTCTAATATTACAACTCGGTCCTGTCATGGAAACAAATGATGGCTACATTTAAGCATTTTATTTTTCTGATATAAAAACTACATTTCTCTGTGTGGAATGAAGATGCATTTTATGCTTTTTTATATTAAGTTGATATTCTCAAAATGTTTCACGGGTAATAGATTTACGATAATGACCAAATGAAACAACAATTCAAAACAACTGGGAAATTTATGCACTTAAAACCCAAAAGAGCTTTATGCATGTGTAAGTTTGATTTCCACTTCTTGTTTTTCCCTTGTTTGAGGTGGCAAGTTTCAGCTGTAACTTCCAGCTTCCAAGTGAATCCAAGCTGGGTCCGTGCTCCTGGTCGAGCTGAGTGACCTCCGGTGCTCTACTGTGATGCAGTGTTGGAAGTGTAAACTGCTACATGTTTGGGTGTGTGGGAGCAGTTGGGGGAGAGTGAGAGGAGACGGGGGGGTGGTGGGGGGGGGGGCTTGACACGGCAAGGTCACGTCCGACCCTGGGATTAAAGAGCCATGTCAATACTGAGGTTCCTGTGCCTCTGGGCCTTATACAGTAATCCATCAGATCAGGACATCCTCTTCTACCAGTCTCTACAGGCTGGACAGCAGATCAATACCAGCATGCTTGGAAAGGCTGACAATCACATGTGGAATATAAAGGGGAAGATGTGTGGCATATTGCGAATTTTTCATCATGCCTAACCCCCTTTTTAATTTTGTTAATCAGATGGACAATATTATTGTAGGAGGTAAGGACAAGAGGGATGCTGCATTGACCGCTGATCCATATTCTGATAAGGTCAGCTCGAAGTAAGATGATCGTAGCTCAGAGTGAGAAATTATTCATGAGGGGAATATAATGAAGATCTGATTGAAAGATTTTTGAGGATAAATTTTGTGGTCTTTACAGCACTAAAAGTGAATTAGTACTACACTAATAAAATGTGGGAATCTGAATGGTGATTGACAACTTTAAAGCTATGTAATATCTGACTGTGAATTCCAGTCCATCCATCATGTGCACTCTTGTCTCTTATGGTGTCTAGTGACATTTATCATGCCACAACTTTCATCTTGTAAGTTGAAGAGTCCCCTGGACCCCCCACCCTTATATTATTGAATATTTCTGCTCTTAAATATTTATAACCTTTTAATTGATATTCTCTTCTCTGCTCTATTAGCCCCACCAGGGACCTGTAGTCCCTAGCAGGGAAGCCTACACCACTTGACCCCCACTGTCTGGCCCACACACTGAGACAGGTGAAGACACTGGCCATAGGGAGAAGAGGAAGAGTATGACTGTGCAAGAATACTCAAATGGAAAAAAAATATATGAAGAGGTAAAGTGAAGACTATGGCCAAGCTGCAAGGCCTGAGCTCCCTATATTTTTTTCATATAGAAAGTTAACTTTCACCATGAGCTCTGCCTTTGACCTCACTGGAGATTTTACATCTAACCCTAAGCTTAAAGAATTAAAGAAATATTGAATGCCTAGAAGAAGGAAAAGAGACAGAAAAGTTGTTGTTGGGTACTAAGCAATTTTTGAAACGCAACATGTGATGGATGTCAGTGTTTTAAACTGAAATTCATTCAAATCCGGGCCCAAAACACTGAGCTCGAAAACTACAAAATCACTGAGGGCTATGCTCTTACTTGCCTGTAGATACAGTACGTCTAGCTCCATCAGGTTTCGCCTGAGTCTTTCTTTGTGCAATGAAAGACCTTGGTGTCAAAAACATTATTACCAGCTCACCCATCTCCTCATTTCCCCCATCATTCCCAGAGATCCTGATCCTATGATGCCCCCTCCCTGGCAGCCCACCCTACAACCACCCACCCCCAAATTCGAATTAAGAATTTATTTTAACCAGCGAGCAGCTTCTGTCGACACATGTCGACGGGCCTGATCAAAGGTGAGTACGCTCCTTTATCAGAGTGAGGGAGGCTGTCAGAAATAGGAGGACATTAAGATTGAATAACCTTCACACGGTTGTCGGCACCTCATTATTTAAAAATCTAAAACTTTTGCAGAGCACCCGCCATATATAGGTCACACTACATTCTAATGCCACATGTGCCTCCGAGTGTATCCTCCTCTGTGTGGATGGGATTTGGGGCTCTCCACTTAGACCGTCACATCCACTGATCCCCCATCATTAAAGAACGTCATGATCCGACGATGAGGCTGTGAGCTTGACACTTGCCAGATTGTTAGCGATTGTCAAGAATTTGCATTGGGGGGTGAGGGGAGCCCGCGTTCATATGGTCGAGACATGCAATCTGATTTATCTGCTTCAAATCCCACAGATTCATATTAGGGACTAATTGCTATTTAACATTTTTATGCATTTGATATTTGAAAGCAGATTAGCTGGGGTGTTTGTCAAAAGCTATCTCTCTTAAAATGCTAAACATATTACAAGCTCAAAGTGATTTGCTGACAGAAAAATGTTTCCCACCTTGTTACATGTTACAAAATAAAAAAACATGCAGTATATGTATGAAAATTTTATGATGCATGCTGAGATAAAAATAAGAGTAGCAGAGAGAGCGAGAAGGTGCCAAACAGTTACAGGAGGAGTAAGAACAAACAATGAAGACAACACAGACAGCGATACATAAAGGAAGCAGCACATATAATCACAGGTATACAGACACCATCATCCACCATTAAAATCTCTGCACCAAAAAAAATATAAGCTTACAAAGAAGAATGGAAATCAAAGCAGTTGAATGAGAAACAGCATTTGAACATACCAAATGCTCTCTTTCTCTCTCTCACCCTGTCTCACTCACTCTCTCACAGGGAGTGATAATATTGAACGGAGCGCCTTGCTATGCCATTAGTGCAGTAAAACATCAAAGGAAATGAATAATAGAGAATATGATTTTCTGAAGTGGTGGAGTGAAAGAGTCCTTTCCTCTTCCTGCTGTAGTGAGCCCTGCAGTACATTGATCTGTGGGCAGCCTCAACCTCAGCCAGAGCCAGAGTCTCGTACAACGCACCACCACCACCACTATGCTACACTACTCTACACTACGGCACCTTGCCACTCAGACAAACCCTTCAGATCTCTATAACACTTCCATTTGCCTCAGTCCACTCCACTTTGACAGTACCGACACCCTCTTGCAAAACAGCCTCAATCTGACATAGCCAAGAGCAAAAAAAAAAAGAAAGAAAGAAAGAAAAAAGAAAGGGATGTATATATAATAGAGAAGAAAAAGCACAGGGCATGTGGTTATAATTACACACAGGCAGCGCAGTGGTAAAGCCAAGCTGCAGATCTTAAGCCTGCTCGACACTCTCTGGGTAAAAAAGCGCACTGCCTCATTAAATCTCAGATATCACACTGTTCCTGCCCCTCTATACTATGCATAATACTGTCTATCTTCTAGAAGGCCTCTTTTGTTAGCATTTCTCCTTTGCCTTTGCTACATATCAAACATGAATGAGAAACAGGATGCAGGGCCTGCAGAACGCTTGCAGAGTCACAGAAGAGCACGACTGGGGGTCGACTTATGAGCCAGATCTTGACACCGTGTCTGATTAAGCCCTTAGCTTGTCAGGAGTCTAATGGCTATTGTGGCTGTGTATGTCAATGTGGTAAATGCATGAAAAGCAGGTAAGCTTTTCCACTGCTTTTCAATTTGATGTTGGAAGACGGGCTTGTTTGAGCAGTGGTTTAACCATAAGGATGGATTACTGCTGCCACAGTAAAGACCATGTCAGACACACAAGCGGTGACGAAGCATTTAAGGAAATAAGTTGGAAGTGACAAATTGCCAAAAAGCAAGAGAAATCTCACACCGTCTTAAAAGTTTGCCACCACAAACAACTCTTTTCTCATTGACCATTCCTCAAGCTGCATCCTGAGAGGGGGTTAAAAAATAAATCAGTCAGACGGAGTCAAATGTGGAAAGTGAGAAATTAATTTGTGCGCCCTCCTGATTTCTCCACAGGCAGACATCGATCATGTGGCGGCTGTCTCCCCTCACTCTGGAGATAGAGATGGTGGAGGGATGGGGAGAGGGGAGATTCGTGTGTCTGAGGGGGTCGTTGTAATCAGGCACACTCATTAGCTCTGCTTTGGCTCTGGATGACAGGAGGTCTCCGAGGCAAGTCTGCCTCTTATGCCCAGTCCTTCATCCCTTGAGCTGGGGTTAGATGGGCTAAGGAGGCAGTTTCTTTCCACAGAACCACCCACCAATACCTATCAATACGCATTAACACAGCAGCAGATAGGTGTTGCTCTGCTTTTTCCAGTGATGAGCAAACATAAAACATGAAACAGAAAATGTAAAGGGTTTCTGATCAATTATATGGTAAATGGTCAATTGGCAGTATAAGAGAAAGATTGCTGAAAACAGCCTGTCAGTCATTGTGCTACCTTTGGAGAGAGCTCACAAACAAAAAACTGATAACACAACACTGTAGTCATAAGCAGTGAAGAAAAGCTGTCCATTGTAGTGCTGCATGCAGCTCCTGTATTTCACACAGGAGCACTCAGAAAGCTGTGGGTAAATGCTGGACTAATGTGGCAGCCTAGGAGTAGCCAGGGTCCCTAGCCTGCTGGGCAAAACCATCCATATCGGGTTTAAAATAACCACACCTGAGACTTAACCTTTACCAGAGACAAATGAAATGAAAATATACAGTGTGGTGCATCAGGAGCAGGCTTCATTCATAGGGGGCTTTCTGCTAGCCTGACCTGAATTACCGCTCTGTTCCTGGAGGGCCACTGTGAATGGCACACGTGGAGACAGGACACATTCATCTGGGTAGCTCTATTCTACAACATACAGGAGGTTGGGAAACAAAGAGTCTGAAAAAACATCAGGAACACACAGAAACACAAGGACAGCTATAAGCGCACCTGCGTGTTCTGTATGCATGCACTCAAACACACAAACAAAAGCTGTACACCACTCGGCCCCTCACATAAAAACACATGCAACCATGCAGTTTACAGTACGAAAACCTCAAAAACAGGAAACACATACTTTCCATCATTCAGAGCCCAACAAAGATTTTACAGGCAGACACACACGCATGCACACACGCAGACACATGATCCACTTTCCAGCCGAAAATGATGAAATATGAAATGGAGCATTACCGCTTGGAATGGCAGTCTGCCCGGGACTGTGCTGGTCCTCTGTCACATTGTCTTCTACTGCCAGAAAAAGAGAAGGGGGGTAGGGTGAGGGGGGGAGAAAAAGAGGGAAAGAAACAGTTAACAGTGAAAAACAAGTTAGACACATTGAGATTTCCTTCTTTTTTATTATTTACTATTGAGATTTTCTCTATGGAAACTCCAGGAGATTTCAACAGCTTTCGACAGCTCAACCTGTGGTTTGGGAATCCATGCAAGCCTTTCATATGTATGAGGTTTGGCAACAAGGCAAACAGCCACCCACGTAAATAACATATTGGACTGGGTAATGACGTGATGAATTATGAACGTCTCCCATGAAAGTCCTCCCAACATCAACAGTGACCAAGTAAAAAACACCTTGATGACTGCGTTAGTGAGAAGGTTGTATGGTACATTGCTTAGTAAAATTAGATGGGTATCAAAAAGACGATTTGCAGGCGCCAGTATGGATGTGGATCTTCAGAAAGCGGACTGTGATCCAAACTTAAATGCAAAGAAATTGAGCAGATTTGCAGAATACGCTATGTTCCACAACCGAGGCAGCTGCAAAGTGCTTTTGCTCTTTAACAGGACGGCGGACGTGGTGACGGCTTGATCAGCACTCAGATCCGATCATTAGGTCCACTTTCGACTTTTTTACAACAGCACTGGCCTTGAAAAACACGTCTTCTGTTTAGTAAAAGGTAGGAACCTCTTACATTGGAGCCTTTTTGGAACTGGTGAGAATTCCTTGTGGCATGTCAAGGACAAGAAATGAAATGGATTTTAACAGCAGGAAGAGAACAAAAGAGTCTCCCACCTGTTCCATGTAAAATGAGGGTCTCACTGAGGACTTCTTACGCCTCTGCGTTCCACCCCTGCAGTTGAAATGCATTCTCCATTGTGTCTTTTCTTTCTAGCCTTTCATTTTCCTGGGCAAAGAGGAAGGGGGAGTCTGACAGGACCTCCCAGTAGGGGAGTGTGGCAGTGACTGCCAAAGCAGAAACTGGCGCACTTTTAAAATCACACAAAATATCCTGTACTTTGCATAATTAAGGCAAGATCCTATGGTGGCAGAAGCCTATCCCTCAGGGGAGCACAAGTCAGTGTCAAGCAGGGTGTCAAACCTCAGTGAAAAATGAAGAGGAAAGTGTTGAGCTGTTTCTTATGAAGACGGCAAACGACGGAGCAACTATGTTTTGCTGTCAGGCCTTGTCCAGCCAAAACTGAACTCCTGAGGAATTTGCACAAGAGGATTTTTATTAAAAAAAAAAACTTTGTAAAAAAAAAAAATGTCAGTATTCATTCAAATATAAATGTCTCTGATCAGAAATACTTCCCTTAGTAACAATAACAACTGATGCACTTGAAATATGCTAAACAAATGGTCATGGGTCTGGCAATTAATTAGCTAAATCAATTAAAAGTGATGGAACAGACATAGTTGGACACCATGGAGGTATATCCCTCAGAGCCAGCAAAGAGGACTGCAGCCGCCAACACAGAAACCTTGTCCTGTTAAAGGAGGCCTTAGTGACTGACGCCCTGAGAGTTTAATGAGTTTCTCCAGCACTGTTGAGCGCCTTGCATCTAGGATCATTTAAATGGGCTAGGGATAGGGGGTCCTAATAAATCCCCCATGGTTCTATCAGAGATTGGTGGTGGGAGCTGGAGTTTTTGTTTTGATTACCATCCCTGTTGGTGAGATGAGGGAGTTCAGGCAGAAAATTCTATTTTACAATGCCATGAGAACTTAAACATAACGGCAGTTTGTGATGATTTGTCACCACTGTGAACTTATTAAAAGTTTTGTCATTTAAAGTAAACAACTCCATCACAGTGCAAATTCTTTTCTCATTTGCACCTGTCTTCTAGATAATTAATATCTAGCTAAGAGTGATCATAGAGGGTGAGCTGTCAGGTAAGGGCACACTCCTGTGATACTTCATGCTAGCTGGACATTTGATCAACTATCATAAGACAGTACAAACACAAATAGCCGGACAGTTTTAATTAATATACTCTCAGGCTCATGATCGCCCCATAATGACTATGACTTCAACTGAGCATAACTCAGTCCACATTGTTATTAATGCGTCACTGCTATCAGTTAATTAATGTTTGACAAGGTACAGTGTATCACTCAGTTGGTGACAAACTGTAATCATGCTGCTAGGTTCTGTTGATACAATACCAAACACACTTGGGACCAATTCAGCACTGCTCCTTTGATTTTTCAAAACACGGAGCAGGAAAAACATAATCCCACAACAAGTGGCGCAACATTAAAACATTAAAGGCCACTAATTTACACACTGGCCACACACAAAAATGAACACAGTAACTGTCATTATATTGTGAGTGACAATCCCCAGAATGGGACATTTCCTTTTTCAGGATGAATTAATTGACTACAGATATTAGAGCAACAACAGGAAGCAAAAAAAAAAAAAAACACAAAGAAAAAAAACCAAATTATACTAAACAAAACAAAATATATAAAACAGATGTGTCACCACATGCGCAGACAATGAAATATCACAACCGCAAAAACTAATGTAGTAGACATGAATAAGCAAAACATGACTGCTGTGTAAGAGAGTGTAAGTGTGTGTAGACAGCACACACACACAAATATGTGTATATATAGTGTACATTTTTTGATCTTCTAAAAGAGGTTTGTAACGTATTTGTGTGTGTGTGTGTGTGTGTGTGTGTGTGTGTGTGTGTGTGTGTGTGTGGGAAGGGGTGGGGGTGGGGGTGGGGGTGTATCTTGCAGCCACTTCTCATACATAAAAAAAGCCCTGAGTGTGTTCTTGGATATGCGTGACTCATCTGCTTGGTTACAGCCAGCTTGGACGATACAGTGCCGAACACAATGGCTGTGTAATCCGCCCTGACTGACCGGGAAGGAGACGCTCGCCACAGGGACTACAACTCAATTTAGCTCGGGTCAAGAGGTCAACCCTCCTCAATTAGGGATGGGAAGGGAGGGAGGAGGACACACACTGCACATGAATAACTTTCTTAATGAGCATTATTTGAACTGGTGATTAGTGTCATAAATAATTTGCAATAGAGGAGCATGTTAATCACGTTGCATAATATTTGTAATCCTTTATATATTGTCTTGTACTGTAAGCAAATCATAAGATCACCTATAAAAAAAAAAAATGCAATCCACTAGCGGCAATATTAAAAAAAAATGTTACAAATCAATAATCCCATGATGCAATTATTGCAAATTTAGCTTCCAAAAAAAAAAATATTAGTGCTATTTATACAGGCAAACGAGACAGATGCAAATAAGCCCTGCGATGTATAATTTCATTTGCAGCAGTGGTGGGAATCAATCATCGTCTCTGAATCAGAACTCTTTCTCCATGTGGCAGACAATCCATGACAACAAGAGAGACACATGCCATGGAATAAGAAGAGATATCGGCCAGCTCCCGCGACACCCAGTCCAACACACTGAGCCGCATGTCAAGAGCAGTGACAGCCGTGCTAATGGGATTTTTCTACGGCTCCATCATAATTTCCTTAATGATAATACTAACCATATTTTTGTGTCACATTAGAAAAGTGTTAATGGGTGTTATGCCACAGATCATTAATTGTGAACAGACTGCAATACTGCAGCTAACTATAAACTAGGAATGACGCAACTGTTAGTAGACATTTTAATAGGGGAGGAAAAAATAGAGTGGAATAGCACATTTCTGTATTTTGAAGTTCAAATTAAACAGGTGGCTTTATTACATTTAACGTTAAACATGCTGAATGAGTGTGTGTAAAATTAAGAGCTGAATGAGTTTTTGAGTAGTTTTTTCCTAACAAAAATACTCAAGCCATCACAAGTGCACACAGTTTTTTATTTTACTTACACAAGCCAGGACTGAAAGGGGGAGTGGTTTGCATCTGTGGGCATAACGGACATGGTCAAGTTTCTTTTTTTTTTCAAAAAGAAATTATTCAAATTATTAACGTGAATAAAAAAAACAAAACAAAACATCTGTTAACGTTTTCTCTGACAGGTCGAATTTCAGTTGCAGTTTTATTTAGAGGAAAATAAAAATGTACTTCAAGTCTAATATGTTTATGTCTAAGCAGAGGAATTTTAACTTCAAACAGATTTATTATGGTAACTTGTGTTTTTTCTATTCCCTTCACAGATTTCATAAATCAACCTGATCTGTGAAGTTTATATTTAAAGTGTAAATATAATATTTCCTTTCAACTACAGCAACCCTAAACTCCAAAACTTACTCATATGGCGACAAATTTGAGCTCTGCAAAAACATCAAATATTTAAGGTGTACATGACACAGCAATGATTTCATGACGACCGCTGGACTTAAAGTAAATGGCGCAGAAAATATATTTATATATGCAGATGACAGACCTGGAAACTTCCACCTCAGCCAATAAACACATCAGGACTGAAGCTTGAGAGTGTCATTTGTGCTCCAAATGAAAATATCAACCCAGCCTCACATTATTCAGGAAGTGCTGTAGGACAGGCAACGTGGCAGTCATCACACGCTACATGCAGGATTTGGAGTGAGATCCTCCTTCCTCGCTGCTCACCACTGACTGAGGCAATGTGCTGACCCAAAGCCTCTGCACATCAAAACAAAATTACAATGTGCCTACAGTTGAGAAATGTAGAAGGCTCCGGATTGAGTAAATGTCAGTGGCTGGGGTGAAGTGTTTGCATATAAGCGAATGATGTATGGTCTTGTCCTGTGCCATTTATTCCCCCAAGCAATAACGTAGCCGGATCTGTCTCTCAGACTTAATTGAAACGGGACTTGTAATGTTGCCCTTTTCCTCGATGGGACCAAAAACATAACCTCTGACTCCCACAAGCAACCAAGACTGAGAGGGTGTGTGTGTGTGTGCGTGCGTGCGTGCGTGAATGCGTGCGTGCGCGTGTGTGTTGGGATTGGGATACACAAGGGAAAAAAAAAGTGCCAACTGCCACAGCATTATTTTCTCATCTCCACACACATTCCATGTCCATATTATCCATACCAGTCCCTCAAATGCCGCACATGATGCCCGCTCTACCTTCCCTCTATGTTCCATCGGCACCTCAATTTATTTTTCCTTCCGCAGAACAAAGTGTTCTTTCTGTGCAAAAAAAAAAAAAAAAGCACCATCTACACTGACCACTGCTACAAGTCAGCAGAAGACGACCTATAAAAGTGAAACCTGAACTCTGTAACCTCAATCTGTTTGCGAAAACATACAGCACATGCAGACACAGGCTGACAGACACACATGCACATGAAGACACATTTATAAACTCAAATTCAGAGATGACATTTTTGCTTCAAAATTATATATGAAAAGTCTACAAATAAAATAACACTTCCTGACTTCGACAAACAAGAGTGAAGAACACAGTTTCAAGCAACTATTTTAAAGAAATGACAAGGAAAGTTATTGTGGACATCTGTATAAGTGTATCTGTGTCCCTGTGGAAACAGATAGACAAAGAACAATAAATAACATCTGCCTGGCCTTCCTTGGGTCTGATCCAAAACAGGGAAATATCTATGACGTATCTGCATTTTTGCTCCGCTTGAGCAGTCGGAATGAAGACATAAAAGTCGGGATGTTTTGTGCGCTGCATTTTTCCAATTTAAATTTTACAGACAATAACAAAACAAACAATGTCATCACTCTGACTTCATTTGCATACTGATATGTTCAATCTCTATCCCTCTCTGTCGCACACATAGATGTACACAAATCTTAACAGATGTTCCTCTGAATGCACACACACTCTGTGTCACACATACACACACTCACACACACACACACACACACTTGTAGCATGTAGGCATGTAGGCAGGAGACGATTATATATAAGTGATGTGTCTTTTGAGAATAGCAAATGTCACACTAACTAACAAAAAGAAGAAAAAAAACAGTCAATGCCAATCTGCTCTGAGAAAATAGGAAATCTATGTATAGAGCTGTTTACTGTGAATAGAGCAGTGCAGGACTGGAAACAGAATGTGACAATTTTTAAGATGTGCATGCACTCACATTTCCACCCTCTCCTGGGTATTGATTTAAAATGGTGGCTGCATGAATGTACTACCGCAGACCATGTAATCTTCCTTTGAGATGAAGACTTCCGAGAACGAAAGGGGGAGAGAGAAAGGGGGTCCACAGACCACAAGCTGGGAATGTGAAATTGTGGACAATTATTTGCTGAGCAAAATACAATGCCTGCCAGATGAACTGGAGCTCAACCTCCATAACCCAGCAGCTCCCCCACCAAAAAGGCTACAGAGAAAAGTAGTGCATGAATAAGTGTGTGAGAGTGTGCGTGCTCTCTCTCTCTCTCTCTCTCTCACTCTCTGTCTCTATTTCTTTCTCCCTCCCCCTCTCTCACCCGCTCACACATGTACATGTACACTCAGAACACAACTACACGATCAAATTACCAACAAGCCAACTGTTAAAACAAAGAAACAAAATAAAGAACAACAAAAATCACATACATCCTCTACTCTACAATATATACAATTGACGTGCTGCTAAGATTAGTCAGTTGCTTTGAGCTGATGACTGAGAAATCCAGATGTTTACAACTTATTAATGAACATGTCCAATTAGCACTCAACACTTATCCCACCTCACGTTTAACAGTTGCACACGCACACACACACACACACACACATCACAGCCCTCCCTTCACCCAACACACGAAATGTTTCCTCCTTAGTTTCACAGACGGGGGTGGGGGTTGAAGAGAGAGAGAGAGAAAGAGAGAGAGAGAGAGAGAGAGAGAGAGAGAGAGAGAGAGAGGGGTGGGTGGATGGATGGGGGGAGGTCACGTGACTCTGCACCCCATTCCATCAGACGGCTTAAGTTCCGACCAGGAGCGTCTTTAACACATCCAGATGTTTTGCCGGCGTCGCGCTGCACTGTTGCTCTCTGAATGATCCATGCCCTGCCCTTGCACTTTAACTATCATTACAATACGATCTGAACTAAAGCGACCCCCCCCCCACACACACACACACACACCCTCAACC
>CM076662.1:12078033-12196206 GCA_038496675.1 Rachycentron canadum
TAAAAAAAAAAAAAAAAAAAAGAGGAGGTGGTGGTTGGTGTGTGTGCGCGTGTGTGTGTGTGTGTGTGGGGGGGGCAGTTACATTTCAGTGAGCGATAAGTTCAGGTCATGCTCGTCTAGACTTGTCATCACCTTTAAAATAAAAATGTTCTGAGAGCCACCAAACATAGGCTTATCACTTACCTTTCAGTGATCTTGGCTTAGCTTGCTTGCGGCGCGACATCCTACAGAAAACGCTGAAGTTGCTCAGTTTCTGTTTGGTAATTTGTGTAAAACGGGATAGTCTAAAGGTGTAGTCTTTCTAAATTCCACTGACCGAAATCGCGGCTGCCTTATCACCATTACAGAAAGATGCAACTTAGCCCCTGCCGCGCGGTCTCAACACGAGTTTTGCTGTTATTTTGTGATGAGTAGGTGGATGTTAGAAAATCCAATTAGCCCGATCGGTATATAGGCGAGACTATTTAGTAGTTGAGCTGGGTATCGGGAAAAGTGTGAGGATATAGTAATCCCGTCATGCGCTTCCATTCTCCGGGAAAACACACACGCGTGCAGGCATGATGTTCGTTTAGAAATAAAAGCGGAATATTTGCTTTTCGCCTCTCATCTCAAATGCATCCGCGTGAGAAAGACATCAGCAAAACGCCTCCTGTGAGAGTGCAAAAAAAAAAAAAAAAAAAAAAATGCAACAAAACCAGAAAAAAAAGGCGGAAAAATGATAATAACACTTTTCACTTCATATCCACCTAACAGCATCAAAACTATTATAGACTCTTCCTTTCCTCACTCCAGTCAGCTAATCATGAATTAGGTTCGGAATCTGATCTAAGTCTACGTCTAAATTGTTCTTAAAAGAGGATGAAGAAGCAGAGAGAAGATGGAAGCTCCCTCCTCATCACAAACCTGCAAGGTCTTGGACTGCGCTGTCGCTCCGGTAGTCCACATAATAATGGAAAATGGAAGCAAGGCCCCCAAAGCCATCAGGATGGCTCCAGAGGGGGCCCCTACCCCGCAGGGACTCGCTCTGTACGTAATCACTGAGGAAATCATTGTCAGCCTGCCTGCACTCACACACAGACAGAGAGGCATGATTAAAATCCTAGGGATCATGGCAAGATGCGGATTGCTGGATCTGCTGGTCCCCGGATCCGGAGTCGAACTCTAAACCCAAAGTCGGCTTGCTCACCCTGGCGTCTCCTCTGCCTCAGCTCGCCGTCGGCCACTCTCCGTCTACGGCAGACGGACTGGTCCCCCTTCTGGTAGAAGTGGTTAAGCAGAAAGGCATTTTCTGTGTGGCTGTTGACATATATGACATGTAATGGCACACACGGATTTAGGGGATGATCGATTCATTTTCAGATAAGTTTTTTTTTTTTTTTTTAATGCAAACNCCTTCTGGGGAAGGATCTATTTGTGTCACCCTGGGCTGGGATGGGGGCTCCACTGGAGGAGTAGAGAGCTCAGCCAATGGAGGATGCCAAAAACATCAAAACAGCCATGTTTACAGATTACCCAAAGGGAAAGCAAATTACAGCAATTATGCAGGCTGTGGGAATACTGATATCAGCATACCTGCTATTTCACCCAGAGACTACTTTTATGAGGCTAGAACACATACAAAACAGCACACTCAATTTGATTTGATGGCTAAACCCTCAACAAACGATGGGATTTAAACAAAGCACCGCACGTCAGGTGCATGCAAAACAATGTCTTTCTAGGGGATCACCCTGTTTGTGTATGTCAGGTCCAAAAAATATTTTTCAGTTGTTTGGAAACTAGATATAATAGCTTTCACAAATATCTGGGAGGCAAGTATATATCTGGGAGGCATAACGATGAACATGTAATATTGAGCATCATCTCCACCATAGTTTTTTTTTTTTCCAAACAATGGCAATTAATCATTCTTTGTAAACACTACAAATTGCTTCACAGAAAACTAATTTACCTTTAAAGTATTTACCTCATATATCAGTGTAGAGACAACATACAGAGGAGTCTTATCCAAATCACAGGCCTTTGTTTGCAGCTGTCGTGACATATTCATGACTGGGGCCATAATAGTCAGATTCCTGTTATATCCCCCCCAGGGAGAGCAGAGAGAATGGTGTCACATCCAATTACTGCGGCACACTGTAGAGGTAAATCAAAACTCATGCCATGAACTCTGAAATCTAAGGTGCATGCACACACACACACACACACACACACACGCTGCATAAGTAAAGCGAGACAACATTTATATCAGCATTGATAGAATATTGGAAAACACATTCTCCTGGTAACTTGGAGGTCATGTATGGATTACACAAGAAAATGGGATTGGCTGGAGGCTGCTGGCTGGCGTCTTCTCAAAACATAAATTGACATACATAGGATCTAGGAGCAAGTGAGGCAGACAGCACTTACTCAAGGTTTTACAATTATGGATTTGTTTGCCAGCATGCAGAAATTGAAATTGCAGATGAGGACGATGATACGCCTTTTACTGGAGGAGGAACAATCAGGTCATCAACCAAGTTCACTGACACCTTCTCATCAGCACAAGTAAGATGCTTTTCTGTAGAGTGAAATGAATGCCTTTGTCTTTTCCTCCACAGTAGTCTTTGGAAGGCCTGGTGGTTTGGTGGTTGGAGGGTATCTCAGCAGTGCATAGCCCCGTTTCACCCTGGAGCGGTGCAAAGCTCCTGCCCAATAAAACAGGCTGCATCCCCAGGGCCCCTCCCTCAAGCCTCCAGTCAGCGCTTGTTTTTGCACCATTTATTTAGTGTGACACATCTCCAATTAAACTGTGGAGGCTGCTGCATTCCCCCCATAACTACCTCTTATACCTCCCCATAGACTTTCTGTCACACTGAGAGTGTGGGTATGAGAGAGTGAAAGGGAGAGTTAGTGAGAAACAGAGATAGAGAAGAGAGAGAGAGAGAGAGAGATCACATCTTGCCTGCCAGCTATGATCACAATGTCATTTTCCCCTCAGTGCTTAGGAGCCTCCTCTGAAAGGTGCCCTGAATTATAATTATCAAAATATTGAACAAGATAATCATCCTGCCACTTTTTCACACTATTTGCCTTACCATCATAGAACATGCATGGAGTAATGCTCTCCTCTAGGCTTTCTTGATAACTCATTTAGAACTACACAGCCAAAGATATCTTCTTTTTTTTTTTTGTAAGACTACACCTTTGTAATATTCTTCTACTTAAGTTGATTATCAATTAACCACTTGTATTTACACTCAACCAGAACTCCTCCACTGCCTCACTTTAAGTTATGTGGGCATCATTTTAAATTCATGAATGTTTAAAAGAGATCTTACATAGGAGGTAAGAGTCTCCTTGCCACCTCTTCATCCTCCCCCAACGGCCCCAGACACAGTCACAGGAGGAGTGACTTTGTCCGACCCCAATACCGTCTGTGAGAGCACAGCTGAGGGCAGCAGCTGCCAGGGAGGACTGGTGGGGGAGCGCCCAAAACGCCAGCTCTGCCAAGCAGAGGGGCCAGGGGGAGCCCCAGTGGCAGCTGGGAAGGGTGGGGCGGCCAGCTGTGGAGCAGCAGGATGGTGGGGTGACTAGGAGATGCCACTAAACCCGAGCAGTATACACAAATGCACATATAAGCATGCGCAGATTTTATACATAAGCACAGTCAAAAAGTTCACAATTCCTCCTTCCTCTTAAAACACTTCTGCTGCACTCACCTACAGTTACACACATAAAACAGTCATCATTGGCACCAAAGCAACCAAAACAGTCTGTGGCCCTCTTAACACCAGCACCACTCTCCCATCATGTGCTTCGGCCACACATCTGGCGTACCATCTGTATCACTCCCCCCAATGTGACAGGTAGTCCCTCTCCCTCTCTGGAGGGAACAGAGGGGGAAAGAGGGACACGGAAGGTAATTTTGGGTGTAAATGTGCTCTGGACCTCTCTGGATGCATCTGGACAAAGCAGACATGCTGCTGAGCAGGGCAGGGTCATTATCAGTTGGAAACTGACTACCAGATAGCAGATGAAGACAAAACAATTATATCATACTGTCACATTATGATGGCACCAAATAGGGCACATCTTGTTTATGTTGTCGTCAGGATGAATGATTTTGTATTTTTGTATTAATAGCATCTCAGTGTAAGGTCAAATGCTATGAATGACACACATGAAAACATATTAAAGCTTCTTCCAATTTATTATAATGTACAGTTATACATTGCCATGACACAAATGTGACCACCACTTGGATGGGGTGCAGAATGCAAAATATAAAAACAGCCATATATAAACAATACCAGAGGACATGGAATTCCTCTTCTTTATGCTACTGTACATATGGGATCAATAAAGTATGCACCATAAAACAGATATCAAGCCAGTGATATAAAACTGCACAACCAGTTGTTACTGTGAAATTAGGGAATCCATTTCAGAACATTATTTTCACATCTTATGTTACATATTTGACAGTAACAATCTTTATTATTCACACACAACACTATTTGAATGACATCAACTTAGACATTTATTCAAAAGGGAGAAGGGATTCCAGCACTGTCAAGACTAACAAAACAAACTACTTGTCAGAAATATTTATTATATTGAGTTTCATCTTTCCCATTCACCACTTTGCAGTCAATGGACAAGATTGAGGTGCTTGTATAGACAAAAAAGGCTCAACAGAGCATTATCTTACAGTTTGCAGTGGCATCTGCTACGTACATGTTGAATGAAGAACGGCCAATAATCTGTCAGGTAACTTATTCATGATCCAAATTTGATACACAGTTTCCACTTACTGAAAAAACACAGCTCAACACAGAATAACAACTGTTACTTGATTTCAGACATTGAACATTCTCTAATTCCCAGTCTGCTGTTTGTTACACAAAAAGAAATTTAAACTGAAACTTCATGTCACTAAAGTAGCAGATCCAATTCAATAGTTATACAATTCAACACAACAAAAGAAAAAAAAACAAAATGTGCTGGATGGGATTATCATTACAGATAAAAACAAAAAAACAAAACAAAGAAAAAGAAAACATTGACACACTTTATGAAATTAACAACACGGCTTTAGTACTAGTTTCCAATGTCTTATACAAAGTTAGCTTGGTCTAAAAAGCATAAAATATATTTTACATGATCACATACATCAAGACATACACCATGGCCTAGCGGGAAGTTTGTCTGGTGCATCATTTCATCTCTGAGCCCCCACACATTTCTGTACTGCTGGCATTATTGCTTCTTATGAACAGGGAGCTGAATGATAGAAACAATGCACCACAGTAGATTGTAACTGTACATTTAGATCATCTCTGATATCCAAAATTTTGTTAACTTCTTTCACAATCTGCAATGCTGAAGGATAAGGCAGTTCCATTTTTAAGGCATTGCTGCTTTGAGACATACTGGACCAGAGGGTGAGTCGTGGACTTTGACATTATCAAGTCAACGAACATGATAAACAAAATACATTTTACAGGCATGGATAAGAGCCTAAAGAGACGGGGGATCGTATCTTGTATTTTTGAGTGTTTGTGTGTTCGTGTCTGAGAGAAATCTCAGTGAGCTGCAACCATCATTAAAGTCTGCTGAGCGGATGACCAGAGGTCAAATCTCAGACAGAGATCAGAGCAGAGCTGTGTGGGTTGCTGTGACCATCTCTCATTGCTGGTAATTTCCATACTGGCCCTGTGGAGAGAAATGTGACAGACACATGTTACTCACCTTCTCAAAAGCGCAACGTAAAAGCTTATATTCACAGATCTCAATAGGGTGCAAACAAACATCAGTGGTTTCAACCATATCATACTGCAAACCATGATTTATGGCTGCATTTGCTGGTGTTGACCAGCAGGTGGCAGCATGGCCTCACAACTTGTGAGCTCTAAAATCTAACTTGATACCTCAGGTTTCAGCAGCAGCATGGCTGACGACAATATTCCATATCAAATAGTGGACACTAGTTCAAGTGAGACAAATTCAGTGTAAGAACAGTAGTAACTGATGCATATCTAAACAGGGGTCGAAGTATGTGTTTGGCATTAATGAAAAATACAATGGAAACAAATTTGGAATGATTTGACAGCCTGATATATATATATATATAACATTTCAAATATATTTGAAAGTTTTATCATAAGCAAAAAAGTCATCAAAACCAGTGTAGTAAAATTGCAGAGATTACACACACAGCCAAAGCAGGTAAGCTTTTGGCTGTCTCACTGCAGATTAAGCATGCTGTGTTTCTGGACCTCATGACTTACAATTCGACCCCTGGTTAATAATAAATCAAAAAGAGAAAAATTTTTTTTAAAAATTAAAAAAAAAAAAAAAAAAAGAAAGAAAAAATAGGAAGAAAACAAAGGGAAAAACTTAAGAAAAAAGAAAGATGGAAGAAGGATAGAGACAAAAGAGACAGAAGAAACATAACAAATGCAAATTAAGGCTAGGTGGTCAAACGTCTAGATTGGACGTTGAGGTCTTCACAGCAACCATTACCTTTGCTTCTTACAGAGCTAGTCAGGGGTTCAAATCCCCGGGTCTTTATTTCCTCATGTGCCCCTGAATATTCAAAGATAAAGATATCAAAGTGTAGCTGTGGTCCCCACATAAGACCACAGGAAATACAGGGCAACAAATAGATCTCCCTTTGAACACTAGAGCAGTCTGCATCAAGTTTAAGGAAGAATCCTCTTAAAGCCCTCATATTTCACTGGAATGGCATACCACATTAGCCATGACATGTAACTAAGACTCAGTTTAACAAGTGAAAGACATTTGTAACATCTATGATCTTTTTGGGAAGAACAGAATTAAGCCACAATATGATGACAGCATGCACAACATACTAGCTTTAAACGTAACCTTCTAACTTCACTTCACATTCATCACTGGTCTCACTGAAAACTAGACAAAATATACAACTAAGTCTTAATTAATAGACATAATAAGGGACAACTAAGACCGATGTATAGACAAGTCTCTCTGACTGTCCAGTGTGGTGAGTATACTCACCTGGTCATAACCGTAAGGGCGTTGCTGCTGGCCCTGTGGGGGTCCAGGTTGAGGAGGGCGATAGCCCCCATACTGCTGTCCCTGCCCCTGAGGATAGTTGGGATACTGTCCTGGGGCACTTTGGGAGGGACCTACAAACCAACAAGCATTGAGAGCTAAATGTAAAACTGTGCATGCTTAACTGCCTTGAGTAAACCCAAAGGATCATTTGAAAATATTGAGCATAACCAACAAAAACTCTAAACTGCTCTGATCTGTCACCATCAGTATTTTTGTTTCTAGCATGGAGCACCACATGGATACTGATCACACTGGGTAGTTTCTTTTGAATCCAGAAATGGTTTGTCTAAAAATCTGGTGATGTGAAAAAGAAAACTTCAGTTCTTTACCCACATAAATGATCCATTCCGGTTTAAATATGGAAGAGTTTCCGTGTAGTCATAAAACAATCTGTACTCTAGAAAGAGGATTATTCATGTATGCATGTTATATTGTGATTTTTTTTTCCAATGCAGGTCTTGTCACCTGCTTAGAAAGAGGTGGGACAATTGAACTTTAGAGACAAACAAATCAAACCAAGTATAAAAATGCCCCAAGTTTTGCTCATTAACTGTTTCTATTTCTTACTTGTTACTCTGAGCACTCTGGGGAATCCCTGTTAGTTTACTATCACTAATGGGCTGCAATAAAAAAAGCTGATGGATGACATAGAGAGGATATGATATGTCAGACCCATTTGTTTAGGCTGCCTCCACACTGCCTGACTCAGTAATGAATGAGAATGAGTGAGTCAGGTTGGAGGCAGGCGATGGGTTCCTAATGCAAGGAGACATCAAGGAGATTCTGTTGGTCTTCATTAGAGGAACAGGCTTCATTAAAAAAAAAAAAAAAAAAAAAAAGGGGGGGGTGGGGGAAGAAAAAAAAAAAAAAAAACAAAACACTTCATCAGCCCCCATACACTGTAACCATCTATGCAGGCACTGTGAAGGACCGACCAAAGCTTGACAGGGGCTGGAGTCAAATGAGGCCCACGCAGCATCGTTAGTTGCTCATAATGCCTTAGACTGTTGAGCATAACCTTGTGGGGGTCTGCAAGAGAGCATGTGTGTGTGCCAGATGGATCTCACCTCACAGCCTCTGCGTCTCTGCAAGCTCATTACTACATGAGCTCTGGCTCAGACAGAGGGTGAATGATGGAAAGTTACAGTGAATAATGAGATGAGGGGAAAAAAAAAAAAAAAGCCTAAAGAGCTGTGTGAACACCATTTAAATTGCAGGTCAATTATTTTCTAGATATTCTGGACTTTATTAATTTTGGTTCAATGATTAAATCTATAAGCCATGACCTCAATCTAAATACCTGGAAGTTAGAAAGTAACAGTTCACAAATAGCTATAACCAAATGAAGAAACATTTGTCTCATCCTTTTATCGGTCAGTTGTTTTTGTAGCTTGCATCTTTTGACATGAGCTTAAAAGTGTTCTGATGGCTAACTATTAAAATATTTTAACAAAGGTCATAACTGGTTGAATTTCTTTTCCATTAAGCTCTTGACGAATCATTAAGGAGGTCCTTCTATTCCTTGCTCTTCTTCAAATGCATTTGGTACAGTTATATTTCCTAGGGGCAGTGACCAATTCACTCAGGAGGAATTATTATGCAGTAGTAAAAAAAAAAAAAAAAAAAAAAGATGGCTCCAGAGAGGTGAGAGTGCCCCCTACAGGAAAAATATGTGCCCCAAGGTAACTCACCATAACCCTGCTGCTGTGGTGGGTAGCCCTGTTGACCCGGGTACTGCTGTTGAGGAGGGTAGCCCTGCTGCTGGGGGGGCCCTTGCTGGTATGCTTCCTGTTGCTGGCCATACTGGGCATTACCTTCAGGGGGCAACAAAAGGCGATGTGAGCAACGAGGTGACAACTTCAGCACAAAAGCAAATCAGACGGGTGGACACGGAATAAAGCTTCTTTCTTTGCCATTACTTAAGAGATCAACTGTCCATCGACTTCAGACGGTTCTCTTAAGATGCACCTCTCACCGAAGCATTGGCTGACATAGACAGCCATAAAAAAACAAACAAACAAAAAAAAAAAACAAAACAACACACATCAGCATCAAGTGAGATAGACGTAGCAATAGTATAATAATATCCAATATTATCTAACATAAATTATACAAAATATAGCATTGAAGACATTCAAGTAAAAGTGAAGGAAGGGATCTTGATTTGCATATCTCAGCAAGCTTTGATTACTTTCATTCCCAGCCAGTGTCCAGCAACACTTCAAGCATCAATCTAAATATATATATATATAAAAAACATAAAACATAAGTATCAGTCAGTATTGTCATGACAACATGTATCAGATGAAGTTATACAGATCCCTTCTATAAAAGCAATATTGTGAGAAATTCACATAAGGCCTACCATTGTCTTGATTAGGATATGGTGGCTGCAAACTAATCATAATGACCTTTATCAGTTCAACATGGAAACATTGAGCTAACTAAATACATTGAATGTATTCATTACTCAGCACAAAAGAAGCAAATGTAACGTCAGAGGGATACAATGAAATTGATCGTAATACTGAGGAGTTCAGAGATGCACAATGTACCGTAGTGTCTTGGTAACAGCAGTTGTTTTTTTTTTTTTTTAGACATGCGTTTTTTTTTTTCCCCCCAAAAGGCAGGATTTTCTTCATTTCAAAAAGGAAGACACTTGTTTGAAAGGTAAAAAAGGAAAATAGTGTAGTCAGTAGAGGGGGAAACAAAACAGACATCAAAAAGTAAATGTTAATTGGACAAAGAAAGAAAAGGAGTTGCTTAATGTGCATCTAATATTTTAGTGTTGCTACTCTGTAATATGTAATCATCACCCTGGAACACACCAGATGGAGAGAACTGGCAGTTATCCACTGTTAAATTAAGAGGATAATGCAGTGGTAGAACATAAAAATAAATAAATAAAAGTTGGTGATTTAAGTCACCAGCGTTGCTCTGCTACAAATCACATAGATCATTTATTTTGTGTACACAAACTTTGTATTTTTACAAATAAAGGCAGTCTGCGTTTTTTCAGTGGAAACTGGCACATTCAGGACTTGCAGTACACAAACAGACTAATTGGCTACTTCTGCAAAAATACCATCTGCTTTAAAAGGCATCACATGTAGCAATCTGAAGGGTGAACACGGTTGCCTTTTGTTCAACTTTGGTACAGCATTGACTATTAAGACTCACACAAGACTCTGTCCCTGACTTTTCTTTCACACCCACAAGTAGAGCACCAACCATGACTGGGGAATTTCATTACAAGACTGGTTGCTAACTTATCCACGGACTGCAGCACTTTTTGGAATGGGGTGCGCTGGGGTATGTGGATGTTTCCCCAAAATCAAATACCAAATACCATTTCCTGTGAGCCCAAAGTCACTTAGATTTCCCAGAAAATAATGAAGAAACTGAAATTTTGCCTTTGTCGCAGTCTCTTTGCATCATTTGTGTTTTAACACAACTCCTGGGTTCATTTTTTGTTGGGTTTCTCCAAGCGACTGGAGGGTTCTCCTACCTTCTGAGGCTCCCTGTCCTGCGTGACTGTACTGGTCCCCATAGTAGTCTTCCTGCCCTGGGTACTGCTGAGGGGGTCCTACATACACATACACATACACACAACATACACACAAGTAGATTCAAGGTGTTGTTGGATCGGTTGTGTGAGGGGAAGAGCAGAGAGGGTGCAGTCCTTGCTGCTAGTTCTTGTTAGAAAGCTTTCTTTTGGTCAACTTGACTGATCTTATAATTGGAGGCTTTAGGTCTCGTCTTTAGCCATCAAGATGTCTGTGGGCTACAGAAGTGGAAATGAAGGAAATTGAGAGGAACAATAGTAAGAAATGCAGGAGGGAGGGTTAGGGAGAAGAAAAACCAACACTCACAACTTGCACACTTAACAGACACACTCTGAGGAGTATACCTTGCTGTGGAGGTCTGTAGGGTGGCATTGGCCTTTGCCCCATGACATGGTTCCCTTGGTTGACCTGGCCCATCATGCCCATTGGGTTTTGTTGTCCTTGATAGTGCTGTCCACCACCACCAGGAGGCATGTTATACTGCTGGGAAGGAGGCTGCTGGTGCATCATGGGGCCTGTGGCACAGCAACAAAGAGGTGACTCTCAATCTATAGTAGACAGAAAACTCAGAAAACCTGACTGATGTGCAGCAAGCACCAGCAAGGCAGGCAATAAGGCACCGGAAATAAATACAACCAAGTAAAAATTAACAAATGAGCCGTTTTACCTTGATTGGGCTGCATGTTCATGTTTGGCCGTGGCCCATAGTTTCCCATGGGTTGGCCTTGGGTCATGTTCATTTGGCTCTGAGCTGGCATGCCCTGGGAGGAAGGGACGGTGTGATTGTAACCACCCATCGAGCCATGGCTGCTGGGGGGCATATTCATAGAGCCACTGGGCATGTTTGGGGGCTGGTTGGGGCCTGGACCGGGACCTTGCATCGGCATGTGATTTGGCCCTGAAAATAACAGCACAGATGATTCATCTATCCCTTTGACAAAAACGGCACACAATGATTTAGTTAACATATTTAAAATTATGTTTAATTGGAAGTGATTAACTTGAACTGTAATAAATTGTCTGCACCTCTTTCTAACCAGTTCATTTAGCATATTTGCAACTTGCAATATATAAAGATTGTGAAATTAGAAAGGAAAAGAAACTTTAATGGAAGGAGCTACAGTAAGTACTCTAAGACAGTACTCCTAAGAGGCACAGCAAAGTAGTAATACTATAATATTATTGGCCAGAATGTGTATTGTCTATGTTCAAAAAAACCAAAACAAAAAAAGAATATGGATTGCATGGTACAGCATATGTAAAAACTACTCTACCAGTGGAAAAAAAAATAATATATATATATATCTATCATTTTCTGGTTTGTAATAGTGACCTATTAAAAATTACAATAATTTAGAGTTAAGTTAGTAAGTATCAATGTTTTGTTTTTGCATAACCAAAAAATGGATGAAAAGAAATAAAACACAATTAATGTTATTTTTTAGAACGTAATGAAATATTTACATTTGCACAATTAAAAAAAAACAAAACAAAAAAAAACAAAACAAACAAGACCAAGCAAACCATGATAGTTTAAGCGAACATAAGCACAATCAAATGGAGTACAAGTCCAAGACCACCAAAGCTGGCAAATGGGTGACATCATCCTTCAGCAGAGCGACCTCCCTCACGGTTCTGTGGTGTTGCTAGGCAACCCAAGTGAGACAGGGACTAAGGGAGAAGAAGGGGAAAGAGAAAAGAGAGAAAGATGAGGGAGGGATGTTTGGGGTGGGGGGTCACTTACCAGGCATCTGTCCATTCATCTGGTTTTGCATGTGTGGGGCTGGAGGGCCACCGCTGACCATACCCTCAGAGGGCATGTTGTGGCCGTGAGGAGGCTGAGGAGGGGGTCCACTTTGGTTCATCCCACCAGGGCCCATAGGCATGTTTTGAGTGGGTGGCTGTAGGCGCACAGCACAAAAACATAAATCAGCTGTCTAGAAACACATCTAAGCCTGTTCCATTCAAAGGAGAAAATTCAAAAAAGGATGATGAGGAAATATATTAACATTAAAAAGGAAAATAAATAGTCAAAAAGTACAATATATAGTAAGATAATCATTGAATAAAATACAACCAATTAATTTCCAGCTGGTCGTCGCCCATTAAGCACTAACAAAGGCTTTGAAGACAATGCCTTGAGAACCAAGAAACCCAAAAATAGCACAAACTAAACACATGCTTTCATTACCTAAATAATAGTAACTTCAAGCTGGGTTATTGTAGCTTGACATATGATGAGACATGATATATGCTGGTGTGTCAATTCTGATGACAGTTGTAAAAGCAGCCCAAAATATTAACTTTTTAAAACTAAAGTGCATGAACAACAACTCCAGTAGGAAACTCATTCTTTTCAGGGGAACCTATTCATATAGTGTGTTTCCATAAAGTTCTGGGACCTGCCAGGGAAGAAGAGCCTGAGACATTATAAGGCCTTTTCTCTTTTAGTATGCGTCAAACTCCAAAAGTTCTGCTAAGTATATATTTCATAATGCTGTAACAAGAAAATCTTATCTTAATGTTAAAAACTGGTGGACTTCCCTTAGCTGTTATGATGAACTAAAACAGACTATTATTGATATCTTTGTTCAACATCTTTTGAACCTATTTTTCCAGGAGTACTGGCTCAGGTTGATCACCTAAACTGAACCCCAAGGGACATGTTCCAATACAAGAGCCCAACATTAACTGCAATTTGAGGCAGAGAAGTCTCACTGTTATTTACAAATCACTCGCTCAAAACAATCAGCAAGGACCAATACTCACAGCGGGGAGGAGAGACTGCATGTTCTGATTGGAGTCTGCTATCGTGGCAAGGTACACTAAATTTCTGTGCAGCATCTGTTGATACCTGGGGCAGGTGGAGTGTCATCATTACATCAGTACAGGTTTCAAGCTTAAAATTACTGTAACGTGTGGGGGAGAGAAAAAAAAAAAAGGAATTTCCATAACTTACTGTGAACACTCTGCGGTTTTGCCTTTACTCTGGAATTCCATTATACACTGGATCAGCTGGTTGTTTTCGTCAAGTAACTGCAGAAGCAAACGCAGAGATTTATATCACACGTTTGTTTAGTGCGCGAGAAGACGTGTAAAATGTGAAATGGATGACACTAAGTCTTTTGATGCGGTTAGTCCTGTACTTTCTGAGAATTATTCTGTCGTAATTTCAAAAGAACGTGGAGGATGGGGGCGTTTTTGTTAAATATGAGTGTGCGTTTCTAGCTAACAAAAGACACGTCTTGCTAGCTAGCTATCCCCAGCTAACAAAACCACAGGCCTCCATTCATTTGAAATAAAATTCTACGTTAGTCCGCTAAATCGGCCTAAAACCTATTGACCACACATGGCGCCCTGACTCTAGAGAGTTTCATATTCACCGCGCTTTGACCCTGCAACATTGTTCCCGATCTATTCACAGTTGGACTTGGATGGGCACTGCTACATCGATTAGCTTAAAGGCTAGCAACGTCTCATACTACAGCCTCCATTCTGCGACGCGCTAAAAAAGATGAATTACCTTTTGTATTCCAGCGGGAGTTATATCACCCTTCCCACGCTGCCTGTGAGGTGCAAATGCCACCGACATGGTGATACTCTATGAAATTAAAGTGAACTAGAGCATAAAAGTCAAAAGTAGCTAACACACTTAACAAATTGGGAGAACTCAGATCAAACAGTTCAGAATAGGATGCAATTTTGTAATGCACCGGTCCATTTTGGGGGGGTGGGTACAGCACATTAAAAACACAATTTATTAGTATTGTTTATTTTAATCACACGAAGATGAGTGATGTTTAGATTGAGTTAAAATAAATTATATAATTTATCCCACATTTATATAAATAGTTTGAAACACCTACATTTTATCTTAATTGAATTATACTTCCACCTATTGTTCAAACAATGGAACAGTCTAGCTGGAGTCAGAAAGGCCACGGGAAATGGACTGCTCAAAAAAAGGGGAAACGAAACGAATTAGAAATTATTTAATATTCAATACAGTTTTGGTAGTTTTAGGCAATACTAGCTAATGACTGCTAGTTTTATGTGTTCAAATGTCACCCACATCGAGCCGCCATTCCAATTTGTCCAAACTTTATTAAATTAATCAAGTACATTAAACTTACAATTGAAACTTACTTTAATTTTAGGTGTAAATTTATTTATTTATTTCGCAGAGTACCTGCGCAGATTAAATTCAAATAATGTAAATAAAGTGACGTGTTGTCCATCTACGATTGTCAATCACAACTTTCCTCTGGTTTTGGTATCGACCGAGTTCAGAGGTCATGCGCATGCTCATTTTTCAACACACGGCAGCATCATAGATTGAACGGTTTGATGCTAACTAGCTGAATCATTTGGTTGAAGTCTCTCCTTTTCTCTTGATTGTTTGTGTCTTGCGGTGCAATGGCGGCAAGATATGACAGAGCTATTACTGTCTTTTCTCCAGATGGTCATCTTTTTCAAGTGGAGTATGCACAAGAAGCTGTAAAAAAGGGATCCACGGCGGTAAGGCTTATAATGAAACTAAGGCTAAAGCTAACGTTCGCAGGCAGTAGTTAGCCAACTAGCTAAGCAAGCGAGTAGTAGGCACCCGTATTACTCATGTACGAAGAAAATGTCGTTGTTTCCCATAAAATATCGTTGTGTTGTGACTTTGAACACCTCGTTGGACTGCTGGGCTTCAACTTTCCCTTACAATGTATGAAATATTAATCAACCACTTGAAATGACAAGAGCAAGTTACCATTAGCGAGCATTTTGTCGCTGTGTCACTCTCACAATAGTTTCAGTTTCAGTGTGTGCTAGTGTGATAAAAGTGACGCTAGAAACACTTAAATATTATACGTGGATAACGGACTTGGGTTTTCCTATAAGCATCGAAATATAACAACACGAACATTAAAAAAAAAAAAGTAACAAAGATGTAGCTTAGGTCTGATGTTAGCTCATGTGATTATTACCAGATACTTAGAGGCAACGCGAGTGCACCAAAGTCAACGCTAGGTCTTATAACTAACTTTAAGTATTTACTCTCTAAACCACTGTCGCATCTGTCTCGGATACAGATGGCTTATTTTGTAGTAAGTGTAACTTAGTAGCTTGTACGGGAAATTCACGTAGAAATACACCTGGCTTTCGTCTTGCACCCAAGTCTGTCAAACGCAAAAAATGTTAGCAACGATTTGGAAATTGCCGTTAATTAATGTGGGAGTAATAAAGTGGTTGGGAAGTCCTTTTTTTTTCCCCCTTCAAGAAACTTTGATGTAATCAGCAGACCAGGCTGTAATGAGTGTGGCTGATGTGCATGGAATCAAAACCCTCTTTCAAAATTTGAAGTACTTAAGTAATAGCAGTTTAAGCATTAAGAGCAGAACATGTGAATATTGTGGTTTTACTGCTCAATTATAGTAATTTGGTGTTTTTCTGACTTTATAGATAAATTGAAAAGTGTTGCTATGGTCCTTGTAGAAGCCACTGCTGAAGCTTTTTTCATTCCTTGAGTGGAAAATTCAGAGGAAATCAAACATGAACTAAAGATACCTTTTCTGAATTTTAGTTATCCCGTGACCTCCTTATTGAAGCTGGGTCTCTGTCTTCCTACAAAATGTAATACCAACAACTGGGAGTGAAACAAATTTTGAATTGTATTCTGTGCAGGTGGGAATTAGAGGCAAAGACATCGTTGTCCTTGGTGTTGAGAAGAAATCTGTAGCAAAGTTGCAAGAGGAAAGGACAGTCCGCAAGATATGCGCCCTGGATGAGCATGTCTGCATGGCGTTTGCAGGTACCTCAAACAATACAGTCAATAACTGAATAATACATAGGACACTACACCTATTGCGATGTTGTCACAGCTCAGTTTGTTGTGACAGAGCACCCAGTTGTCCAAACACTAATGTTATTAAATATCAGTACTATATATTGTATTTCACGTTTGTATCTTTACATGTTTTTAACTATTTAACCTCTTTCATTGTAAGGTCTGACAGCAGATGCTCGTATCGTGATAAACAGAGCTCGGGTTGAGTGCCAGAGCCACAGGCTAACTGTTGAGGACCCAGTCACAGTGGAATACATCACACGCTACATAGCTACACTGAAACAGGTATTTAATCTTCCTACATGATTTAATTAGTTGCTTACTATTAATTTACTCAAAGGCATCTGCACGATTTCATTGAGTGGGCAAGAATATCAGTTTCAGCTCTGATGCTCTACTCCCTGTTTGCTGGTTAATATATTTCTAATAAAGACTTTTTAGAATGACTAGTAACATCGGTCTGCATGTTGGCCATATTTGTAGCGCTACACTCAAAGCAATGGGCGCAGGCCATTTGGCATCTCTGCGTTAATTGTTGGCTTTGACTACGATGGAACTCCAAGGCTGTATCAGACAGACCCGTCAGGAACCTACCATGCCTGGAAGGTCAGTGATTTTGTGCTTGGTATATTAGTTTATCTTGTTACACAAATACCATATCAATATGAAATTGATAATTTATTGCTACATATTTTTTTGATTATTCTTGAAAAAAATTCAGGCAAATGCAATCGGCCGTAGCGCAAAAACTGTGAGGGAGTTCTTGGAGAAGAATTACACAGACGAAGCCATTGCTGGGGACAATGAGGCAATCAAGTTGGCTATCAAAGCTTTGCTTGAGGTAAGGTCACATTTGGCGTTTACACTGATATCTTTGAGATTGTGCACCTTATCATTAACCACATATACTGAATAATTATTTAGCAGTCTTACAATAGGATTCACATCCTGTCACAAATGGACAGGATGAGAATTTGAAAAAATAGCTAGAGAAATTGTCACTTCCAATGTAATTACACTTACCACAGTGAATTTAAACCAGTCTGGATCTTATCAAAGAGCACCACCTGCTGCCAGATGTGAACCATAAATTACATCAAAAGTGCACTGAAAAACTTGAGCCCTAGAACAATTTATTGCAGAATTACTCAGAAGTCAAGGGCTTATTTGCTATATTTAATTGCACTTTAAATACCCCTGCAAAAAACTGCTTCATAGCCTCTCACACAGACCTGAGTTGTAGGCTACAGTAGACAATTTCTGCTGATTTGTAACATTTAAGCATTTGTTTTGTCACAGGTTGTCCAGTCAGGAGGAAAGAACATTGAACTTGCTGTTATCAGACGGAATCAGCCTCTGAAGGTGATTTGCTTCAAATCATTTATCTTTAATTTTGCTTTGTACCGCTTTGTATGAAGGCTAATAGGTAATTTTTTTTGGCTGTTTGCAGATTTTGGAATCTAAGGAAATTGAAACCCTGGTGGCTGAGATTGAGAAGGAGAAAGAGGAAGAAGCAGAGAAGAAGAAGCAGAAAAAATCCACCTGAAGCAGTTAACTCAGCAGCAGTTTTTTCTTTATCGCACTTGGATTGCAAATATTAGTATGTTTTGGGGGGTTTACTCATTTATTTCATTGTAAAGAGCTGAGTCATAACTTGAGATCTTTTGATGTCTTGCACACATTTGAGTGATACTGCACCAGTTGCAAAGCATAACAAGTTCCTATACTTCCAGCTATGGAGTTGATGTGTAAAAGTACATCCATAGATCTCAAGTTAAGGTTGAGATCTTAAAGTACACTTACAGGATGTTTTTATATCATTCACCAAACAGCTCTAATGGTGATGAACCTCAAACGTTGAAATAAACCATTTGTAACATTCAAAGCCGCAATGAAACTAAATGCTCAATAAAAAGATAACTTGTTTGTAGCATTTTTTTCACGTTATTTATAAAAGTAGCTGAAATCATCTGAGTAATAATTGTGATTACCAGTGAGGCAATGGCCGGTTTCCACAAGATGAGAGTTGTGGGATTTATTGATAATCCTACTGCAAAGCAAGTAGTGCGATAAAGATGACTACAGTTTAAAACACCACTAGCGGCAGTGTGGTGTGTGGCTATAAAAGGCAATGTTTTTCATTTATCAGCATTCTGTGGCATAGACCTGGAAATTGGGGAGGGTAGCTCAGATTGCTTTATAAAGTGCTCACCTCTCCCTCAGTCATTTAAAACAAATTAGCAATGAGCGAATGAAGTGTCTAATGGTGGCCCAACGAGACCCCTTTTTTGCCTCTTCTTTTTTTATTTCACCCTAAATTCGCTTATCAAGCAACCACTGCTCTGAATTCTCAACGACACAATTATGGCCGGCGGTGTGGTAGGGCTGCTTAATGGGATCCTGGCCTCAGACCCCAGTGGGAACTTTCAGTGACTTTAATCTGGAGCCCTTTGAAAAGTTGTGCCGTGCTGTGCTGAAGAGCCCCGGGGGTTCCCTCTGACTCTCACCAAAGACATAATGGTGAATGGTAAAGTCCTTCATTTAGAGTCATCTCCCCAAGCCAGGATTTCCTGAGTGGGTGCCCTGGCTGCCTTGAATAGAGCAATTGCACTTTGTCTGCAATTTGTCTTGTTTGTGAGTCTTACAGGTTGATGTTTGGGCTGATGTCAGAGGATCAATTAAGCCCCTTAATATTACATCTCATACATGATGTCATTAAATCCTAAGAGGCAATAAAAGATGTGGTTTATATGACTCACTCTTAGCCTTTTCATTCATACACTAATTGCCATGCACTAATGTATTTCAGGTCAGAAATGGAGAAGATAATTACATTGTCACAGTTACCTGTTTGTTGGTGCTCAGGTTGCAGAGAGACAAGTTTTAGGTAGCCTTAACTCTGGTTTATTCTGGGTAATCCTCTGGCTACAGAGGTTATCTGATCCATCTTGTCAATAGAGCAAGAGCAGCTTATTCTGTGTTGCTGCTTTTGAACTGCTTGTGGGAAGAGTTTTCTTTCTTTCTTTTATTTCTTTTTTTTTTTTTTTTGCTGGCATTGTTGTTGCCCATAATCAGCGCTATTGTGCCTCAGGACAAAGTCCATCTCTCTCATCACTGGCTGCTGCTCATCATTAATGCAGAAAATAATGGCTTCACCAGAGGTCATCGGCGGAGGAACGAGGCCCGAGGACATGTACTCTCCAAGCAAGAATGCACACTGCTGCGGGCTGTCGACTGAGTGCATTGTTTGTATGCACACACACATGCACGCACACACACCCACACACAGCTCACAGGCCAATTGCACATACGCATAGCAAAGACTGTATTAATGTGAACACACAACAGATTTTTTTAAACAGTGCCCGCATCTCTTTTTCTCTTGATCTGTCATGCACATGCACTTTAGGCAAAGGGTGTTCTCATGTTGTAGTTAATATAGAACAAAATACTGGGAAAAAACATTCCTCATGTTCTCATCTGATTTAAGTATTTGGTTGTATCTAACATCAATAGTTTGACCCTTTTCTAATGATATCCATTACTCTTCTCTCTAGCTGATCTCCAAGTCGCAGACAGATTTCACTTTGAGGATCTACATTTTTGTCATTCTAATGTGCCACCCTGTGGCCGTATTTCAAAGTATGCCCCTCCTGGGATGTTTAAAATTTGTCAGTGCAGAATGTCCTTAGGTCCAAATAAGGCAACTGCTTCAAGGGTAGAAGCACACAGACACTTGCATCTCAAGGGAACTAAGGTTACATTAGTCCTCTGCTAAGACTGTCTCACTTCTGCTACTGAATTACTCAAGGTGTTGTCACCTTCTACACCAGCAGAGTGCAGTGTTGCATAAAAGCAGCTTTTCCATCATATCGTTTACACTTTCATCTCACTTTTTGTCCTACAGATTGACAGTGTGACTCCCCCAGCTAACAGTGAGTAGAATCTACGGGCTACTGACATGTTTTTGTCTCTGCACTTTAACACACAGCCACAAAGGCTCTGTGAACAATTGAATCCATCGAGGGAGAGTTGTTTTGCTTAAAATTGTCAGATGAAAAAGCAACATTGCTTGTGTCCTCAAGCGATGGCCAAGCTGTCAAAGTGTGTTGGGTCATAAAAGGCTACGTTCTCAACACTGTCCCTTTTCTGCTTGTCACATGTCGACAGTTACACACATACCCTGTTTGTGTATAGCAGATTGGCCCGCCTCCGCTTATGTCCTTTAGGGCTCTGCAGTATAAAATAAAGTTTGGGCATATTGGTGTGCTGGCTTACATATCCATAAGCGATCAAAATATGTTCTCTTTTAATGTTCTCTTTTAACTTCTAGCTCCAGGGATACATTTTGAATATCATTCTTTTATCTCATATCACACATCTCATCTTTTCTGTCCTTAAATCTCTTTCCTCTCTCCCCCTCTCTCTTTTGCACACATGCACAACACACAGCAGATCTTGATTTTCAGCTGTTTTCTTCATGAACACACCCTCCACTCTTATCACCATCACACCGAGCAACATATACAGTTGAGTAACAGATACCGCCAACAGCTTCAGTTGTCGTTTACCTTTGTGTCCTTCTGAAAGGTGCTGGAATACTAACAGTTTGTATGAAGAGACTAAAGGCATGGTTTTGAGTTACCCCTCAAGAGTCAACTGTCAGGGGTTTTGTCTCAGAAGAATACAAGTGCATCCTCATCTAATTGAAAGTAGACACCACTGGGCCAGATGAAGAGAAAGAGAAACAGGGAGAACAGGAGAGACAAGGAAGGAGAGGGCAAACTGAGAGGGAGAGGCAAAAAGGAGCAGACAGAGCTAAAATAAATAATTCCCATGATGCTGCAGGCCAAAAGCAAATGGCCTTGGGGCTTCATGGCCTCTCAGGGCCGTGGCAGAAGCCAGTCACACACATCACATAGCATTACTCGGGATGGGGTTACAGGAAAATGTCAGCCGACGCATAAGGAGGAACCATCGGCCCATAGGATAATTCGATTGCCTAAGGGAGGTGCAATCTTTCATTCCCACGATTCCTCTCTTTCCTCCCACACCCTCTTTTCATTGTATTTTTGAATCAATTTTTCATTCCCATTTATTTAATGTTTTCAATTCTGTTGTTTGCTCTAGTAGTCACGTATATTTACACATGTACTGTATTATTGTAAATGGAGGCTACTGTGCTCCTGCAATGGGTTGCCACGGTCCATTTTCTGTGCAGCCTCTTCTTCCATCCCCATGGGAATTTTATGGGCCATTGGTTCGTAGTGTGGCCTCTGATATCTTGATTTACAACATGATCTTTGTCAAAAAAAAATCTCCCCACTTGTCCTAATGGACCCTCACAGTATTGTGGGATACATGTATCTGTAACTGGCCATGAAGCAAATCATGTCCCTTCCAGATGTTCTGTGGTAGAAGATGTGCCAATTATTTAGAAATATGAAGTGAGTCACTGCACACTGTATGTCTAAAGCAGACGTTCAGGGTTTCAAATCTTGTGTTTTACATCTCTATCATTGAAATCTACCTACTCTATGCTTTTCAAAGCACAGTGTTGTTGCGTTAGTTGCAGCAGCTGCATAGATACGCGTGCATTAGATAAAGACAGAGAGAAGGATGGAGAGAGCAAAAGAAAAAGAGACAGCAAGAGAGTTCAGCGCAGATATCTGAGTGCGTCTGACAGAGAGGACAGCCCCGGAGGCAGGTCCCAGCCCTTCAGCACCGAAAATGACACATGACTGCTTTGACTTTTGTCATCCCCTGTCTCCCTCCGCCCCCAAAACCAAGCCTCCAACAAACACTGAGGCGGGCAGAGATACACACACTCACACACACTCAAAGACACACAGTCGCACACTGTATACTGCTTAGATTACATTATCTTTATCCCCAGGACATGAGCCCTCCTTGTTGGATGACATTTGGGCTTGTGCAGCACTAAGGTTACCTTTCTTTGCCCCTGAGTTAAAGATGCCTGTCTGCAGCATGCATTTGAAATGAAGGACGGGAAAAAAATCAGATGAGAAAGATTTCCAAAAGCACTTTGATCAGAGGCATCAACAGTCACGCACAAACTTGTTAAGCAGTATGTAAATTTGGGCTGATACTGAATAAAGTTGCCAGAATGGCATGAATCCATTGTGCTGCGATGATCAAAATAAAAGAGGGCTTCATACGCTGGAGGGCAAGAAAGTCACAGACATGAAGGTTTTTTTCCTTCCTCTTTTTTTCTACAAAGGGGCTGATGGGATGCAGAGAGGAGAGAAGGAGGGGAGGGAAATGAAAGATAGGGGAAAGCCTGGAAGGATCTCAATCTAAATTAGCCGAGTAGAGGGAAGACTGTGCTGAATGAGACATATAATTAAAACCAAAGTGATGAAAACATCAGCACTCATTCAGTCACTCGCCAGATGAATTTCTGAAATTGCTACTAGGATGATCTGAAGATGTTTCAAAGCTAAAGGTAAATCTAGTCTATTGTTAAAGCACACCAATCTACCGTTTACTCTTTTCCCGGGCTTTCTCTCACCATCTCTCTTCATCTGCCTCCTCTCTCTCTCTCTGTGTTTCTTTAGCCCTCCCTTGTTCCCTCTTTCTCTCTGTCTGTCACCCTGAGATGAATAGATGCTGTCACAGAGACTCTTGTAGCCTGTCAGCTTTTAAACAAACAGTTAGCAAAAGGATCACTTTCACGAGGAAACCTCCCACTCTGAGGTGAGGTTATCAGCTTCAGCTTGTTGTGTCCTGTCCATATGGAAAGACCCACCCTTCCACTGAAGTCATATGACCTTACACATGGACCAGTCTCACGCCTCATTATGCTGCATTGTACAATCGAACTAAGTGTTGCCTTGAATCACTGATTTCATGAGACTGTTTTGGTAGCATGGCAGTGATGTCGCTGTCCTGCGTTTTGTCCTCAGTGCTGAGAATTTTATTTATCCTGGCAGTCTGCATCTGTAACCAAATGTCTCTGGCAGTTAAAGAGGAAGCATTCTAACTGAGGGCCTTTTCCTCCCTCCAGTATAGTGTACCTCCAGTAAATCTGTCCTCCTGACAACAAATGTCCCTGCACTAAAAAGGCCCCTCAAAAAAACAAAAAAAAAAAAAAACAAGCCTGACTTTTGTGAAAAAAAAAATCAACCCCCTCAGGTGTGTTCCCTCTCACTCTTCCTCTCTGCACCTGCACTGAGTCTCTCAAGTCCTCCGTGTGTCTCTCCACACAATGGAGACAGTGCATAGCCTCTGGCGCCTCTCTCCAGCTGAGAGCCACCTCTCTCCAGAGGACAGTAGAGGAAAACTGCCAGCACTAACAACTGATCCTGGCAGATAAAGGAGCAGATAGGCGAAGAGAGAGTGCCTTGGACAATACTTGCCTCACCCTGGACGTCCTTTAACTTTGAGACAGTGATGATACTAACTATTGGGACAAAATGTACATGATGAGGAGAAGGTTAAGGAAATAGTAAGAAAGATCACTTCATAGTTGCAATTGTTTTTTTTTTTTTAAATTAATATTACATATATCATAGTTTTTCCACACCATGCTTTCACTTCACTTCACCTATACTATATATTCTACACTTTATCTGGAAAACCCCCTTAAATTGATTCAATTTGTGAACCTAAACTGTATCCGTCACCATCAATTGTGTCAGCTCCGCCACAAACACTGGGCTGTTTCGGTCTTTTTTAATGTGCTGTAATGTAGTAGTGCCAGGCCAGATGACCCAGCACCAGATCAGTATACCACTCACACTCCTGAGGGCAGCTGACTGCAACAGCAGTTAGGCGAGACGGCCGTCGCAGGTCGCCCAGGCCACAGCTGGGAACCCCCGGGCCAAAGCGTTGACCTGATGTGATTAAGTGTACATCCAGCTGCACAGAGGGATGATACATGGAAATAGTGTTACACCTGGAGATTTTTTTTTTTACTAATGTAAACCATGTTTTGTGTCAGAATCCATTTGCCTTAGGTGGCTTTGCATACCTTTTTCTCTCATAATTTCTTCTACTGATCCAGTCCAGTGTGTGTGGTCTATAAGAGCCAAGCTCCCGGTATTTGTCCTGAGAAAGACCTTGATAGGAATGGGGTCTGAGTGAGAGTGCTTATTTTATTCTCTTCCATGCTGCTGCAGGCTATGGCTGTATTAATGCAATGGCAGGGATCTTTGAAGTTGTGACTTTATGAGACAAAAGCTAATTTCCTTTCCTTTGTTCATTATCGAGAGAGACTTCCAGCCGGGCGGAAAGCATGCTGTGCTAATTATTCCATTCATGAGTTGTCTCTAAAGTATGTAATGGATTTCACTGGGCTTTTCACAGGTAAGCAGGGTGATATGGCGTACACACTGGTATCAACACATTGGGTTTGAGCGATTATACCTTTTTAAATTTATTTAATTCTCTCCGGATAACGATGATCTAATTCTCATCTCTTCAAACACCTACTGTCTGCAGAATCAAATGGCAGAAAACAACAGAAGAGAGCTGTAACTTTAGGTTCTAAGTTGGTTTTAACTCTAAATTGGGGCTTATGCATCCACACTTTGACTGATGTTTCAACAAACATATCCTCTGCAGACATATAAGACTCGAGCCACTTTGCAACTCATTAAGGTCTGAGCCCAATTTTCACAAATGACTTTCGGAGTTTGTAGGGCCAAGTTAGGCATGTGACATAATGGGATTTCCATCTTTCCCTGAAACACATCTTGGCAGAGCATGAAGGGAAATGCAACATTTCACTTTCCATCTTCGCCACATAGCAGGATTCCACCCACAACACCTGAGCACTCCCAAATGAGCAAGATGTGTGTGTCCCTCCACGGTTGTACGATGTGTATCCTGCCGCTCAGAGTCAGATCAGACAACGAGAAAAAGGGGTGTAGCGATGACACAAGTAGAGCCATATACCTCCTCCACTGCTGCCTGACACCCCTCCTCCTCCACCTCCTCCTATTCCTCCTCCTCTCTCCCCCACTTTGTTTGTGCTCATTTCATTCCGTGTGCAGCCTCCTGGCAGGCAGGTCAAGGTTTACCCTCGCACCACACACCATTTCCCTCACATGCCGCCTGGGGGAGGAACACTGGAGGCCTGAGGCAAGGGCAAGCCCAAACAGCTCGCACAACATTGCCGCCATCACCACCTCTAACCACACGGATAGGAGCAAATACTGAACTGAGAATCACACAATTGGATCTCTGTCTTTTTTTTCTTTCTTTCACCAATTATTTCACTTTCTTTCTTCTTTCTTTCTCCCCTGTCCTTTATCTTATTGTACATTATTGATTTCTGTCAGTAGTAAGGTATATGTCTATTAACCGACAGATTTAATAGAGTGACAATAGAAAGATACTCATTTGTTCCCCCCGTAGTGTAAGTGTTCATTTTGAGAGTCTGATACTAACCCTGGCTAGAAGCTAGTGCTGGATTTTTAGCTGTAAATGGAAAACGCCTGTGGGCTTTTCATTTTCTGGGCCCAGACGTTCCCTTCATGGTGTCGGAGCCCTTGTGTTCACAGAGTTCATGTTTTGCTGCGGGGCTTTTTTTTATTTTGTTTTATCTCATAGCTTAGACTAGCAGGGCTTTAACTCCCAGAGGACTCCTGCGTAGCAACAGCAGAGATCAACAAAGTAAGTTTGTTTATGTTGGCTGTGTCCGCATGTTGTCGACTTATACATTTCTCAGTCTCCATTTCCTGCCTCTCCTTGCCCCAGGGGGAAGGAGCCCTCTAATTGGATCTTGTTCTAATTGAGCCTAATACTGGAGCTAACTGGAGTTGGGCCCTGTGGCTAATGAAGAGCTGAATCAAAACTAAGCACTAAAACTTTGACTGCATTTGTGTGTGTGGGTGTGTGTGTGTGTGTGTATGCCTGCGTTTTTTTGTGCTCTACATTCTATCATGAATGCACCACTACTCATTTCAGTTTACTCTTTGACTTTTTTTTCTTACCTTATGTTCTGTGCAATGAATCCATATCTCTAGACATAGATTAAATGTTGGTGAGCAGGTCATTACTTGTCTGTTTTTAAAGGAAGATTTTGTGAATCACACAATTAAGATTAGCGCAATCTCGCTCACAAACATTCACATTTAGCACACTCCAGATTCTCCACAAGAGGGAACTGTTCAGTCACTGTTTGGCCACTTTTACCCACGCAATCCTATGCCACCAACAGCAGGTTACACCCACATGTAGACACAGTGTTATTGCCACCTACAGGCAAAGAAATGTACACAGTTTTAACAATTGCATCACCTACAGTCAGTGAATGTTACTGCTTTAGATTTGTTGGTTTTTATATAGCTACTATTGCCTTTGTTTTTTTCACTTATAAGCTAAAATAAAACAATTATGTCACACTAACCTCCAATTGGACCCCCAAATACTCCACGTGAGAATGCAATTGCAAGTAGCGCTATAAAACACTGCATGTTAGCGGTTGAATATTTTGTTAATTCATTTCCCATTTATTTCCCCCATTATGAAATGGGCTGACCATTAAACTTTTCCAGACAAGTGAAGAGAAGAAAAATCAATCTAGTCCTAATTGCCTGTAGGCGCCATTAATGTCAAAGCTGCAGAAGGTTTTGCTTTCTTTGCCTGTAGCCAAGCCATTCTCATGGAAGACATTTCAACATGTCACAGTAGGGAAGACACAGGTGTAAAAAATAAAATTAATGGCGCTGAATACTATTTAGTCGCTCCTGGTATTGTGCATGGTGGCTCACTGTCTGACTGCAATGGCTTACTGGGACAATTAAATAAAACAGAGCTGTTGTTTTAGTAACAGTTGTGCTTTTTCAAGTAAAAAAAAAAAAAAAAAAAGGCTTATTGTGCACATCACCTACATCTGCGGCTAAAAAAACTATTTGTTTTCTTGCTAATAGGTGGTGCAGGTTGGACTGGTACTGCATGTCTGAAACTGTCACCAGTGCAGCTTTCTAGTTGGATGATAATGTCTGGTCCTGGTTTGTGGTGCTTTGCATCAATGCCACTATGTTCCCTTGTTCATTAACTCACCACAACATCAGACACTGTAGCTGATGAAAACCCATTTTCAAAGGATTGATTTTTTTCACTTATTCTTTTCTTCTGTCACACTAAATGCCAAACCACTGGATATAAAATGGAACAAGGCAAGCACAGGCTGCAGTTTTAACAGCAGCATAGGCAACAGAGAAATGGAAATGAATGACGTCAGGTTTGCTGCTAGAGGGCTGAAAAAGAAATGACTTCTCTCTTGCCTTCAGCCTGAGACTGTCTTTTTTAAAAAATATTTTTACCTATCTGCAAATCATCTAGCCTCTTTACATAAGAACAGACTCATGTATACCCAGTATGTAAATATACCAAAATATATAATACCAACCGGTCACCATACATCTTGTGTTACTCAATCACAGTCTTCTACAAAAGAACATTCACATATTTTTTTCCCCTTGAGAAGAAGATGGTTGAGCTGCCCTTTCTAGAGGCTCATGGCCTTTAAAATCACCACGTATCCTAAAGTCTACAACATCAATTTATCAGGGTCAGACAAAGTAAATCACAAACATCTACATTGTTTAAACTGACAAAAGGGGTATGTATATCCCCAATTCACACATTTATTCATGTATTTTAAGTAAAAACAATTGAAATTGCTCTGTTTTTATGGAAAAACATAAATAGTTTGTAGCCTGTGCAAAATATTCAGAATTTGGCATTTGTAGACAGCCTAACCACATATAGCTCAACTTAAGTCTCACTCTTTAATTAGGAAGCTACTTAGCTGTCTTAGTTATTATGCTCACAAGTCCATTTTACGCCTTCTTTGCATGGATCTTGAAGGTTATTTTAAGGAATATTAGCTGGCAAGAGGTGTTAGCTCTAAGTGTTGCTGCAGTGAAGCTAACTGTTAGCCAGTTGATACCAGAAATATACATGGAAATAGTATGAGTACACTTTGAGCATGCAGTTCAACATTCTCTTTACCTGGCATCTCATATCTGCTTTTAAGAAACTATAGCTTGTAAATGCTATGTATGTTATGGCATAACATAACTGTGGTCAAGCTTTCAGTTGGCCACATATGCTTTAAATCCATTCTCTCAGCTCTGCACCATACAAACTGGTTTTTTGAAGCTGGCATTATTCAATCTTGATCTCCAGATTGTGATGTCTTTCCAAACAGTTGCTGTAGTTGGAGGCCTGCGAGGCACACATTAATGCTGCACAGTGTTGGTGACTACTACCAGAGGGGGGTGAGGTGGAGACACAGCACTCCAGGTGGGCCGAGTTGCACCCCCCCCTTGGGTGCTCTGCCATGTCTTGAGAAGGAGGAGGGCACGGTAAATGGTTCCAGATCAAATATAGCCTTCCAAACCTCCTGCCTCAAGGATGTAGCCCAAAGGCCAATATGAAGATTGGAAACAGATGAAAGAAAGAAACTTAGGTGGGGCCCTCGGTTGCTCATATGAAAGCCAGCTGGATGAAAGCGTTTTCTTTAGAATATAAGAAATATTTTTGTTAAAAGACTCAATAGACAAAAGCTTCCTTCTTTGTGTATGAACACTTAGACACGTACAAACCTGAAAGACTGTGTTTCATGTGCTCAAACATGTTCAAGAGTGGGATTGCAATGCCTGAGTAGCCCTCCAGCTCTTGTCTTGTTTGTTGACAATTTTAACCAAATGGTCATAAGGCCCATTACTCAGGGGGGAATGAAGTGAAAGCCTGTGTACAGCCTGTGTATATATATATATATATACATATACATATATATGTGCACACATATGTGTGTGCATGGCCCCTCCCTAGCCTTGCAGGTTTCTCCAGGGTTTCTTGTCACCCTATGTCTTGGAGGTGAGAGGGCGGGTGATAATTGAACACTCTGGCACTTTTAACAAATGTATTGAAAGGTGCAATCGAAAAACCTGTTAATGAGATTTCCCTCCCCAGGCAGCGCTTAGGGTTATTATTCTTATAATTTTATTAATCTAATGAGTTACTCGAAGTTTATTTTCAGATATATTTCTTCCACTTACCCTATAGGGCTCCTATTTTATTAGCCTCTGTTCTTCAGCAGCATACAAACTTTATTAATAAATCAATTTAGATTGCTTTGAAGGAGGCCCCTACTGAGACTAGAGCAGAGATCTTGCAAACCAAACAAATGGCAAGACAAGGAATCATAGAGCACGGTGTGAATGATGGAACGGCACTGGCCCTGTACCAAGGTGCACATCTTTGTACTTGGGTTTGTTTACCTCACAAGATGGCTCCTGGCTTAGGGAATGGACCATGAAAATGGCTGCTCTCTGGCGCCTGCAGCACTCTATATAGATTGGAGTTTTTCATGTGGCAGTTAGGCTGCTGGGATATACACCCCAGGGGATGTGCTCTCATTAAGGACAGTAGCTCTGGGCAATTTTGCACTGCTTCCTGTGGCCACTGACCTCCTTTTCACCCGTGGGCTTGAAGCTACACCACAGCTCTGATTCTTGGTCTCCCTGTCACTCCCCAACAAAGCCCTGGGGTTGTCACATGACACAAGTGACTCCTGACCTGCCCGGCCTCCTGCAACCCCTCCCCTCCTGTTGGCGAGCCAGTCGGAATAATCGCAGACAGCTTAAGACCCCCCCATCACACACACACATACAAAAATGGCGATGATGTCCTTGGGCTTTTGAAGGAAGAATTTCCCAAGTTGACAGTGTCAAAATATCATGTCAAAAAGGGCCAACTTTATGTGTCATCTTAAAGCAGTACAGCTCCAAAAATGTTCTTGTGAAAGAAGTTTGAGTACTACAGTAAGCCATCCATCATTTTACAATAGTCACTGAAAGCAGATTTAGTGATAGAAAGCACCTGTCTTGTTGGACCTTTACCTTGAGCTCAAGCAAATACTTGAGTCGTGCTGCTTGAATGGACACAAGCAGGATAATAACATTGCTTCGTCACTGTCCTCCCTGAGCCATTTCTGCAGCCATTTCCTCCATGTTGTGGTTCATTTTAGCCACAAGACAAACTAGCTTGTGAGGAGCACCTACAGGTTATCTAAGATCCCGACTAAGGTTGTTAATCATTGATCAAAAAAACATTACTGTGGACTTGGGGCATTATAGTTCTGTGCCTAAAGTGCATAGAAAAATATCAATACAAATCCCCCTGATCTTTTTTTAATTAAAGGCTAAAAGCCTGATGCTCCCTGTTGCTGTTGAATGGAGACTTTAAAGCACTCTCATTTTCATTGTCCATTTTTATGAAAGAAATAAAAGCAAATAACTAGATTTTATAAGAAAAAAATGTCCTGCTCACATAGACAGTATTAGTACGTGAAGGACATGATTCTAAGAGGTAAGCTGTGGGGTGGCCCTGCATAGCTGATTGGTGGATTGAGATATCAGACCAGTTCTCATCAGCACCACCCATACTTATACCTGCAGGCAAAACAATTTTGTCCTCCACTAGTAAGCAATTAGATTATATTCAAACACACATACACACACACACAGCCTCCACAAACAGTATTCCCCCTATGCAGCATTCTGCTTTCCTCAATATGACACTTACTTCCTCCATATGTGTGAGTTTGTGTTAACACAAGGATGCGAGCAGACACACACACACACACACACCCTGTAGGTATAAGGTTCCAGTTGGTATATCTCTGTCTCTAAGCCCCAGTTTGATGCCCCAGACTCATGGTATCCAACCCCCACTCTTTCTGCATCCCCTCAGGCTTCTGTGTGTGTGTATGAGAGTGTGTGTGTAAGATGGCTACTGAACCAAGAGGGCATTGTTTCTCTCCAGCGGGGTTTCATAATTGAACGTTCAGATTTATGCACTCATTCAAATGGATACTAAAAGTAGAAGTGAAGCACGTAACCATGCTCCACACTTGAATTATCCGTGGCAAAATTGAAACTCAAGATCAAACTCGAGATTATTGTTGTGAGGTGTCATGCACGACTCTGATTCTGAACACATTTTGGTGGCTGCACATGCAGCAGATAATTACACATGGACTGATTGGTAGATTTCCACAGGAAGTGCAAAATCCAGTCTGTCTGCATCAAGTTGTGTGTTTCTTAGGCACATGTGTGAGTGAAGCAGGGAAGAGAAAAGACAGCGGGCAGCAGGGACAAACCCGTCAGCCACTCAGATCACATCAGGTCTGTCGGGACACATTGGAGCACAGCGAGCCTGATGGGATATGCCCCCCAGGAGTGCGAAGCAGGCCAGATGACATACAGACACAAGGGCAGGCAAAGAAGGAAGAAAGAATAGAGGATGGCACATCCTGCCTTTAATGCACAATATGTTCCAATAACATGCACGCAATTATGAATGGTAACCCTGACTACATTATGTTCTAATTATACAGTAACACCATACCATCACAGACATGCACTTGCATACAATCACATGTACTGAGGCATGCAAGCACACACACACACACACACACACACACACACACACACACACACACTCCCCCAACAGACGCTCACACATGCACGTACATGCATGCGTGCTCAGTGATATCGCCATAAACATGTAGCCTGGATCTCACACCAGATAACCTACATCTTAAACAACACAGCACATATGCTAATGTGAAACGTGAAGGCATGATGTTTATGAGCTGCACACGATGCATATGCTTCTGTGTGTGAGTAAATGCACAGACACGCTTGGGTACATATGTCCGCGGGGGCAAAATGGGAAATAGACACTTCTCTTCATGCCTGTTCTTTAATTGGGGCATTTATTGTTTTGTGGTGGTGTTTACTTCATTAAATTAAGGCACATTTCAGAAATGCAGCACGTTTCAAGGTTTATATAAGCAAAATTATGCTTTCAGCCATTAAGTTGAAAATTAACATATCTTTATGACTGTGGGATATGCCAGTTGAAGATGCTTTTACATTTTCACACTAATCAACTTGACTTTAACATGTTGGATTTCAGTTTGATTTGCTTTCATCGCAAATATTGTTTCTCCCCTCGGCTGTGTGTGCCTGCACGTGTATTTGAGTGGAGCAGTGTTGGTGTATCCGAGTGTGTACACTTGTGTTCTTCTGTTAGTTGTCCATGGCACCTTCATGTCAGTCCAACTGTTCTCTTTCTTAAGAAATCAGAAGACGTGTGAGCAAGGAGGAGGTGTTGCAAGGACAAAATGAACTAATGTTGAATATTCCGTATTGGTTTTACTGTAATTCTTTTCTAATTCTTAGTTTATTCAATTTCATCTCCTTGAGGCTGGTAGGTATGGAAATGAGGTCTGTTCTTTTTTTTCTTTTCTTTCTTTTTTTTTTTTGCCTGTGTAAATTGCAGCTATCACCTCAAGCCTTTTGAACAAGATTACCCAGATGGCCTTGCGTGGTGTGCCTGAAGTTTTATTTTCCTCCTTTGCCTGCTTTTCCTTCTTGACTGTAGGGGAAGGGAGAGGGAGCTGGGAAGCCTCCTGAAAGCTCTGGGCAAGGCTAGAAGGCAGCAGCTGTGGCAAAGAGAGATCTGGGGGAAGAAGAAGTAGAAGAAGAAGAAGAGTGAGTTGGGGTGGGAGCGCTAGAGGGTGGATGAGACTGGTGCAGGGGGCGTTGTTGTGTGCATTTGTGTGTGAGGGATTGGGGGGAGGGGGGGGGGGGGGTGCAACTAAATTCTAGAGCTGAAAACACCAGCCATTATGAACACTACCCCCTACCTGGCTTGGCTGTCAAGGGGACCGGAATAACCCTTGGAGTACTCAGAGAGGGGGGCTGGTGGAGTGGGTATGTTCTGGATGGGAACAGGAAGAACTTGGGGGGTGCGTACGTGAACATGTGTTTTGAGTAAGGTGTTGTTTGTAGATACAGTGTAGTGAGTCCTGGTGTTAACATGGCATTACCACATCACTGTTCACATTAGCAATACTTACAATTCAAACAGCAAGAATGTCACATCATTAAATGCCAGGATTTGGTGAAAAGCATGATAAATAGCAACCTCCTGCCCAGGTGATCATTGTTGTGCGAGTGCTGGGATTTGTCATTGGGTTTCCACTCACTGTGCCCTGGACATAATCTGCTGCTGGTTTTCTGCCCCCAGGAAGAATATGATTTTAATACATTAAGGTGGCCCAGAGATACAGAATTATGCAAAGTTAAAGTGTTCACCTGTTTATTATTCTAACATGCAACAGCCTCCATCCACACTAATCTCCCAAAGAACACACCCAACTCCCAGATTGCTGATCTTGGCTCGGAGGCAACAGTGAAAGGAGATTCTCACCTGCGATAAGGTGAGGAAAGGAGTAGCAGGAGTAGGAGAAGTTGCTTATTTCACTTAAAATTTACTTTCAAAAACATAATACTGGGGGAAAAACTGATGGCAGACAGCAACACTCCTCTTCTTCCTCTAAACTCGCACCAATCCCAGATACATGTCTTTTATTTAGTGCACACACTTGCAGGTGCAGGGTTGTTTGTAAGAATTTTGAACGTCGGCAAAACAAATGTATCAGCGTGTAACCCGGATGGTCAGCCTTTCCTTAATATTGAAGTGCGTTGTTGGATCGAAATCCCCCCGTGTTATCTCAGCAACAGCTTCTCAGATGCTGTTGCCAAAGAGTCAATAGTAGGCTATCACTGTTTGTTTTCACTTCCTCCGTTTGTTTGTTTTGTTAAGGTTTTGCTCTCCATCATAATGAATCACTTTTTTTTCATCTTGGTCTTATTTATTCTCATGGCTGGAGGTAGAATGTGGTGGTTGATGAGGGGCTGAAATGAACTGAGCCTTAGCCTTAGCCTGGGGGCTGGCGCATATCTTAGCATAAGTGATGGCCGACCGGAGGGCTAGAGCCTGGCTGAGAGCGCCCCCAGGACAGCAACTCTGACAGATCATGTATTTATAGGTCTGTTGAAAGACCTCTATTGTGTCCCACATAGCCTCAGAGCACGTCTGTCCTCTGTATTATAATAAAGCCGCTGGCCTTACCACTATGATGGATGGGTGGCCCTCGAATGGCAAGCTCCAGAATCATTAGAGGACTCCTAGCATGCAGGTCTACCTATGTGTAAGGCTGTTGCAGGGAGGGGTGCTACCGGTGAGCAATACAGTACAGTTGAGTCCTTTTAATCATTTAATTATTAATTCTCAGCCAAGAGAGTGAGGGAGAGAAAAGAGAAAAAAAAAACATTTGGGGGGGGGGGGCTACAACTTTGCTGATGATTTTGCCAAAGGATACATTTGCAATTATTTCAATGGCTGAAAACACCCTCCAGGCTTTTTCAATACAGGTCAGAACATAGACATCTACAGCATTTACAGGTAGCTTCACTGGCCAGATTTCATTGCTGCTGAATGTTTCACCAAAGCATTCCATCACACCTTCAATTTAAGTGTTAAGAGAAAAACAGAACTTGCTTGAATATGTAACCCCCCCCCCCCCACCTGCCCCCCTCAAAAAATAGCTTGACTTTTCTGTGCCTTAAGCCTCACAAGCAGAGTGGTGTTTGAGCTGTTTCCCAATCTCATGTTCTTCTGTTACCTCTGGAGTAGAATATAAATGATTCCCTCTCAGTGTACAGTGTATGCCAGGGGGCCTGCAGCGACCATAGTCCGGTCTAAAATTCCTCACTGCAAGCGCACCATAACTCAAGGCCTGACTGATAAATAAACAATGGAAAGTGCAGCATGTTGTGGAGCATTACCTCAAATCCTCCACTTGGAGCACTGTCACATATCACAGTCCAATCACCATGAGGTGAGTGGAGGGTCTGATGAAGGTTGGTGTTAAAAATCTGTGCTGTTTTGACAAAGAAGAAAACCCGAGTTTAAATGTTCTGCAGCATGTCTCAGGATACACACAACACAACATGTATATATCACCATAAAAAAAAGCAATGTTATTAATCAAGCATCATTAAGTTGAGTTCAGCTAGAATGCTTCACTTTCACTTTTTATTCAAGGGGTACTCCACTAATTTTATATATCCAGATCAATTTAATAGCCACACAAGATATATAGAGCAACAGAACAGTTGTATAATGTCTAGTCTGGCTCTGGAGAAGCTTTGTCATGTGTGACAAAATTCTTTGAGTGACATTGCTTCAATTAATGGAGCTTAGCATTAGCTTTCATGCTAGCAGCGTGGCAAAAAAATCTGTGGGTTAATACATCACTTTGTCCCAGACTTTATCATCACCAATAGTTTAATAACATTTGGTACACACATTTATGGTTCCCAGATAATGTATCCTTGGGCTTTTAGTGATTGCCTTACTTTTTCTCAAGCACCACCAATAGGTTTACACTTGTAGTTTTGAGAAAAATCACAAAACCTACCCAATGGACTGGAATGAAATTATGTACACACATTTGTTTTCACCTCAGGAAGAATTGTAATCGTTCTGGCAATTCTTTATTCATTATCCATTAAAGTATTCCCTAAACAGTATCAGATAACACAAAGTTATGCTGTCCAGTTAGCTCACTGTTAATTAGCAAAGTATGCTAACACAGTGAACTAAGATGGTGTGTTAATATTATATCTGATTAACGTCATCATGTTAGCATTGTCATTGTCTAGTATGTTGCCTTTGCTCATCACACCACTGTGTAAAATAAGCCACAGCTGCTGTCATAATTATAACTTTTAACTAAAAACTGGTGTTACATGTTACTTGGGGTAAGAAGTTAGAAAGCCAATTACTAGTCAGGGAGGGTTTATCAAGTTGCACGATGGGAAATGGACCCAGTGTTTTTGAGCTACACCCATACCATGGACTGAAAGGATAGCTCAGGCTCTCTGCATACATTTTGACCATTCTTTTTAAATATCTTTCTTGTAAATTCCCTTCTTTAATACTAGTGCAATAATAAATGTACTATACATTAAAAGTGGACAATTGCAAGTTGCCTTGGGGTCCTACAAAACAGAAAGACATAAAGGATTATATATTAATGTGTCCAGCAGAAACAAAAGCAACAAGGATTTCTCTTTTACATTCAAAATGCTTCTCAACCAAATTCCATGAACGCATCAGCAGGTGCTAAGCTGCACTTTTTTGTATTTAGACTGACCTAATTTTACACTAAGATTTGAATTTCTATAACTCAAGCAAAGCCACTGTGACATATTATTGTACTTGCGAGTGTCCATTTGAGATATTATCCTACCAGTGATTGTCCATCTAAGAACATTTAAAGCCCCAAAGACTGTGGAGACATTCATCACACAGATGAACTAATTTTTCCACTAGAAATAATGGCTAGAAAAATGTGGCCATTATATTATAATAAAGGTATTTATGAGACTTCAGTCTCACAGCCTCACTATGAGATATCTTTGAAAATTTGAAATCAGCTCCTGAGGCTGAGGGTGGGGGAGGAGGTGAGGGAAAGGGAGAGAGAAACAAGGAGAGAGAAAGAGAGAGAGAGACAGAGAGAGAGACAGAGAGAGAGAGAGAGAGAGAGAGAGAGAGAGAGAAATGGCAAGGGAGAGGTGTGGGAGTTGTGTTTTGCTTTTTTGCCACAGGTTACATTTATAATTATCTTGCTGGCATAAAATGGCCAAGAGGCTTTTTCAATAAAGGTAGGAGGCACCTACAGTGCAGAATATTACCTACAGATCAACACAGAAAAAAAAGAGAAAGAAGACTGCAGAATAGAATAAGACCAAATCCAGAGTATAAAGTATATCCTCATCTAATAAGTGTATTTAGTCAGGACATTCATTAAGAACAGTAGCCCTTTCTTGCACTGGGCTGTAGAACCGAGCACTGTGAGGGCTGGTGATTTGAAGACGAGGTGAATGAGTCCATCCACTGACCTTCACTAGTGGTGAGTAAGCAGAGCCTGGGGAGCGAGGGAAAGATGGCCACAGCCACTTTCCCCAGGCCCTACTCTGCCTTTTGATGACTAGAAATAATCACTAGAGAGAAAGCAAGTGAAAGAGACATGATCACAGACACGCCACAGAAAAGAGGAGGATCTCAAATTACTTTATTCTCCTCAAAACCCCTGTCCTCTAAAGGACTGGAAGTCAGTTTCTTAATACCATTCATCTTTTCTCCAACAGGCTGTGTGAGAAGCATATCTCTAATTCCTTTTCAAGTTAGTCTGAATCCAGGAAGTGGGAGAAAATAGGGCTGGACAGGGTCTCATTATACATAGGCTGCCCCACAGGTAACAAACTTAAAAATCACATAGGGTGCACAAAAAGTACTGCTGAATTTTAAACTAAACACGTGTTCATTTTTTTCTCTTACGCCATTCTCGACAATAATTTTATTTCAGGAAATAATTGAATTATTATTTTTTTTACAGCTGTCTTTTGTGGGCTTGATTAACTAACAGACATGGGTAAATAGGTAAAATAATTTGCTTTTTTATCAGGATTTGGATTAAAAATTGATAACTAACTAAAAATTGTAATATAAATAGTAACTACAGCCAACCAGTTTGATTTGCTTAGCTCAAAGACTGAAAACAGATGGGGGACTGTTTCTTTGTTTGTTTTTGTATGCATCAAGCAAACAAGATAATGTTAATCAGTGAGCTTTTGAGGTACTGGTAGGTGGAGTTTGTTACCTTGGGTCATTTCCCAATGGTTTCAAGACTAACCAACTGCTTGCTGTAGCGTTATATTCACTGAATGACACCAACCTCTCATTTCACTGGAGCAAGAAAGCAAATAGGTATATTTCCAAAATAGTAAAACTATAATTATTTAAAGTGACATGCTTTGAATACTTACCAGGTAATATTTTGCCAATTTGAAATGAACACTGAGAATTAGTGGAAATTAAAAAAAAAAAAGGCTTGTGATGTGGGTTTGATAGTGACATGATTATGTTACAATTTATTAAAACATATGCTTCATCAGTGATATATAGCCTGGAACACTTGAATGCTGTGTACAATTCTTGCACCATCCACTGGGAGTTGATTTGTTTTGCAACTGCCCCATGAATACTTGTTAATTTCACAGGCACAGAAAGTTTTGATTTTATGATTGAGAGCAAAGCATTGCTGTGCACCACTCACATCACAGTTGCACCTCTAGCCTCTGAGAATAACAGTCAGTCAAAAGGGAATCTGGGGCAAAGAGCCCTGAAAGGGAGACATATAGCATAAAACGTAGATAGCCAAAGAAAGTGGAGATTCTGCCAAAAGCAATGAAGACAAGACGACAGGGCTCTGTGTGGGATTTCACTTTGGATTTTGGCCCTGCAGGGATATGAGGAAGCACAACTGACAGGACTTGCGTGGAGAAGTCGGCTCTATTCAATATAACTAAGTAAAGGATGCCCCAAGTAGTCACTGATGCACCAGCATAAATCCTCCAAGGTACAATATTGCCTTAGTAAAGTTAGCTTTACCTCTCTGGTTGTAGAGCTAAAACAGAATGTAATATACAAGACTTTGCTCCTTGTTTGCCACTGAACACATTCAGAATGATAGAAAGAATCTTCAGAGGATAGATGCAGTAAATTCAAGTTTAAGGATGAACTATCTAACCACTGCGCTTCAAATGCCGCACAGGGCAGACGTAGCAAATGTGAAAGCAGTCCCTACAGCAATGTAAAGACAGCGAACAGACACCATGACAACTTTAGTTGAGATTTATTTCACATTTTTTGCTACATTCCTCTTTACTCAAATCTAGGGAGCGTAGGTGGGTCAGTCGTCTTAGAAATACTTTATATTCAACTTCATATCAATATGTGCTACAAGTAAAAGTGATCTTGGAGTGGGTAGTACAATAAGCTTTTAATCTGTTCAGTCATGTCTGAGGCAACAAATTTGCTTTAAAAAGATTCAATGTAAAAAACACAAACACATATACAATGAAAAACTTTACAGGTCATCACTCAGAGGAATATTATGATCCAATTAAATAATTCCCAAGATAGCACATGGGGGTTAGTAGTTCATACTCCCCAATGAGGCAAATGGTGTGACATAATAATTTACTAAATTATTTTCTTTACTGCTTATAGAATGGTCTTTGATGTTAAATTTTGATGATACTAATGCCAACTATATTTTATGGCATAATCCAATAAAATAACTTCCATTAAAGTAAAAAAAAACAAAAAAAACAACAAAAACTTCATTTGTATCACAATATTCAACATCATGTTAATTGTAAAAAAAAAAGATGTTTTGTTGAAACTAACTGTTTATGACAACTGAGACATTCTGTACTGTAAGCAACACATTAGTGACCTTTTTACAGCGAGGGATAAAAACAGACTTAGCCAATTTTCCAGTGAGACAACAAAATCAAGTCACTGGTGACAAGCTATGCAACATACTACATAAGCAATAAAAGCCTTTTTTAATTTATATGGGTAAAATAGAAATCATATTCAACCTAATGTAGGCTCCAAGTTTTAAAACAAACTTTGTTTGGGGATCCAGCATATATAAATCCTTTTTAAATTGGTTTATGGGGTCTAGACAATCACAAATGTCCTTGCAATCTCAAACTTATCAAACATCTTGTATCTTCTTATGGCAAAAATCTCCTGTTGCACCTCTTTTTTATTCTCTAGATGGTTCTCAAGTTTAAGAAAACAAAAACATCAACAAGGAAACAAAGAAAAACAGAGTCCACAGAGCTCTGCAGCATCAAGTGTTTGGCTGCCACAGAAAAGTCTAGCACCTCCTACTGCTTGGGAGGATTCTAGTCCAGCTGCTCCTGCTTTATCCTGTTTGAATTGGGTCCTCGCTGACCTGTCCTCCTCAGTTCCCTCCTCAGGACGTACTCGCTGAATTGGGATGAGTCCACGCCACCACCGCAGGAGCCGGCAATCTCAAAGCCACGCTGTTGGAGACGCTCTAGAACCTAAAGACAAGTTGGAAGATGAATGGGGGAGATGTCAGTTGCAATACAGGCCAATGGATATAGAAGGAATAAGCATCATTACCACCCTTTATAAGCAGCCCAGAGATAGATAGTTCTTACTCATATCTTTGATTGTCAGTGTCAACCTTGTAAACCTAGATGCCATTTGTGGAGGTCTACAAGTCACCATAAACTGTGGTGCTAAAACCTTCTTGTAACCTCTAACCTTTCAGTCATTACTGCAGAACTAGAAAACACAGAATAATCCGAAACCCCTCCACTTACATCCTGCAGTGTGCAAAGTCTAGCATTGGAAACAGCTTTGGGAGTGAGCTGCAGTGACATACGGTCTGTGACGGGAATTTGGATGAGACTTCCACACAACCAAGAGCCTCTCATTTTGCCTCATGCCTCATTTTCATTGTTTTCTGGTGGATATGTGTGTGTTTGTCTGTGTGTGTGTAGTTGTTCCTGATCTCGCAGCCTTACAGACATCTACAGACGTGTCCGGGGGTACTGTAGGATCACATTCCATCGAAGAGGCCCCAGGGAGCAGTGAGGCTTTCTCCCTGCCACTTGGCTCAGTGTGGGCTGCTCAGCAAAACCCCCTCTCTCCATTTCTCCCCCAGCCCCAGGCCCAAGCCTCCGCCAAAACTACAAAGGTCCCCCTACTGCTGGCAGCTCTCTATGCCCCCCTTCTTTCTCTCAAAACCCCCGCCCTGCCTCCATTAGCCGCAGATACAGCATCCACCGCCGGCGTGCTTTAATAACCAAACAGGATTATGGGCTCTGCCTGGGGATAACCTGCTAGGGAGCATGCTCACTCTCTTGCTCGCTCTCCACGACTCACACACTTCAGAGACGGGTTTGTTTGTGTGTTTTTGGGAAGGAGATGGAGATTTGAGTTCCTCAGATGGAGAAACAGTCCAAATCATTGTGAAATCTTTTTAAATATGCCTCTCCTCCATCTTTTATTGATGCATATCTGAGGATTTCACCATCAATGAATTAGTGGAATATCAATATGTAATTAGAGAAATACAATATTGCCAAATACATGCTGAATATAAAAGATGAATTTAAAACATTTTTCTGAATGTAAAAAGCTTTGATTTTACAGTCCTTTTTTAGTTTTACAAGTATGGTCTGGCCTAGAACCCGAAGGGTAGAATAATATTTAATCCTCTCTATACAGTGTCAAGATTACACTGGCCTTCAGTCCTGAAAAGAAACTTGGATAATGGAAGACTTCAACTTATAGTTTCGCTGCCCTACAAATCACAACTTTCCAAACACCTTAAAAGTATTATGACAAGATTAGTTTTCTTATTTTGCTTTATTTTGGTCCAGAACTTTGCACGGAAAATGTTGCTATTCCTATGTACTAATACAAATGGATTTTTGTGGATCTATGCAACTCTATTTGGTAAGAAATCTTACTAAAAATGTGCCCCATTGATTTGTTTCTTGGATGTTCTTAACTAAAATATATGGAGTTGCTTGGCTTGATTTTGATTTTAAATTGAGCATTGATCCAACCCCCTCAGACACTCAGGGGCATCATCTCATCTTATGTCTACTTAAGTGTTTCCCTGCATCTTGAATTGCCTACTTCCTCTTGCTGTCAGCCAGTTTGCACATTCATGTGATGCTCTACCTTGATTCCAGATGCCCAATATTCCTTCACTTGATGGGATGAAGTCTACAATGAGCCACTTTACGGTACAGTTTTAGCAGGTTGGCACCAATGCCTGCTTAAGATTGAAAGTTTAAACGTGCAACTGCTTTGTAATTAACACGGGAGGCTGTATCATGAGTGTTGCAAAGGGGTTCATAAGAAAAAAAACTACTGTAGACCATCTATTCACCAGTTCTAGAGCCAAAGTCAAAATAATTATTCCAGTCAGACCACAGAAAAGTAAAAATGGTGGTAGAATTGCATAATGATGGCTTACTAAACTGATGCTTTGATGAACTCATCAAAGAACTTATTTTCCTGCAAGGCTGCTCTTGTGATTTGATTAGATTAAAAAAGATAAGATTTTGCAATCAGACATAACTAAAATTTGAAAAGTCTACAGTATAACTGCAGATGAAAAGAAGCTCAATGAACATCATCACCTCAGTTCCTTGGGCTTACAATTGAATGGGAAAACTTTATCCAACCTTTATCCAAGTGTGTATACTTATTGAAGAATAAACTGCTCAGCATGAATGACCACAGACCCACAGCAGCCAAATCTCCGATTACCTGGACAGAGTTGAGGTGGCAGTAACCATTGAGTGGGAAGCGGATGACGTGCGTGGAGTCATGGTTCCAGCCAGCATTGACAGAGTTGCACATGACATCACCAATCTCCGGAAACACATCTTCAATCAGGGCCTTGTCACCGCTGAGCGTGATTCTCTCGCCCAGGTCAGGTGCAACGCGCACCACCAAGCACTCGCAGGGGCGTGACACCCGGCCCAGCTCCTGGTCCTGGCGCCAGCGTTCCAGCTCTGCAAGCATGGGCTGCAGTTGGAAGTACCGTGCCTCTTCATAAAGCAGACTGTAATCCTGAAAGAGTGGAAAGAAATGTGGAAAATACAGTATATTACTTGAAATATGCTGCTTGATATTGTTGTTCTGTTACCATTCATACATTTTTGTTGTACCGGGTCAACTAGCAACAAGTTTCATCAATACCAATGGTTTTAAGGAACAGGTCTGAGGCGTCTTATCTTCACCCATTTTCTGCCAGCTCTATGTTGTCTCTTGTCTACTAACCCTAATCTAGTCAAAAATGCTCCACGAACGGACTAATACAATTTCTAAATTACAGCGATAATAGTATTCTGGTCAAAGTACTTTTCAACATAATTTAAAGCATCGATTAATATTAAGTCACTTTCAAATAAATATTGCAAATACATTTTTTTTCAAACATTCCAACAATCACATTTTTGCATATAATACTAATGATAGACTGAACTGAACTGGAGACTTTTATGTAGCATGCATTACATGTTGTTAGGCCAAAGACCAAAGTAACCAGAAACAGACCCAAGTAAATCAGTTTAAAGTGGTGATTTTCTTTCTAATATGCATCCAAACCAAAAAAAGACAACAGAGAAGTTTGAAACCGCTGTTCTACATGAACGAGCAATAAACCCTACCCAAGACACTATTCAGCAAAAGATTCAAAAGAGACTGAATGGAGGAGATGTGGTGCGACACATAACACAGGGCTGTGTGGGGCAGAGGAGGAGATCCTTTACCCACAGGACTGCAGGGCCTAAAATCACACCACATTCAAGTTTTCTCATGCTCCTCTCACAAATCTATCCAATGTGAATGTGGCCTTAGCATGAACTTGAGTCTGTCTTTTGTCTTTGCTTATTTTAGCTGACGTACTTTCCACTGATTGAGTCACACTGCGGACAGTCCATCAGATAATGTGCTTATTTGTTTTCTCCCAGGGCAAGCTAAGTAATTACTGACTAAATGACACATAAGAGTAAAAAAGAAGGAATGCTAATGTGTCACATACAGTGAAACTCACCCTGAATGGAGAAGTGGTACAAGAACATAGAGCCATTAAGAAATCCAACACATACAATGTGGTCATGACATGCAAACATATCACATCCCTTACATATCTCAGAATCTTTGCCCACTAATAGCTGGAGGGGACCAAACCATGATGAATAAATGCAGCAGGATTGAGCTTTGTTTGGAACAGCCCTGATATTTTTTCTCCAGCACAGGAACCTTTTCCAGCAATTCAAGGAGGACCAGTGACCAAAGGCATTTGATGGCCTTAGCATTCATTGTGTGTGCTAAGTTGTAGGATTGCTGACTGGCTGATAGGAATTTACAGTTTCTAAGATGGATGTTCACTCACTTTGAAGTCATCTGGGATGAGGAGTTTGGACGTCCTGAGGAAGTTGAGGATGTAGCGGAACATGTGTCCATCCCTGTCAATGAAGTAGTGCTGCTTCAGGCTGTCCAGGACTATAGGCTCTGTGCCATCAAAGAGACGACCAATTCTACCCACAGAGGCGGGAGGGGTGGCAGGTTGGACAGAAAGGGAAGAAAGGGTGGAGGGAGAAGGAAAACATATCAACATTAACAAAAGTTCATAGCATTATTCTATTTAAAACATAATCTCTATGGCGCGACACTGGAGGTAATTCCTGTAACTTATGTAGTAGAAAAGAAGGGATGGAAGAAATAGAAAGAGAGTCGAAGATGATACAGTGAAGCAAGAGCATGTGCAAATGATTGTGACTCACTCAGTTTTCTCAAGCTCTGAAATATTTTTCACACCTTAGCAAACACTTGCAGACATCGCATTAACCGGACAGGAAGAAGCATAGAATGAAAGACAGAAGGAAAAGGAGACAGACAAAAATAAAGAAATAATAAGAAAGGAAAAGATTAAACACAGAGGTGGTCTGGAGAGGTCAGGGCCAGCTGGTTGTTGGTTGCCCTAGGCAGGGTGCCAGTCACCCTCAGGCTTGGGCTTGGAGCGACAGTGAGGCCTCCCAGCCTCCAGATGGCCCCATGCCCTTTGGCCCTTTACTGCTGCTGTGACATCTGTCAGAATAACCAAGTTGCTTTTGTCTGAGTACTGCATCATGCACTTGAAAGCGCCTACAAATTGTTTACTACTCAAAATAACTCTTGTAATACTACCTGATAAATCCTACCAATGGGAAACCAATGGAGAAGATATGTGGATGTGCATCCATGGGATATTTTTGTGATTTTATAGAGATGTGACATTTGACTGTTTAATGTCAGAGGATGACATTAAACATAAAACAAGGTAGTACTACAGTGAGGAAATTCTGATGCTGACAAACACATCAGTAAAACAGTTGAACACTAAAAACTACCCACAATAACAAAAGATCTTTCACAATTTCATTTCCTGTTCCAAGCAAAAATCAGACACAAACTTTCACTAGTGGGCAAAAACACAAACTTTATCACCACAACACATTTAAACTCACCGGGATTCTGGGAATTTTGTTAAGGTGGCCAGACTGCTGGTGTACATGTGTCCGCCCACATCGATGTGCACGGGTGCGTTGGACTTGGTGAGCTGTGCAGGTGTGGGGATGCCCTGGTTACTTAAGGGAGACACTGGCGACCGTGTGATCATGGGCCTGGACATGCTGGAGCGATTATCCTGTTTCAGAAAACACAAGGGACGAAAAACATGATGACACGTGTGGGTGAGAACGATAAGAGTGCAGTACATTGGCTTTCGTCCTGAAAATCAAACAAAATAAAAAAAAAGCCAATGTTATCACAACCACACAGGGATTTATGAATCAGAATATCTAGATTGAGAAATAATAATAATCAGACACAAAAAATTGAAATGTTTCTGCCGTGTGACACACTCTACAGTGCAGGAGTGCAAGGGAAGATTTTTCTGTGCAAGTTAGAGCAGACTGACCTTGACCTGAATGTTGCCACAAAGCACATGCATCCACTCCTGTGGGCCATAATCTCCAAAACCAAATTAATTTGGAGCATCAATCTCACAGTCTTGGAAATGAGCAATAATGACTCTTGATTTGAATACTGTAATAGGATTTGGAGAAACTGTCTCCTGTTAACCTACAAACACCATTAGCAAGACAATTTCTTTTCAGCTCTCAGAAGAAAATTACTTTATCCCCAAAAGTTTCAGAGTCTGAATGAAGATGTGGGGGGAGGGTGGTGGTGGTGGTGGTGGTGGGGGGGGGGGTCTGGGAGATCTCATTTAGTTAGGAATTACTGGATTTAGATGTACCAAACATTTACTGAGAAAAAAAAGAGTTAAGAGTCAATTTAAGAAGGAAAGCAGCAAACAGAGGACTGTGCGTGTAAGACACTGAAATAACGTGACAATTAGGTGCGCACTGCACATTTTAAGGACAACAGGAAGACAATCTATCCACACACTGCATTCAATAAAAGCTATTCACTTCGCTCCTCCAGCAGAAGTGACAGGTCGACCCCAGTGTTTCTGTTTTTTATTCTTGTTTTTTGTTGTTGTTGTCTTTTTCCTTCCCAGGCAACATCGGACTTTACGCGTTTACCTGCGCCGGCATCACTGTGGTTGGAGATGAAGTCACCGAATGGTCATTTTGCTTGAGAGACGCTGCGGGAACAGGCTCTCCTCTGACTGCGAACATCAGTGAGGGATCCCTGCACTCAGGCGCTCGGATCGGGAGCCGTTTGAGGGAAGCGTGCACGGACTCATCCGCAGAACTGATTGGACGCGGTCGCTTTCTCGCTTTCTGATGCGTTAAGTCCATGATATCCGTTTCGTCCATTACCGCGCGGACTTTTTCTCTTAAAAAAAAAAAAAAAAAAAAAAAAAAAAAAAAAAAAAAGGTTAACAGTGACGCGATCGGCTTTTTTTTTTTTTTTTTTTTTTTTTACCCCTTTTCTCCAACAGACCTGCAAAAAATGTGGAGAGAGGTTTTTTTTTCTTTCTTTTTCTTCTTCTTTTTTTTCTGGCGAACACAGCGGCGGGAGAGCGGCGCCGTGGCTGTCACACAGAGCAGCGTCTTTGCAATGGCTGGGAGAAGTCAAAGCCCCCGACAACATTAGCATTGTAGCGCCCGGGGCTCTCTTGGGCTGTCGCTGTTTCAGTGGCAGGTATGTGTGTCGCATCAGAGTAACAGAATAAAGCGAGGTCCTCCTTGACAGAATGTGATCATCTGGATTATGCGAGTTGGGTCAACAGCACACGCACATCTGGACCTTCCGCAACTGGCCTTCGACCCCCCCCCCCCCAACACACACACACACTCCTGATGTCGTTGCCCCATTGTTCATCAGCTCGAAACCTCAACAGCTCCACAAAGTCACAAATTTCAGTCAGTGGCAAAACCAAATACGGTGGCCATAACCCACCCCAGCACCCGGACATAAGTCAACCTTATATCTTCCGCACACATACATAACCACCTGACTGATTCACCATCTTTCCCATCACACGAAAAACATCTCATTCAAAGTACCAGATCATATCCCTCCACAACATCTGTCCCTCAGAGAAGACAGACACTTCTTGATCGTTCTCTCTTTGAATTTAAGCCTGCACAAAAGTCAAGAGTTACTGTATAATTACTGATGACCACATCAACACAGTCAAACCAATCCACTAATGACATCATGGAGTGTAAAAAAAAAAACAAAAAAAAAAAAACAGACCACAACATGTCCAATTGCTGTTAAAAGTACTGCCACAGCACTCTCCTAGGCTGTTTTTCATAGAAAATGCAAGGAATCCACAATTTTTAATAACATTCAGATTAAAATTAATTAGTTCAACCACTGGCCTTAAAACATCCACATTCCTGCTTCTCATTGGCAGTGTGAGTTTCACACCTAGATACCCAATTAGCAATTAAGCTTGCCTTTGAGTGTAGGCCTCCAATGCGGTGTGTGATCCTGGTCTGATTTGCATGCCGCTTGTGCACGCGCTGATAAGCGCAGGCAGCAGCCATACATAGTTTTAAAATTCAACTCCAGAATCCCTCGCAGAAGGCAAAGGGGCCTGCAGGGCAAAAGAGAGAGAAATCACATGGCTGCTCTTCAAAAGGGGACCTGTGTAAGGCAGCCGGCAAAGTGCGTGGGATCACACTCAGAATGCAGGTAATTTGTTCCCTGACTAATTTGTGGAGATGGTGGTGTGTGTGTGTGTGTGAGTGTGTGAGAGTGAGTGTGTGCCTGTGGAGAGTAAGTTCTGAAAACAGCTTGGTGGAATTGGATTTCCTCAAAGCCTTGTCATCGCAAAGGTGGATTGAGTGTAAAATCTGTAAGGCATTATGGAAAATTGCAGGGGAGAGAGAAGACAGAGTGAAAGAGAACGGGTGGCTGGGTGGGTGGGAGGTGGAGGGGGGGCAGCGGGTTGTGGGATCACAAAATCATTCGGAGTTGGTGGTTGGAGGTCAAAGTAACATGTTGTGGACCCTTTGCTGGAGTGACATCCATGTCAGATCGCTGCCTTTAAAACTCAAGGGCAGTTCAAAGGTCACTGCATCATCAGAATCCACCAGCAAACACGTGAACACGGGACTGATCACTGATGCTCAAGGATCAGCCATCATGACTGCAGATGCCCTGCACCAGCTCTTTTCCTACCTGTTGCCATCTTGAATTTAGCACGCAGCTACAAAAATCTCCCGTGCCAGTGTTTGTGGAACGTGCTCCCAAAGTTTACAGCCTATGTGAAACAAGTCGTGATGTATTCTGTGTGTTAACAGCTTTTGCTCCTTTACTCGGTTTGTGTAATCTTGTTGCAAGACAGTATGCACAAGCAAATCTAAAACAGACACAGTGCATCAAAGCATGAAGTAGCCTACACTGGTTGCTCCCGTCACCCCTGTTGTTTTCCACCAGTGACAGGCCTATCATCGTTTCCTTGCTTTGTATTTTAAGAAACAAACACTACAGCTCTTCTTCAGGGTCTCCTATAGTGCAGGATATCACCTACTAACAATCCCAAAACATGGGAGGCAAGGATCTGTCTGCCACTGCAATAATCAAAGGGCCTGTTGAGATCAGCATATACAACAAGCTAGCTTTCAATTTTCCATCCCACAATGCAGCACTTCAGTGTTTCGACATATCGCACAAGACACAATTAGCATTTCAGATCAGAGCATTAACATTCAGTTTGAGGCAGGCAGACTGGTATTTACATAATCTGGATGGGTTGTCTCTGCTTTGGTGCCCACGGCCATTTGTTTCAAATGTCCACACACAGACAACTACAGACTTTGGGCTAACTTCAGTCACTGCCAAAAAAAAAAAAAAAACAGGTAGCGAGACTGTCATAACAAAAACGCTTTGGTAAATATTATAGGCTGGTGGTCTGGTCAGGAGTGTGTATCTTTGCGTTTTAGAAATGGACGTTTATCCATATAAAGTGAGCACTCACAGCTGCAAAGGCTAAATAATCTACCATAGTTTGCTAATAGAATTATTTAAACCTTCAGTAAAACATGCTGTTCTTGCTCTGTCACACGCAGACGTACAGTAAAGCTTGAATTATGATAATGTCCAAAAATGCATGTATTTAAGAAAATATGTAGGTATAACATTGTCTGTGGTTTGCATTGTGTCATACATCTTAAATCTGGCTTTATTTCTTGAAAGCATATTTCTGAGTAACGGTAGCACCTCTGTAAGTTTGGGGTGACAAATGCGTAAATGTGTTGAAAGTACAAAACACTTTGGGATTAAGTGAAAGGATGGAGAAGTTGCCAGGAAGAAAATAAAGTTACCAGTGTAAACAAACTATGCTGGTTAAAATACAATACCCAGATAAAACATTTTATCTGTTGAAAGCAAGGATGGCATACAAGGGAAATAACCATCTGCAGTGCATCCGGATCAAAGTGATTCAATCTGTGTTTGAGAATCCCCAAATCACAGATGCTATAGAACTTGAGCCACTACATTAACAATGAATAAAAGGCTGATCTGAACTCCTACACAGTCTCAGACTTCACATCCAAGCCAGTTACAGATCACGGCATTCTGGTATTTATCAAACACAAGCGCATAAATTCCCTTTAGTTTTATCACAAATAGGGCCACTGTAGCTTTGTTGTGGAGCTATTGTAGCAGTGACATCACAGATAAGGAAGTGTGATGAGGACTGCGTTGCTGCAGGGTGTTGGAGAAGGTGGTGCATGTTCACTGGCACAGCCTGAACTGTCCCAGGGCACAGGAGTGGCAGAGCCATAATATGAAATATAATAACAGCATTTCCATCCAAGGACTTCTAATATACCCACGCACCTCTAACTTAAGAGACTTGATGGTGTACTACAAATGTAATGCAGACTAACTGATATACCTTATAAATATTTTGTCTGCTACAGAGATCAGTCCGTTTGTTAAATGTATTTTAATGGGAAACAGATGCAGCGGATACAGATGCTGTACAAACAGTAAAGTAGTGTGGTTTTGTTATTACAGCGCCATCAAGTGATCGGTCCCGACAAGTCCAACGTCTCAGTCTCACTGTTTATTCATGCGTCCCCCTGAAACCGGTGAAGCCCACCACGGGCTGTCCTTACAGCTGACCCGAAGTTGGAGGGCTTCACGTGAAATGAAGCCCGCTCGAAAGCGCCTCCCCCCTCTCAGCCGTGCGGTGAGGAACGTTTTAAGTAACCAAACACACAAATCGCATTGTTGTGGACACATTTGAAAAGTCTAAACTTCGAGAGAGGAGCATTTGCTTATTTAGCACGCGTTGCTCGGTCGCACGGACGAAACGGGTCCGGATTGTTACTTGGTAAACTATATTTGCCGATTGGCATCCGGACCTTGAAGTTGGTTACGCACGGCGCGGTCGGGGGAAGCCAGGAGAGGAAAAGAGAGGAAAAGAGAGAACACGCATCGCCCCCCCCCCCGTTTTTGTGTTCATTTACTTAAATATGATTTTCTTAACACGGCCACCGATCTCAATAAAGGCCGCTGCACAAATCCCGCATTGACGTGCGTGAAAAGGTACATCCTGTCTTACAGAATAAGAAGAAGAAAAAAAAAAAAAAAAAAAAAAAAGCCTGCGGCAAAATTACTCCACAATGGCGTCTTTCATTAGACGATCTGGGGCAGCCAGGAAGCAGAACTGTTTCATGACAAAAACTGACTTCGAAAAAAAAAAAAAAGAAAGAAAAAGAAAAGAAAATCATCATCGGAAACCACAAACGCGGGTTTGAGTAAGTAAGTTATGAACAAGTTATAGCTACAGCAAACAGCGACGCGGAGACGGCGATGCGTGTTCGGAGCTGAAACGCGCCAGGAGCGAATTCACACGGTGGATAAGTAAGAGTGTTCGACAAGATCGCAGTCTAATCCGCCGCTCGTTTGGACGAGATGTACCACAGCCTTGTATATTGTAGTCACGCGCATACATTTGTACAGTTACTAAGGAACAATAGCCAGGAAGTGGTTAAATATTTTTTAAGAACTGTACCGCTCGAATCGCTTGGCACATGCGTAAAAGCTGCTGCGCCTCAATGTCCCAGTCCATCCAGCCTCGGAAATAATAGCAAACCAAATAAATCTGCGCTTACCTGAAACATAGAGCGGCATAAAGTATCTTTTTGAGCACCTTTTCCCTCCGATTTGGCCCACGATCTGCTTCTCTTCCTACACCAGAGAGAAATGCAATAGCTTGGCTAAGGTAGACAGAACAAAATACAGAGAATACTTGCTCCAGGGCTCCGAAACCCCTCAAGGCAAAGATCAGGATACAATTAGCTCATGTCTCTGCCCCAGTCTAAACCAATCTGCAGAATAAAACTGCGAGCAAAGGGATCACAGCAGCAGAGCCTCAGTCTTTGTTGAGTTTATGTTTTTATAAAATCAAATAAAGAAATCTTTTTTTTTTCTGCATTTACAACACCCTCACTCCTCCTGCCTCCAACTTGCCTATTGCCTCCCTCTCGCAGAGAAGCTGATTTTAATCGTTATGATTAGTTTTGATGTAACGTTCCCTCGGGCGATTTCTACAAATGGATGGAGTGTTTCTTTGCCAGGGAGGAAAAGCAGCAGATGATGATAATTATATAGATTGTTGGAGGAGCCTTTTTTTTTTTTTTTAATTTTATTTTTTTCCCCTACCTCTCAAACATCTAACCTATCAAAGTCTGTTCCTGTAATACATATACTCTGCGTGTGCATTAGACAACTTGTTGATTAGCCTGGAATCAACTTATTAAATTAATGGAATGTGGTTAATAAAATTCTCACTCTGTAGTTTTCTCCTTTGTAATCTTTTCAGTCTCTTTTCCTCCCTTTGGACAACCTCCAAATGACGTAGCTGTATAAATAAGCACTTGCAGCTTGCCTTGCCCCAATCAAGTCTGAATCAGTGCCCGAGGGTGATGTCGAGCTCATTTCAAATGTTCAACCATGCATGATTTCAGGAAGATTGAGGCACTTCTGAGGCTTTTAGAATTACTTGGGGGATGGAGACAGTGAAGGAATGACTTGTTTAAAGACATTCCTATTGTAAAATCCCTTCATGTGAACATGCATAATTATTGTCTGAGTCGAAGAGGCTATTTTGTGCCCATCCGGACATAGAACTGACACAGTTATTCTTTTGATTTTCTCAACATATGCATATACAATAGACTATGGATGAAATATCTGCTCTTGCGCCCCCTACTGTTTAGAGCATCTACTTTTTTTCTTTTTTTTTTTTTTAACAGCAACAGCAGCAGCAGCTAAGCAAATCAGTATAGGCATGTTATTGTAACATAACCCATCATAAGAACAGAGAAAACATCCATTTGAAACAAATATTTACAAAAAGGCTGAGGATTTTAATGTTCACCCAGGGATCAAACTGAATCCGAAATTTGTTTTTGAGCAACAGTGGAATGAGAAAGCCACGTCGAGGGACTGGTGACTGATGGATGCAAGCGTACAAACAAAAGCATTTTCCACTTCTCCTCATCAAAAGAGTTCTCTTCTCCCAGCATCTTTGTGTAGATGATAAACAGAATTGCTCTTGAGGAACGGCCAGCTATTCCCTATCCCCAGTCCGATCCAGGGATCATTAAACTTTCCACTTTTTGACCAGTATGTCCCACAGGAAAACAAACACAGGATTAAAGTGTCACCATGAAGTTATTTGCCCCAGAGGTTACCGGCACATACAATACACTAAGTCTTGACTACCAAGGATACACAAACTCACACACACATTTTTAATGCCATTAATCTGACAAACTGTAGTGAGCGGAGAACACCTCAGGCCTGAAAATCCCATACGTTATCCATTTTCCACACAAATGGAGCCCACTCCTAATGGGATCCTCTCACTTTAGTATTTCAAATATGCATCAGATGTTGTTAAACCTAAACCTTAGAGGTGCTTGGTGCCAAAAAAACAAAAGCAAAACAAAACAAAGTCATTGTTCTAAAGCTGCTGCGGAGAGGTAGTATTTTCCTTGGATCTCATTGCAACAGCAGCAACAGCAGGCGAGCGCTGGCTGGCTGCACCATATTTTGGTGGACAAATTATCCAGATTGGTTGCAGATGTGCATTTGCCCCAAACAGAGACTGCCTAGCCTGAATGACATCATAGGGTTATAAATGCATGCACTGGAGAAATGAGAGAGGAACCCTGGGAAACTTTTTTAGCTTGCAGGAATGTTGTGAAACAGAAGAACAATATATATATATGTATATATACACACATACATATATACATACATATATATATATATATATAGAGAGAGAGAGAGAGAGAGAGAGAGAGAGAGAGAGGCAAGGAGTAATCATTTGTTGGCTTATCAATCCTTCCTTTCACAACCTAAACGCTGAACACATGGCTATCTAAGTTTCGAAGGAACGAAAATGAAAAGCTAAATTCGTGAACCATAAAACAATACAAGTCAATACCAATGCATATCTCCAGCTACTACCTAACTTGATTAGGTATGGCTAGCGGCTTGTGGTAGCTCATGTTGGTAAACTATAAATGAATATTGTTGTAACGGACATCACTGAGTTAATTTTTTGTTCATCTTTTTTTTTAACCTGTTACACTGTAGATATTTGTGGCCTACAGTGGCTGCTGTTTATCAAATGTTATACAATTTCACTTTAAAGCTGGACTTTGATCTCAATTTTACAGTGAAAGGAATGCCCTGTAGTATTATGATAATAATAATTGTTATTATTATTATTGCAGTCTAGACTTTTTAGCATCTGAATGTGCATTTTATTATCTATGAGTAAAGATACTGCTATTCTCATAACACCAATATATCTAGTGTTAAATACTAAGTGGCTAAAACATAAACAACCATTGCACCTACTAAATGACATTGGGGTACCTGGTCCTTCCAAACTGGTATGGACTGAGAGAAGCATTGGTTTAGCTTCAGACCATATTAATAAGTGCTGCTGTACTCACCACACCCGTCTGATGGCCTGTGGTTATGTAAGGGAGTGGGATGGATAAGGGAAAGTGCTGAAGCTGCTCCAGAGCCTGACTCAATCTGCCCTGCAGGGTTGCACAGTTTTAGGCCAGAACTGTTCATCAAATATTATCTTTTGCACAATAAAATTAAGCTCTGGAGAATTTCTCTGCTGCTACAGCGAAAAACGAGTCATACCATCAGGTATGGCCCTGGAAGGTTAAACATTAACAATGGTAATTTTATCACGCTCACTGTTCAGTTAGCAATAGCAAACAGTAAAAACCAACAAGCTTGTGTTTTTTGTCCTTATTCATTCCCTTTTCAACACTTCCCATATGCAAACTTCACAGAGATATTAGAAGTTTCTGCCACGCTGCTACAGTATTTACAATTTATTTCACTTTACTCTGGCTCACACAACAAAATCTATTTTTCTCATGAAAAGTGTTTCGTCCTGCAATTAGAGAAAAGTAATCAAAAATCAACATTTTATATTGAGAAGTCACTTTTTCTGTGACCAAGAAAGGATGAGGATCCCTGTTGTATAGTATCACTTGTAGCCCTGATCTTTGGTTTCCCTTTCAGCCCCAAATGCACCCTTCCCACCCACAGTGGACATAGGAGTGACACTACTGAGAGGGGAAGAGAGACAAGAGGAGGGGGCTGCTTGGGTAATGCTGGGAGGCTCTAATAAAATGTAATCCTATTATATGGTTCCCACTAGAGGGCAACAATAATAAAGGTTTCCCTAATAACACGAGCAGACCAAACCCAAATGGAAAACAGCTCCTCCGGTCAAGTCCCACACTTGCACATATATCCTCTCATTAACCCAATTGCTGTTGGGCCACATTACACCGACAGGCCTTCGAGATTTAGTCGTGATGGCGAGGCAAGAGTTAAGTCAAACAAATGTGTTTCATCAAACTGCAGTTTGGGCTGCTCTGCATAAAGGAATTGAAGGGAGGAGGAGGAGTGAGGGAATGTGTGCGGGTGGGAAGTTGGAAGCAGAGCCCCGAGAAAACCAATCAGAACTTCTCCACCCTCCCTTCCTGTGTCAAAGCCACCGGGGTCTCAGGTGTGTGTTACATGAGCTAATACCTCCCAAACTTGATTGTTTGTGTTAGAGTAATCAGAGTTTTGTAAATTACCATTTTGGAAATGATAGTCCTATCATTGGTAAACAAAATCACAATATAGTAGAGGAACACCACAAACTAGAAATCACACGATAAGACTTGATAGCTTAGTAAACCTCCAAAATGATTATGAACTTTAATACCTCCTTGTGGGCCCAATGAAATGAAATGTTTCTTAGTTGTAAAGTTACAAAAAGCTGGAATTTCATCAGATCAGCTTCATTACAAACACTGCACAGAAACAGTGAAAGTGAAAGTTCTTTGACTAATATTAGCAAGAAATGGCAATCTCTGCTGGCAAAAGACGTAAACACAAACTCTCATATTTGTATGATTTGATAATGTAATGAATGAGTTATCCCGTTTCTTTGCTTTCTCACATAAATGCAGTAAAATATTTATCATAAGTGACAAGGTGAGTGAGAATATCAGTCATATTCTCACGACAGCTTGAGTTATTAAGTGAGCCAATGTAACAGTATTACAAAACCCAGAATAATAAAGTTATTTATCTCTCTCTCTCTGCATGTGTGTATGTGTGTGTACACAGGGTTGTGTATGCATGTGTGTGTCTGTGTTTCTGACAGCATCAGACACAGAGAGAGAGAGAGAGAGAGTGTCGCATGCCTTCCTGTTCCTGTACCACCCTCCAACCCCAGAGCCGCAGACTCAAGGCAGTTTCCAGAATCAAACAATTTCACGCAGCTACTGGAGGAGGAAATGAACTGAGCCCAGAGCAATAATAAAATTATACAAATGTTATTACAGACTCGCCTGCTACTGTCCTACTTTAATTCAAATTTGGGCACTCCAGGCAGTGCTGGTGGCAGAGACCTTCCTGAATAAATCAACATTAGCTTACGTCTAAATTATTAAGGAAGTGGGAGACTTTCTTGTTTATAGTATGAATTATTAAACAAGTGTTTAACGCTGTTTTTCTTCACGAATCCCCAAATATTAATTGCTAATGATCTTTAAGGTGTGTGTTTTATCTTTTGCCCCTTCCGTTGTATGCTGGGAATTGAGAATCTGAATTTTCAAGTCGCAAGAAATCTGTCTGTTCTCATTTAGATAAGCATAAGATGTACTTTGAGATATACTTTGCTGGCATCTGTATGATGTGCAAATGAAGCTCTGGCTATAACAATATTCCCATCATATAGCCATTGTTGGTGTTTGCAATGTGTCTGAATTTAAATTAATGAATTATGAAGACAGCTACTGTGTAGGCTATCCATGCATTATCAGTTTTCTGCTCAACATCTTGCTGATAAGCCATTCAAAGATGTTAACAGACAAACAGCTGAAAAAAAAAGTGTTGGTCTATTATTTGTTGTCACTTTTTATTTGCTTTTTGCAAATGAAGGCGTCGACAGCAATGTTTGGGAAGTTTGTCAACAAACAGACAGTTTTCAATGAAATCTCAGGATTCCATTGACACCTTCCAGTGCCCTATCATATAGTCTTTTGTTCTACATGTGCACAGAAGCTGTATTTAATAAATCCTTTTTTTAACATTTTGCTCTCTGTCACCAATATGAAATTCAAAGTAAGGCTAAATGTCCAATCCAGTGTGAGCTGCTGTCCTCACCCGTCTTCCTCTGTTTAATCTTAAAATGAGCAAGAGCTAATAAATCAAATCCGAGTGAGCCCCTTTCCCATCCACTGTCCCAAGAGCAAGCAGTCAATGAATGAAATTTATGTACTCATTTATTTGGGTTATAAAGATGATTAAGGGGAGGTGAGAGGGTGCTGATGAGGAGCTACTGAAGCCTTAAGGGATACGAGGCAGCTTGCCTGCAGGTAAAAGATCAGCACTGTCCATTTTCAACTCCAGTACAGCATTTGTATAATCTCACGATACCGGTGTTCGGGTGTTTAATATGGGCAATGCAATTCAACAACTCACAAAATTCTAAAAATGCTGAGGATACAAAGCTTGACAAAAAAGTACATTAGTACTAACTTTCTTGGGCTTCCACATGGGTACTGGGACCCTGTAACAGAGCTATGTGACATTTAATCCTCCTGCGTAGCTCTGAATTAATGGCCTGGACCAATTTTAAATGAAATGTGGCTCAGACTTATGAATAAAACTGACTTGTGTCTCCCTATGTCGGCTGTGTAACCTGCACATGCAAGGCTCGTGGCTGCCCTCCCCTGGAGAAATACAAATGGGAGAATTATTTGCACAGTATGTGATTCACACTGGGGCCAGTAGGTGATGCTGTTATAGCACTAGAAAAGTGCACTGGGTTTGGGAGGAGAGGTTGAGATGGTGGTGGGGGGTTAGTCCCTGTTGCAGTGAAAAGAATATGATGTGGTATTTGAACACTTGCATACTAACCTTGCAAATGCACATTACGGAAAAAAAGATTGAATTGCACCTGTTCCTTTAGCAAAGTAACTAAAGTGTGGCCAAAACAGATCACCTCTATTTCATATCACAAAATGCTATCATTTCCTGTGGTTTCTGCTGATGGAGAGAGACTATACGAAGCTATTCCCAGAGACTTAATTCAAAAGGAACACACATTAAAGGCATTTACCTGCCCATAGGGAGGCATAATCTAAAGGTAGATGAGCCAATCTATCACTGATCTGGACATCCAATCCTCCCAAAGCTCAGCTCCTATAACCAGAAACTAGCAGCTCAAGAGAAAAACCTTGTAGTTACGGTTACTAACTACAAAACACTTATAGACACGTAGAAGTTACAATAGATTTGTGCAACTATTCTGAATTGCACATTTTCAAAACCCACAAAAAGCCAAAGCAAAGTCTTTAATGAAGTAACAATTAGAAAGGAATTATTACCTTTACACCCTTTCAACAAAGAAACATTTAAGCACAATTACAAAGACAGATCAGCTAAATATTTTATCAATAAATTAAATATTTAAGCATGAAATACAGCAAATCATACACATATAAGACATGTGTTACAAGAATCAATTACAAATCTAGATCTATAGAATAAAAAACAGCTAGGTATGACACATTTATGAAAGAGTAGAAAAAATAGAATCATTATGTAGTAATAGAACTGATAAACATGAAAAAGTAAAGGTTTACAGAACCTTTTTAGAAACACAATGTCTCCATAAAGATGAGCTGGTTTCCCTGACTAATGCACTGAAAATAGAGAGCACTTTAATATAACTCTGATAATAATGCTTGTCAGAGCTGTCTTACATTGCCTGGGACCTGTAATGTGCTTAATGATCACAAGGAAAATCTCTCTTACATATACTGTACATGGACCAAATGTGACACTAATCCAAAAATAACAAGGCTGTGTTTTCTTCCTCACTTCTCCACTTCAGCACGACCCAACCTAACTAATTTCCCGACCCTACACATTTTTCTTTAACACAATGTATTGTGGGGCTGTCATTCCACAGTGTCCAGTTTATGCCGCATACCAACACTGCTACATTCAAGGCCTCAGGAGTAACCTCAAACAGGCTGTAGATGTTTGTGCAATTAAGCCACAACATCATATTGTATTAGCTCTATGAGAATGAGAGTGATTCAGCCCTGCTGTTAAGTCTCATGGACAGACATAATGTTCTTCTATGAGGACAAAGTCTTTGGAGGGGAGGGGGCAGGCTCAAGATAGATACTCCAAAGTTAGATTTTCTATCTGGTCTACAGATTAGTCTCCATTTCCAGTGCACGAGATAGTCATACAGAAGACAACACTTCTGCTGTCGAGTCCTGAAAAGGATCTTTTTTCTCGGCTTTCTCCAGGTTGACGGTGTGGATGGAACCCGGCTTGATGCCGATATCTTCTGTCTCCACCTCCCTGTATTTCCCTGATGGATCCTTCTGGAATACCAGTTTCAGCCTCTTCTTCATCTCAGTGTCAGGGCAGTACAGGTACTCATACAGGCCAGCCGCCAATATGCCCCCCAGAATGGGTCCCACCCAGTACACCTACCAAAAACAGAAAGGCAAACACCTTACACATAGGCAGCTGGCTAATCAGTTTTTCTCGGGAGATGTTTTATTGCTGTCAGCACAATGCAGCACTGACATTGCTATCAAAACTGTCAAACTGTCGTGCTCTGCTGGGCAAAAGATTGGGAAAAGAAGGTCAACCTTTATCAGAGGCAGGTAACTCTGTGTCTGCAGTATCAAGCATGTGCAACCAAGAGAAGACACTTCTGAATATGATACCAGCCACAGTGACAATGACATTACAAACACACACACACACATACACATACACGCGCACACACACACACACACACACACACACACACACACACACACACACACAGTATGACACTATGCTGTACACATAGCTCAGTAGAAATAATTTTCTGGATAAATAAATGCAGAGCTAATGCTATTTTACAGCTTGTTCACTGACATCTCATTATATCACTGGAAGTGAAAAGCTGTAATTCTTTTGTAAATTTACCTCTAAGACACTGCTGTAAACTCATAGGTTATGTGTAAGGTCTCTAATTAGCATTCAAACCCCTTGTTGTTATTGCTTTGCATTTACTGATATAAGTGAAAGGCTGAACTTTGATTTTGTCTTTAGGTCACACCTATTTTTACTGGTGCTGAAAGTGTGACCTTATTAAGTTTCAACATGCCAATCTAGTCTAATATCATATGTGCTTGACCTCTTCAGGATGGTAAAATTAGATGATCATCAGCTACTGCAAATTATTTCAGAACATTTTGACATGGCACCATGACATAACACTGAGTAAGATGGTTTACTGTGTAAAGCATTGTCTTAAGCACTGTTATCTATATGTAGGTAGCACTTGTTCACTAATTGGAGTCTGGGTAGCATTTTGGTCATGCAAACTACTGAAAAAAAGGTTATCCTCTTTGGAAAGCATCTCTTACCCATTGGTTCACGAAGTTAAGTGTGACCATTGCAGGGCCAAAGGAACGAGCAGGGTTCATGCTGGCCCCCGTATAAGGAATCTGGAAGACACATATTAGCATTGCTTTTAGTCAACACACATGAGACACAATTTCATTGCCACCAGCATTATCAGCATGTCTCAGGTATAATGCTTTCTTTTACGACTCACAGAATGTGCCCACGAAACTGAAGAACATATCCTGTATACAAGTCGAAATGTAGCCTGTGTGCATTTGCTGAACAGGGCGAGGGAGAAATGAGTTGAGCAGTGCAAGAGATAACATCTATTTCCCTGTGCATTCATTTACTCCGCAGGGTTCAGGGGCCCCCCAGAGACTGGTTGCCATGCAATGGCAGCCTCCAATAAAGATGTGCACGTGGGTGTGAATCAGTAAAAAAGTGTGTAACATCACACATTGAAGAATAGAAAGCTTCTTTTGACACACCAGTTTTTTTCCTCAAGAAGCCTTCCTGTTCCAGATTTCAGTACTTGCACTTGGTACTAGTCTGGTTCTATACTTCTTTAATGTGGTGTGCTGAATTTAATATGAATTTGAGATCAATCTTTAAATTGGTGTTTCACTGCTTGGGCTTGGGAGTATGGGAGGAGTCAGCTAATATGAAGATGGGGTTGCAGAAGATTGCTAAGGTTGTTAAGTTGTAGTTAGTCTTGGTGTATAACTATTGGAATACACATTTACCTTACATTCCTATGTATGAGTCACAAGAATTTTGGACGACAACAACAGGGTAACAAGCCAAAATAACTCACTGCTGTAGATATTCTCCAATCTTTTATCTAACTTAATGGTACTTACTGCAAATAAGTGACCAATTGCCACAGCAAAGCCAATAGCCAAGCCAGCAGAGCCACCTAGGTCTGTACGTTTGGGATCACACGTGGCAAAGACGGTGAAAACCAGTTCAAATGTGATAAGGAGCTCCACAAGAAGGCCGTGTCCAACTGAGAGGTCGGAGTTCACCTTGAAAACAGAATATTTTCATTTTAAATTCTGAGGACAACCATCATACACACAACTACAGACGGATACAGTCATATTCTTACTGTGGTAACACCGAGGGAGCCTCTGACAGCAGCAGGTGTAACTAGGTAGAGAATTCCAGCTCCTGTGATAGCTCCCATGCACTGAGCCACCACATAGAACAACCCCTTTGCCAGGCTCAACTTTCTAGTCACAACCATAGCAGCGGTGACAGCTGGGTTAATGTGTCCACCGCTGATGTGACCAAAACACTGCACCATTGTGGCAATGCTGAGGCCGAAGCACAGCGAGATAAGGACTAGGTCGGCTGGGGGAGGCTTCTCCTCCCCAACAGCCCAGTTGATGGTGGAGCCCAGACTGAGAAGGACAAAGATGAGAGTGGCCAGGTACTCTCCAGATACAGCCCTCCAGAAGTCCTTGGTCCAGATCCCTTTAAATGCCACCATTATGCTCTGACAGTTACACCAGGACAGGAACCTCCTGGCAAAAAGAATAATGAGCAAAATGATTAGCCTACTTACGTATTCCTGCTGCATGCATGTGGCTGAAAAAGTACTGAACCCTATCAGGATGGCTGCCGCTGGGCACAACATTTATAACTCCAGTAGGGATTTAAGCCAGTGACTTTCCATTACAAAATGCCATACAGAGCATTCTTTAAACATTGTGTATAGGGGCAAATTATCTCACCTCAAGTCAAAGCATACAATGTTTAATTGTTGTCACTCATTGAACTTTAACCATGAAAAAATTGTGTCTCTTTTGACTGTTAATGCTGAGGATATCATGATTAACATTGATCAAAACATATGTAAGTCACTGCATTTAGAAAATATTTGAAAATTAAATTTGAATATTTAATTATATGCAGCAAACCTCCAAGTCAACAAAGTTGCAGTGATAATTTCAGTCATCTCTTTAAAAGGACTCAAACTTACCAAAAGCAATCACATGCTCTCCCCCTCTGTGTCCCCGTTGTGTGTGATGTGCTTTCATTCATAAGTCCTACTGAGTTATTCAACCAGCATAGACATCTCTCCCTTCATCACATCTAAAAGCTGAGGTTACTGTGACCTGCATTACTTACAGAAGAGCAGCAGGCTGTGTGAGTGCAGGAGTGAAGCAGAGAGCAGGTCTATCAGATGAACATGATCCACACATTGTGCCTCAGGATTGCATCCAGCAACTTTATTACGTTACTAAGCGGGCATCACCTCACAGGAATTAAGCAGGCTGCTCAGGGGGAGGAGTCAGGTTTGCTTGCTGAGCAAACACTGGTTGCACAAAGTGCAGCCACACGGAGACTGTGTCAGCCTCAGCATCTTCGTCATGTCAGAGCTTTGAAAACATACTGGAGTAAGCACAATATTCCAAGAACCACTAACGTACACTGCAGAACTAAACAATAAATGACCAACCTATTTCAAAATGCCCTATTTAAAATGTATTTCTAGGAAAACAATTTACAGATATTACAGCAATGTTATTTTCATATCATAGGAGATGCAACATAAAATAATGGTATGGTATAATAATGGTACGGTACTGGATTATGCATTAAATCATATGAGGAAACAACATGTTTATGTATTTTACTTGAGTATTTCTAAATCATAGCATCTTGTACTTCTCTACATTTCTACTTGATTACATTTATTTTACAGTTATAAAATAAAAGTCACACTACATTTAGAATTTCAGTAACTCAAGAAAGTTACCATCCTTTTACCACTACTACTACTTTTACTTTTGTTGCTCTAAGCTGAGACATTTACTCATGTAAACTGTTGAATGAATTGTGGTGTTACTATTTTATTTAAGTATAGAATCTGCTTCCTCTACTAATAACAAAATACTGTAACTGTCTTTCCCTCTCACACACAGACCAGGTTCTTGGTGAGAGATGTCTTGTTCTGTTCTTTTGGCTAAAGTCACCTTGTTGTTGAAGAAAGCTAAAACTCTTGTTACTGTGTAACAGGTAAGATCTGCGAATTAACCTCAACAAAAGCCTGAGTCATCGTGGTATCAGATTTAGAAGCTGCTTAACAGCCCTGAAAACTATAAACCTTGGGTTTACTTCTGTGTAAAGAAAGAGCCAAATAAATTCCACATTTTCTTTTTTATCTTGATCATGTACTTAAGGGTTTGCACATTAGCAAACACATACACACGCGCACACATTACTTTTTCCTCATCATTTGTTCCATGGTAAGCTTTGAGAGATAAACAGGGACTATTTGCTATGAAAGGAAAGGTAAATATGTTATCGTTAGGGTGATCAAACCAGCAGTTTCTGTGTTGGATGAATACTGTTTTTATTGACATTTTTTTATCAGTGTCATCCTTTGACCTCTGTATGAAAAGAATTGACATTTCATTAAGTCAGTAAATACATATATATAATGAATTTTACAGTAATTACTAAAATGTTTAACTACTTAATAATTTAAATTATCCACGCTCAAGGTGGATTATTACAAGAAGAAGCTCAACTACCTCAGATCAGTAAAAAGAAAGTAGAGTGCTCTATTTTTCAAGTGCTATATTGATATTGATATTCTGAAAATTGGAATTGCAAAGATCTGCTATATGCGCATAACTGTAATCAAGGTCCAATGTTTTCATTAGGCTGCAGTGAGCATATCAGGCTGTGCTTCCCACAAAATCATAGTGCGCTCACAGCACATCCTTTATGACTAAAATTTAAAAAAAAAGATGTTCAGCTCCTTCAGACAGAAGAGTCAAAAGTGTGAGAACTGCCAAAGTCAAACTATTTTAGCTGCGAGTGCCTTTTAAAAATAATTCTGCATCTGTTTCACACATGTAACTGGAACACAGCTTTTGCTCTTAACCATTCTCCAAAGGTCAGTTCATTTTTAGTAGCCTGGTGCAGTTTCACCAGAGAATTTGAAAACCAAACTCAGGCTGTGCTTGGACATTTCATCAGATGCAGTTGGGTTGGACTGCAGTGAATGTTAACACACCCTTACAGAATCACGCATGAGCACATTTCTTCCAGAACTTTTGAAGTGCATTTGTGTCATTTCTGTTTTATCAGACTCAGTGAAACAGTAATGCTCAACTTTGAGTCAAATGTCTTTTAAATCAAAGAGCATTATGCCTCTGTTCCTTCAGGGGTCTAGCATTTCTCTTTCATTCTGACACTATGAATTGAACAGTGTTTGTAAGAACAGATGAGTCAATAAATTATATGCAGTCTACCTAAAATTACATTCAGCTTCAAAACATTCTTACTTTATTGTCATTCACTTTTTGGCTATAATCCTGCTTTCATTTTCTTTGATTGTAGATATTTATCACTTCTCTCAGAAACTGTATAAATAACAAATAAGTAGCACACAGGCCATATTTTGGCTGCATAAATATAACCTTTCATATAAGCGATATTGGTGATAAAAACACATTCTGTTTACAAATATAGTTAATGCATTTTTGCAATTTTTTGTAAGGTAATGGCAAAAACAATGTCCTTCTTTGTTTCCCTCTTCCTTTCTTTCTCCCATACAGAATTTCATTTCATTCGTCTTCTTTCTGTACAAGTCTACCCATAAGACATTTTGTAGAATTTGGAAATCAACATGGCAGCTGCCACAGGTGGCTTATCTTCTCCTGTTTAATAACTGCTGGCAGAAAGAACCACATTACTGTAAACTAAGAATAGTGCCAAACATCTAACATGGCTCCAGATGGAGCGTTGGTACTGATCACTTATGCAGCAATCAGGATATTTTACTGCCAATAAATAAAATCATTTTAATGATGAGATCAGAAATCATAGACATAATTTTCATTCAGGATGAAAAAAAAAGACTGACAAAATACATTTAAATGTAATATTCAGTGATCTTGACTACACAGATCCACAAGCACCATATGTGTAACCTTTTGACTGACAAAACTTAATAATGCATTCAATGGCCATGTAAGTAAGTAAGTTTATTCTGAAAGGACGTTCCCTGGAGTTTTCATTGGTTAATATTTGTTCTAAAGATCCTTAATGTTCCCTTAGGCCAACACAATAGTTCTGCTCCCCATCAACCTACAGGAAGGTCAAGAGGAAAATAAAGGTGATTTTAAGATAACATGAGGGCAAGTGAGTGTAACATGAAAAAAAAAAGAAAAAAAAAGAATATAGCTTACATTATTAGTGCATGACACACACACACAACTGCAGCTTTCTATACATGCCTGAGATGGAGTGCTGGATTTAGTCCCTTGTTACTGATCGCCTGCGGTCCAAACAGGCTATTTAAAACAAATAAAATAATTTTAGCAATAAAATTATGAATCAACAACTGAATTTTCATCCAGGGAAAGAAGATGGCTCTTGAATTCCTGAAATCCCACTCGAAAATGTTTCTGTTTCCGTCTTTGTTTAATTTCTAAACTCAATTCTTGTGGGACAGACAAAATAGATTTAATATAATATCTAGTGAGCGTGACTTTACAATGATTGAACTTAATGATGCATTCAATGATGATGTAACTGACTTAATTTTGAAACAAAGTCAACACAATAGTTATGGTCCCCATCAAGTAATGGCAAGGTCAAGAGGAAGGTGGAGGTGGTTTTGAGATAAATATAAAGCCCAGTGTAACACTAGTATAACATTTGGAGAAATACACCTTTAGTACAAAATTTTTTTCATTAGTAGATGTAATTACTTTCTTGTTTATCTCTCCTTTTTCTTTCTTTCCTCATTTTTCTTTCTCTCTGTCTTTCTCCTTTCTTTCTTTCTTATCCGTGTTAACATGACATTGAGGTACAGCACTCCAGTCAGAAGTTGAATACTGTGACGTAAATAAAATACAGTGACCTATGTTTGTCCTCCGTGTGAGCACCAAAAATATTCTGGCCACACACACACACACGCACACACACACACACACACACACATGCACACACACACGCACACACACACACACACACACACACACGCACACACACACACACACACACACGCACACACATACACATATACACACATACTCACATACATCACACTTGTACACAGTAATGTGTAAAATCTCAGTGACAGGTTCTACATAAATGGATGACTGATTTGTTGTGGTGCAAGACCAAAAGCTGGCTAATACTCAACCTTTGCTCTGGATACTTCACCTGCTTTCTGTGGGATGGGTGTCTGGGTGTTAGAGCGTAACTTCTTGAACTTCTTGAATTTCAACATGTAGAGGTGCACTGAGGATATCATGGATGCATACTGCAGACAACTGCACATCAGAGTGAATACGATCCCTCCTGTGATATTATAAATTACAGGAGCCAAGTATTTTTATAATTTAAAAACAGAGATTCTGCAGTCTCAATTTAGATATAAAGGCCTACCCTGGAAAAGGAAGAAGGCATATTGCCAACTTATATCCTCTAGGTCAAAAACAAGACTGTAGAGTAATGTAGTGTAATGTAAACACACACACCTTGCACTCACCATACAATTTGATACAACGTGCATCATATACATAATGTGACAATTATGCATGCAGTACAGCTTTATTTACAGTGGTAAATATGGCCACTAGGCTTGCTCATTTTACATTTAAATTTAAATCTACACACTATACAAACTTGAATATTAATGAGCTACATAAATCGTTATAAAGCAGTTACCCAGTATCATGTGGAGCTCTTTTCCTAGATCCTGTTTCTATAAGTTCCTCCAGGCATTTCACACACATCAGAGGAGTCTTTTCTTTACTAATTAAAGGCTTGCCTTAATTCTTCAGATTTGCATGCATTTAAATTACATTTGAGTCAATTAATGTTGTTGATCCTATTTGAGTTCTGTTTGATTAAAGAACTGTCCTCTAGATTAGCTTGTTTAGTTTAAAGTGAAGTAATTTGTTAAAAGGGAATTTTCAATGTGCACTGAAGAGTAATGTGTTAATTTGGCACTGCTCACCCTTTTAGAGTCATTCTGGTAGCTTATCATTGTGCTTTATAAAAACGTAAAATGTCAGCTTGTGCCATTGGTCTTTACAGCCACATAGAAAAATGCACACATAGGTCTATCATGAAATCAAACCACAGCTAAGTGCACAAATGTCAAATTGTACAATGGATATCCACACATTGATCATCAATAATAGTATTTTTTCAATATTCACCCTCTGCTGTAACCGTGGAGATTTACCAAAGGCAGCATAAGCCGACTGTCTCTTGTAACAAACATGTTTTCCTTGCTGAGTAATAATGCCACGCTTCATTAGACACAAGCTACCGCCTTTGTTAGCACTGCACCATGCCAAGTTCTCTACATACCACAGTGAAGAGAATCCCAGCACTGTTATATAATCTATAGGCTTGACAGGGAGCCAAATGAGTGACAGCTCTCGTTACAGGGTTGATTCTTATTGAAGTAAATGAGGCAAATAGGAACAATCAGCCTGTGAAAGCTCATTTGACCTTTGACACAGAGGGAAAAACAACCTGTTAACTGCAAGATATTTTTTTTTATCATGCATTCATGCAAGAGGATGGTATAGCTAGCAAACACCCCCCATGCATGACACCAGAATGGCTCTCCATGGGATGATTTCTTTCCTACAAGACACAAGGAATAAACCAGTAATACAACTGGGATATGTTAAAGTGTCATATCTCTGCGTTAGTCGGTGCAGAATTAATGGACATGAAATAAGGTTCTCATGTTCATTGTATAGGAGCAGAACCATTAGGCTTAATGTGGTCAGGATACACATGCTTCCATGGTCTGTGCTGGTCTTCACCTTTGCTCACTATTGCAGTATTTATGTAACTGTCATTGTGTTTGTAAAATTTACAAGTTAATCACTGAGTGCATTACAACTTTTTTCAGGTCAAGTGTAAAAGCAAAAAAAAAAAAAAAATCAATAAATAAATACAGTACTTACTTACAGCATATTGACCATGTAATTACGAAACAAAATGTACTCCTAACATTATGCATGAAGTTTTCTACATATTTCTACCTTAATTAAACACACAAAAAATGACATTATAATCTATACAACACCACTTCCTCAAGTTGATTTTGTCATTGTAATAAAAAGAAGTTCATAAACTTGAAAGGCAACAGAACATAAATTAATCCAGCTTGGAGCTTGCAGTGTTTTATTTTTATTTGTGACTTTTATTGAGAGTGACATTGTGACATATGTCTTTTCTGTTTTGTTTTTTCACTTGAAAAACTGAGATTGTCGAATGTGATATAACAAGGAAGCAAGTTCAGGAAGAAAACCTTAGTTCCTACACTCACATGAGACACATTCAATTCACTGCAACACATAACCAATGTACCTTGTAAAATAAGGTATTCATCTGTTAAGCCTCTACATGCTGCTTTTCTCTGCCTACGCTTCTATGGCTGCATCATCATTGCTGCTGTTCAGTATTTCATCAGCCCCACCTCTAGGCTCTGATTCTAGTTTCCAAGCGGGGGAAGATTTTGTTACAGTCATTCCTGGGCACAGGCTTAAAAAGCATGCTGCAGGAAGTGATGACGTCAGAGCCGAATTGCTGAACATTCACAGCAAATATTCATTTTGCACGTATCAATAAAACTTCTCCCTCTGTGTCAGGTGATCAAAATGTAATTAGTTCCAGTTCAAAGTACAAATCCTATGGTCCAGTAAACAATCTCTCTCTCTCTCTCTCTCTCTCTCTCTTCTTTTTTCTTTTGTTTTGCTCTCCCTTTTTCTCTCTTTCTCCTTGTCTCTCTCAGAAGCTCTCAAAAGACCTTGAGATTATAGTGCTGTTGGACAAAAACAACTTGACAAGATCCCAATGTTTTCTGCTGTGGGGAGAGGGCACATTCCATGTAAGCTTCATTACTCCTATTCAATCATCCAGAGAGTATACTCACATTTTCTACTTGGGCTAACTTGAGCAAAAGGCATAATTGCTTGAGTAGAAATATAGAGATAAAAATCCATATCTTTTTTTTTTTTAAACTGCAGCCATTTTTTTTTAACCTACAAAAGCATTTTTAAACTCAAACAAAAACATTTCATAACTAGAGTTGCTTCAGGAACCAACCAGACAACCAGCAACACATTGCGATTTGCATGTAAATATCAATGATAAAAAAAAAAAAAAAGCTATTTACCTATTATTTCAGAACTGGCTGTGCTTGGTGTTAGCATGGCTGGAAATCCTTTGAGGGCACTAGCTTTACTTTCTTCAATTTCACCACAGTGCCAACAAATCCCGCCACCACCTAACGTAGAGGATCCTGGGCCTAAATCCTAAATCTTGTTGCGATTCACTGGTCATTTAATTCATGGAGGATGAGAAACAGTGGAACCATTGTGCACTTTGATAGTCATCACAGGGTTTGTGAGGCTCAACCTAATTTCCTCGGTATTAACATGCAAACTTTACATGCACACACAACTATGGATGGCTTAGAGGGCTCTGTCTATAATCACAGTGCTACAGAGAACAGATAAATATTGTGATTTGGCCAATGGCTCAGTCTCCACTGTGTTCCAGACATGCAAGGCAGGAAATGTTTCAACTTGATACAGAATTAAAAGAAAATGGCCCTGGTGGAATTCAGCAATAAGGTATAAATTTAGGAAATGCTACATAAAATGAAACAGAACCGATTGCATCTATGGAAAATTGTGTCCAAAGTATCAAATGTTTGTTGGTTTCTCAGTCATCTGATATATTATTTGGCCTGGACATACACCACCCTCATGTCATGTGAGTATACCTCATGCCATGAAGGGCTATTATGGGGAAAAAAAATCACATCATCTTCAGCATAAGTCATCATCACCTGCTGGGGATTTAATTTTAAGACCCAATTTCTCTCTCTCTCTGTCTCACTTTCTGTCTCACTCAATTCTGTTCACTTCAAAGAGATTCAGTGGCTTGATAAGAATTTTCCATGGCTAATACTGTTATAGAATATGGGCAAAAATGTATACACACATTAGGACAACAAATGAAGGCCTTTAAATATGTGAAAATCAGAAGCAGAGCGACATTTTAGCACAATCGCTCATTTGAGCATTGACAAACAAGCAACTGAACTCTCTCCAACACAAACACTTTCACCCTCCCTCACCCCCATTGCACATTTCACAAAATGAGACAAACACATCAGCATTCTAAGTTTTTAATACCCTGTCAAACAGATTGTTTTCATTCCAGTATACTTGTGAAGTGAGAGTGCCATTTGGCCCCTGCTCTTCCTGGAAAAGCTAGTCTCTCCTAGCATGTCCCTGTTCTTCCAAGATCAGTTTATGATGTGCTGCACAGTGAGCAAAGATCATAAATATCTTGCTTTCACAGCAACTTAGAACTGTTAAGTGGCTTTGTTTGCATCTTTCCCTTTTTGTGATTTCGGCAGAGGGCAAGCACATCAGAGGGGAACAAATTGTTCTTGTTGTGGGAGGGCCAGTGTGAGTAAACACTGATACTGTAGTTCCAGGGCTTTTAGACAGTATCCACAGACAGTCCTTCAGACAGTAACGTTAAGCGTCCAGCCTCTTGTTACTTCCCACCAAGAATTTGAGCTTCTAACCTTCCACTTTGACACTCTCTGTGATTGATGTTTTTTTCTAAAATACTTCATGTCATAACTGGCGGCACAAAGTCCATGTTTCTCCATAGCAACAAATACCCATTTCAAGTAGAGTAAGATTGGGAGGAACTGGCTTTCTCCAATTTCTGTAGTCTACTGTCTGAGGAGCAGCTGCAGAATAAGCATTCAGACCCTTTTCTTAAATAAAAGCACCAATATCAGTATGTAAAACATTCCATAATAAGTAAAGGTTCTGAATTAAAAAATCCTAAAGAAAGAAATCATTATGATAAGCAAAAAGTACTTATATGACTGCAAGCTCCAGTAATAATGCTGATATATCAAAGCATGAGCAGCATTTTGATGCTTTAACTATTTACAATTCTGTAATTCTGTAATTTAGCCCAGTGGTTCCCAGATTGTAGCTAGTTCTAAAGAATGACAAGATATGATGAGTAGTAGGATGATTCATGGGGTAGGAACAAAGAAAAACAGTTATGCTGCATAAATTAATTCCTAAACTCTTCTTGGTAAATTACATCTCTGTTTATCCAGAATAATATAAAATATATAATACAAAATATTTTGTGATGGCAAAAACATGTTTTGTCTGCTCATCGTGACCCTGACCTTTGGCCACCAAAATCCATGTGGACATTTATGTCAAATGTGAAGGAATTCTCCCAAAGAGTTCTGGAAATATTGCGGTCAGACGGCCAAAACCATGTTTTGTGAGGTCACCGTGGCCTTGACCTTTAACCTTTAAAGTCTAATCTGTTCATCATTGACTCCATTACATTGTTTTTTTTCTTTTTATCAAGGTTCTGGTTCATTATATCTCACTATACAAAATAAGATAAAAAATCAGGAAATGACTGTAATTGTGTTTCAAATGTACACTTCCTCCCTTTAGTGCAGCTCAGTAACAACAAGAGGAGGAAATAACTCAGGAATCAATCTGTGAATCAATTAGAATACAGCTTAAAACCTATCAACCAATCAGAATACAGGGATAAACCAAACCATCAGAATAGAACTACAGATCAACAAATCAATACAATAGAAAAAGAATAGAGCTGCGAACCTAACTGTTCAATCAGAATATAGGTTCAAACTTATCAACAAATCAAAATAAAACTATAAATCATCAAAACAATATGGTTATAAACCAATCAACCAGAATACGGCTCTTGAGATATTGCGTTCATAATACTAGACAGATGAATGTATTCTGACTACATAAAAAAATAATGCCTCACCGGTGTGGAGACATATCAAGATGTAGTTTTGGCTGCTAAAGAATATTGTAGTAGAAAAAACAAAGGAATAATGTTTGCTGCTTATTGCTCTGCAATCACACTTTGCTGAAATTTCTATGATACAGCCACAAGCCATTTTTACCGGTCCTCTTTTTAGTACATAGCAGCATCACATTTCACCAAGGTTCATCCAAGGTACACTTATCAATATTTTTGTATTACCAATTAATCACATGACTATGTGTAATGTGAAACAAGTCTTTTGTGGGAATAAGCTCAGAAAGAACTTCACAGAACTCATTTGGACTCATTGCACTGGTTTTATGGCCTGCTTTTCCTGCGCTTGTTCAGTCTTATCATTATCATTAAACTTGTGTCTATCTGTGGCATTGCCAAATGGCTTTCGAAATCAACTGGTAAACACTGTATTCAGCACCTAAATGCAAAAACATTTCCCACAAGAGTCTTTGGACAGCAAAAAAGAGCTAAAAGGAGAATTTAACTTTCAGTCACCAAGTGAAAGGATCATAGCTCCAAATGAACGCTAATGTTGTCCCTGTCTGCTGGATGATTAATTGCTACTACAAAGACGACTGGCTTTTTAAATTTCTTGGTTTTTCCATATGCATAGCTCACCTCCTCTAGAATTTCTACTATTATAAATCTAGAACTGGTTCTGTGACTGCAGCACTTGGATTGGCAAAACAGAGCTGGAAAACAGCAAAAGAGTTGCTGCTTAGCATTTTTACTACACATTTGTCACATGGATGAAGCACCTGAACCTAAACCAGAAACACCTAAAAAGCTGCCGATCATAACTTCAAACTCAGACAAATAGATAGTGTGGGTAAATGTCTAAATGTCGTTACTGGTGTTTGGCTGCTATACTTGTCAACCAAAGTTAAAGGAAAACCACAGAGTACACAAGCTCCAAACACTTGTGTACGTGTCATTCTGACACATGTAGACAGAATGAACACAGTCTTTCTCATTACCAAGCCTTCATGGAGACAAGCTGTCAAGTTGAAACCCACAGGATCCTACTGCAGATGCTGAAAACCATCAGCCTTAACTCCCAAAGCGAAGGAAATAGGATGTCTGCTAGCATCAGCATTAGAAGGAAAAGAAAATATTTACGGAGGAAAGCATTCAAACTGAATTTTTGATTATAAACCAACTCTTCCACAAGGTGTTAGTCCATTGGGTTCAGTCTGAGTTTACAATCTGCTGTCAGTTCTGCAAGTGGAGAGATTTAAGTATCTCCCTAATATGGCTGAACTCAGAGCAGGATATTTAGATGTCTCTATACCACAAGCATCAGTTTGCATTGCCACTATTCATCACTGAAGAGTTAAAAAAAAAAGAAAGCCATAATCTGTGCAAAACTTAATGTAAAACAAGAATATGAGAGAATAAGAGAGGGAGAACTCCTTCAAGACTTCAAATGACAGGTCCTATATTGACCAATATGATCAATATGTTTTTATCATGTGCTGTAGAGCTTGTCTCCCTGTGACTATTGATCCAGATGTCAAATGGTCTTGTATAGATAAAGGTCAGCCAATGGATCACATACAAATGACTGTGAATAATGTGAAAATGTGCCTATAGAAAAACAAGACTTGCATGTTGGCACAAGCTAATGATCACTCACGATCATGCATTATAACAAGTCACCTAAAAATCAACATATGTAATGCCAACTGAGTAAACATTGGCAATATTTATACCATATTTGTAACACCTTTCACATGTAATTCATGTTTTACTCTCCAACGTGCTGCCCTCATCAGTGTGCGAGTAGCAACTAAAAACCTTAAAGCTTGTCATTGTGAAAAACATCTTGAAGACATCAAAGCAAAGAAGGAATGGCATCATTTATTTACCTAGCAGTGTTGCACTATAGCACTCTGCTAAAGCCCCAAAGACTTCCTTTATTCTTCCTCACCAACTCTGAGTATGAGATGTCACACTAGCTCTAGATTAACGAAGGCAGCATACAGAGGGAAAGCTGAGCACCCTTCAGCATCATGCACCCTCTCTGCTCTATACTGCTGCGATGGCCACTGCGGTAAAAGGGAACACCTTAAAGAAAACATCAGTCTGTTGTTTGAAAGCTGATTCACAAGCCTCAGACACAAGAGAACATCACCTAATGATGCTGTCAATTGATTTTTTTATGTCTTGGGCAATTCCCAAGAGAGGGTAAAGAAAACCAAGAAAAACAAGGTAGTTGGTACACAGAAAAGGGAGAATTCAAGCTGACTGCAAAAACGAAAATGAAAGCAGGCTGTATGTCAATAATAAGGTCATGCAATTTAGAGTTTTTAGCGATAGAGGCTTTTGTCTGCATTTTACTTTTTTTCTAAAGTGGTTTTCCTGTCTGTTTCATCATGATGCCTCCCTAACAAGACATGAGTAGAGCGTGTTTTTTTTTTTTTTTCAAAATATATATAAAATACCTGTCTAGTGGTCCCTGTTCCCAATAATTGAATGAAATATTTGGATTCACCATGCATAGTAATCATTGATGCAGCTTTGTTAGAGTTGTTCCACTAATAAATTATCCTCTTGTGAACAGCATTCCTTCTTTGGCCCGAGTGCCAAGCGCATCCTTTTCATGGCACTCTGTTCACCCATCCAGCTCAGTCCTGGAAACATTTTATACCTCTTAATTTTCCAGAAATAGTCTGCCACTGGAATTGGGCCCACAGAAAGAAACATATCACTTGCTCATTTCATCTGTCATCTCGCTGATAGAATGGAGAGCCGCCTGGTGGCCTAAAAGGGCAGCCAGGCTGAGATAGACAGATTAAAGACTATAGGCATGGACCATGAACCAATGGGCAGCACATGTCCTGGGTCTCAAAATATCAAAGCAATGATCACACAAACAAAAACACCAAAATCAGACTCATAATGGTAAGATAAGTTAAAAGGGCAAATTTGAATGCATTTTATAATGCTTATAATGTTTCATCTTATTCACATGACACACAAAACTGTGCACACTGCCTGCAGTATCTCACCACACTTTCCTTTAGAATAAATAAAAAATGAACGTGTAGATGTTTAAATGGAGAGTGCATGGTGCACAAACTCCTGGCTTCTACAAGTCATACAAAACATCTTATGTAAGATTGTTAGGTTCTTTTTTAAATTATTATTGAATAATCTAATCATCATAAGAGAGAAAAACACTTATTTTATATATACCAGTGCAAATTTGCCTTTGCATTGGATCTAGAATTCATTAACTTATTTTTTCTGTTTTTGATAAAAAAAAAAGAACAGTTAAATCATCTCTGTATATATGGAAAAACCACAGACTATGATATCATGATAACGTGATATCAGCATTATCAATTGTATCATATCTCTTTTTTTTGTTCCTTTATTAATGATGCAGGTGCTGCGTGGTGCCTCCGGATGGAGCCAGTGTGCTTTGAAACACAGAGATGTCTGCCACCCACGGATTCCACACAGTTTTATATTCTGAGTGACAATCCTAGTAGCATTATATAATACTAAGTTAATGGTGGATGTGCTGTCAAAGTATGAGTTCCCTGCCTACGTTCTGTGGCTATTCATCTTTCTATCAGTCTTATCCCTCTATCAACAGGATGATGGCTTTGTGAAAAACGCTTGCTTAGAAAATTACTACAGCAGCTTTGCAGTTGCATCAAAATCCCTGCTTGTGGTATCTCACATGTAGAAATATGGCAGATAAATGCATAAAAATATATAAATATAAATGCAAATAAAAAATATATATATCCGTACTGTATTTGTATTAGTATAGCACAGTAAACTGACACCTCTGCACAGTCACCTCTAAACCCAAAAAACATGGTAGCTGTAAAAACAAAAAGTCAGCTCTGTGTTCATCTAACAAGCTGCTGGTTTGGGCCATTGTTAGGTGTGCTACCTGGAAAGCATTTAAGTTTAATAAAGTAACTTCCAAAACTACAACCAAGGCCAGCATTGTTTGTTATGAGACAAATAAAGTTAGCACTGGGCAAACAGCACCATCACATGTGGTGAATGGGATACAGCGTGCATTGAAGAGGCAGTTTGACATTTTGGGAAATACGCTTATTAGCTTTCTTGTCAAGAGTTATATTAGAGGATTGATACCACTTGTCTCTCTGAGGTAGATGTAATGCTGCAGCCAAGCTGGTTAGCTTAGCTTAGCACAATGACTGAAAACAAGTGAAACGACTTCTCGTCCAAAGGAAACATAAAAATGCAAAAATCTGCAGACAACACCACGTCCCAGGGTTATATGTGCCAGACTACCTCTTACTGCATCCTGCCAAGAAATAGCCCGTAGCACAATGCCCCGTAACCCACACGTCAGTTTCACATTTCTGTTTTTCTATGGACCAAACAAATGAGATGTAAATCATTTTAAGAGTGTTGCTAGGTGGATTTTCTTATCTCTGGACAGACCCAGGCTGGCTTTTTGCTAAACTAAACTAACAGCCTGCTAATAGTAGCTTATTATACAGTACAGGCATGAGAGATTTTCTCATCTAACTCAAAGCAAATTGCATATTTTGCAAATTGTAATCAGTGAACTAAGAGTGAACATTGTAGGCAGCACTCAGAAGGCATATTAGCAATATTAGTTAAATAATGTTTCCCCTGTGCTTAATTGTGTAACATGGATCGTATCTGCAGTCACTCGTAGATTCAGATGGATTTCTTCCCCTTTATGCCTGACTTCAAACTGCATAATTGGTAGCCTACAGTGAAAGCATGCATAGGAAGAATATTTCCCTATGGTGACATATAGTTGATGCAGAACAAAAATGACATTTTCTTCCCCACATGCGTCAACTGCCTCATAAAAAGCACAGAAAAGAACTTTTCTGTGATGAGGCAGCTCTCGTGACATCAGCCATCACACAAAAAGGCCTTGATAGAGTTTGTTCCAACATAGGCATGCATGCATTGTGTGCTGCTCTGTGTGTGTTTGTGTGTGCGTATTTATGGTCAAATGGTGAAAACTGAAATATCCTCCAGACACGAGCATGTCTGGAGGATGTCTGGAGGATGTCCATGTATGTTTTTTTTTTTTAAAGCAAATTGCAATACTGTCAGATAGCAGACACCCCAGTAAACTTTACAAGTTATTGATATTTTTATAGATATTTGTGCATGCAGTAGGCTATGCTATATGTGCTTGCAGGCTGCTGTGAGATGGGGAGGAGGCTGAGTTGTGAATTTGAAAGAAGTAGGGTGTTTTTAGAAGGTGGAAGGTAGTTGTGTTTAAAGGAATAGGAACTGAGGAATTGTTCCCTTGTGTAAGTGGATGTGACAGCTTCTCACCCAGGAGAGCACTTGTACTGAGCACACACTAGAGGCCAGCAGGGCCACCTGTCACACAGATCTGTGACTAAAGAACTCTATTAGTGAACAAGCACCCCGGGGTAACATACACACACACGCACGCACGCACATACACACACACACACACACACACACACACACACACACACACACACACACATATACACATGCATGCATGCACACACAAACGCACACACACAAAATCAATATGCAAATGAATGAAAGGAGCCATAAATGTAGAGTGATTAGGCAAAATGACAATAAATATGTTGAAGGATAAGACATGAGTAGATTGAAAGTCCAATTCAATATTAATGCTCATTTTAATGATCCCATTCTTTATATTACATCCTCCTTGTCACTACAGGTCTGCAATATCATTGCTCAAAAGAGCACATTTTCACTTTACATGATTTACTGTACACAGAGGTTGTGAATGCCAGCGAAACAAAATTTTCTCCTTAATACATGCTAGGTGGTGCATGACCATGTTTCACTCTGTCCACAGTCCATTTGGCATATGACAATTATCAAGATGGATTTGCACTAAAACCATACTGCCACAGTGTATTTGAAAAGATAAGGGGGCCTGAGCATTGAAATAAAAATGATCTATATTTCAAATGAGCATCAACTCAGGGTGAAAAGATCACTGTAGACTTGACTCGGCCTTTGCTCCTGCATGCTTGCAACTTTTCCTTTCCATTTTATTGTCTAAAATAATTACCTGTCAAACACTGTTTATACGTAATATAGATTACTTAATGTGTTGAGATACCCTTCTGGAATAGAATAGCCAGAGGAATTTTCTACACTGTCACTCTGTTGAGGTCAAATAAAATAATCATATTTGACACTGCTGCATCCTCTGGAAAACCACGACAAGTTGGGCTGTCAGGGCTCTTTTGCTTGGTTCTCGTCCTTGAAGCCTTTTGTCATTTTTCAACTTCTTGCATCCCCCCTCAGGAGCCAGTAGTGGTGATGTTTGATTTTTAAATGGCTCCTGGAATAATATCCATGAAATCAGGGATGATCGTTGCTGTCTCTCAAATCACTACCTCCCCATTACCTCCCTATTTCAGCCTCTCACGTGATGCTGTCTAGCTGATCCAAGGAGAGAAATTCATTGGAACAGGTGGAGCTGTGGACCATATCCCATTAGTGAGCCTGCCAAAGGCCGGTCCCTGTAGGAGTAAACCCTCCTCTTCATGCACCATAGGCATGAGATACTGTATATAGACTCAAATTTATGGGCTAAAACCTGCTTCTTAGGCAAAAAATAGGGAGAATATGATGAGCATATAGATCACAGCTTTCTTTACTTTTAATAAAGCTGTAAAATACATGATGTAAACTGTTTTTTTTTTTCTGTGAGAGATGTACTTAGCCTGGAAACATCCAGAGAACAGTCATTTGCAATGAAAATCAGTGGTTGAAATGTACTGTAGGCTTGTTAATGTGTGTATTGGGGAGAGCATGTGAAGGGCGGACATGGCTCTGACTTTGGCTTTGACGGGCTCTGCTGTTAGCCCCTGGCTTCATGACTCTTCCCACATGGCAACACATTACGGCAACACTCTCAGTTCTATACATAGTACAAGGAAATAATGTCAAAACAAATGAGAGTCAATGTGCGCAGTGATCTGATAAGTTTTCCATTCATTTTTGTTTTAATTTGTTACAATATAATGAAATGTTGTACAAAAGACAGATGACTTGCTTAGCTGAATAATTTTAATAAATTTTGTTTAAAGTCCACAACAACGTTAAAGTTATTCATCATGTTCATGATGAGTTTTAATTACCTTTTTCCCAGTATTACATGGTTGTTGCCCTCTGAGCTGATAATTTTAATTTTAAAATACAAGGATAACTTTATTTCATTTTAGATTTATTTTTTAGTGGAGGTAAAGAGCACAAGTTCCAGCACCGGCTGTTGTTTGGCGTTGAAATGAAAGTACAGAGCAGTTCCTCTCATGAGCTGCACTAAGGTGGAACAGTTCAAAATGGAAGACTTATTGAAGTCACTAGTCCCCTATTTCATTTCAGGACTATTTCAATGTTCTACATCAACAAACTTAGCATAACTACTTAGCCTAGTACTAACTCTAATACCTGATTCCACACAGTGACTGTTGGGTCGAAGGTTATGTAAGAAGTTTCTGTTTTGGTCTATATATTTGTAATGAAGCAACTCATATTATCCGCAATTAACAACTGAAATTACCATAACTAGCTACCTATCTAGCTACTGCAATGTAATCACTTTCAAAAGAGATAGATTATGCCAATTTGAAATTTGACAAGGTTGACAAGTAGTGTTATACACCTGATCATACAAAAAGCTTTTTGGCATTTTTACAATTAAAGAAATCCAGTGACTTCTAATGTGAAACCTTTAAAGCACAAATGCAGTCTAAATTGTAGTCCACAGTAGTTCACCTGTAAATATCTATTTGTGACTTTTAATAGTTCACACATGGCATTTCTGGAAATGTAGCTATAGCAGTGCCAAAGTGAGATGGATAATATGTAAGGTGGATATTTACTTGTCTCCCGTTTGGCTGTAGCAGTACCTAAACTCATTTTTTCCTGAGGTAATTTGACAACTTGTTGAGAGATAGCAGAGTGAGGGAAGAGGCAACACGATCACGAATGAAGCAAGCAGACATGTTGCCATGACACATAGAGGATCCTGTCTCTTCAGGAAAACAATATCAGAGAGTGGCTGCACATTCAGTGCTGTGTCCTCCTGTGGGGTTGTACATGGTGATGCTGTTCATTTGGGTTAGTTAAGTATCCTGTTCCTCTAATGTCAGTTTCCCACTGGCTGCAACTGAATGCTGTTGAAAGGCTATGAAAAATTTATCCAAGTTAGACTCCTGGGTGCCATGCTGAGCTGAGAAGCTGCTTGAAGAAAAAGGAGTATAATTATCCTCATCAAGGCAAGAGCCTATTATGTATTTACAGTATATTCCCAAAAAAACAGACTCACTAAGCCAGTATCAATAACCCTTCTTTTGTCTTTATGACATTTTCTGCCTTTAAACTTTACAGATATGGTGCATTTAGAAAATATTGAGACCCATTCATTTTTTCACGTTTTGTTTGTCTTATGCTCCTTATTTAAAAAAAGAATAAACAAAATGAAAGAAAAACTCAATTTTTTTTGTAGAAATTTCCTCCCATTTCTCATGGTCATCTTTTAGATGTTTCTACACCTAAACTTGTTTGGATTCCAAATCCACTTAAGTCCAGTTAAGGGGGACAGGATTTGGAAAGGCTTCATAGCTGACAATGCATATCAGAGCAAAATGCAAGTCACAAAGGTCATCGTGAAAAATTTGAAATGGTCTGAATACTTTCCAAATTTCATCCCTGTCCAGTTTGAGTTTTTCATTCCATACATTAGTAGTATATGATACTGTTGCAATAGCAACTTCCTCAGTCCACAAGTGAGTGGTATAGTGTCCTTGAACAACAAGCACTTATGATCTGAATGTGTTGCATTACTATCTGGGCAGCAGTGGTGACTGAGGTTTCAGTTCATGATTCTGAAAGTAATGGGTAATGTCAGCAATATAATAAGAAAGTTCCATCTCATTTTTCCTGACCTTTTGTTTGCATACTCCCTCTGAGTGTGTACTTTACAGCAAAATCAATATGTGCATCATGGCACTCTTTGTTCTTGATGCACAACAATGGGCAGTAGCTGTAGATTGTGCTTAGCATATTATGTACAACAATTCACTAATTTGTTCACGTCCGCAATGAACAGGTGAAATTATATAATCTTACAGCATTTTTATCACATAAAAATGGAGTCTCTCCTCACGCTGGAAGGTGAATCAATAATGTTTAACAATACCAGAATAATTTCACCTACAGAGATTCTCCTAAATAGACACTAACTGTGTGTGTAGAGTGAAATGTAACTCCTTGTTCATCTGTTGCTAGGTGCTGCAGAAGTTGCCATTGATAGCATACAAATTTATTGTAGTAGTACACATTTATTCAGCCTTTAATGAATTAAGATCTTTAGCTGCTAGTAATGAAAAAGTAAATATTAATGTCTGGAGTCACAAATTTGAATTTGTTCACTGTATGAGGCTTCATGTTTTTGGAAAGTGGTTTGACATTTACCACCAGGTTGTATTACAAACAGTGAAAGGATTTGAAGTTACCCGTGACTCAGGGGTAGTTTTGAGCTTGAAAGAAAGCTGCCTATCCTTAGAAATTCCCACTAGTTTCACCAGAACACACTTGGAACACCCACTGTATGTCATATTTTTGTTTAGACAGAGACATTGCACAAGTCCTTGACATTCTAATGGAATGGCAGCTTTGTACAAAATGCATTGTACAAAATATTTAGAAAAGAAAGGCACCCTTGAACTGATGAACCACGACTTTGCTTTATCCCACTGCTGCTTTCTGGCACTTGTGACTTGTGAGAGATTGTGCTTACTGACACAGAGCAATGCTACAATTGCAGTTCAATACAAAGTGCAACCCAGACAATGGCAGTGACCTGTTCTGATCTCATCCTGAAGCTTAACATGCTGCTCTCCTGAGACTCGCTCCCTCTTCAGGCCAGACATATGGACCATTTTGAAGCTACAAAGAAAGCTTCAGGGTGGCTGAGTCAGGGTTAGTGTATGTGCTAACTAATATGTACTTATAAAACTGGTTCCATTGCATGTTATTACAATTTCCTCTAATAATTTCTGTCCCCATGTAATGGACTGGTTTTCCCACTCATGTGATCTAATTATGCTTATCCTGACATAATCCTGACATACTCCATTCACAAGAAATCCAACTGCATTTCTTGTAAATTAAAAATGGTTTGGAAAACCAGCCTTTCTGTCTGCATTGTGTCTTTGTCTTATAAAAGTTTAACATATACCTCTCTCTGATGTGCATTATTGGCTCATGTCTCTCATGCTCATGCTTCATTTTATGCAATCATATCCACAAACTGTCACGCAGTTCACTGCCTTGAACATCATTAGCATTAATTTTGCACAACCAGCTCTATGTAGAGTCTCTGACATTTGGGCTGTGAAGTCATCCAGTTTTAAACATTAAAGGATGTCTGCTTATTCAAAAATTCATGCAGCTAACATAAAGTACGTATGTCGTCATCAGTAGATGAGCTAGAGTAAAAAAAATAATTTTGTGCTTGTGGGGATACAGTACCCGGAAACAGTAGCTAATAAACTAAGAAATGTAAAGAACTCTGGTAAAATTCATATTAATAGGAGAAAAAACTTGAGCCACTGGGGTTACTTGTAAAGAGACAGTAAATCTAATGGCCTTGAAGAATAGGGACAAGTAATGATAATTGCTATAGCACTTAGGCATCATATATTTCAAATGTGCTGCTTGATTAAGAAGAAAAATGCTTTTATTTATACAATGTAACAAATAGATTTTTCAGTAATTTAAGCTGGACAGGGAAGATTTTCTGTCTATTTCTATAAAAACTGAAATACTTTCTCTCTTGTCTTTCCTTACATTATATGACTACTTCCATTTGTTCAGTCTCTCAATCCTCCTCTCCAGTTATGTCTCTGTGCCACTTTGGGATAAAAAGCCCTGAGCTCAGTATGTTTTAAGACATTGTCCACAGAAGTGTTGGTGGATCCAAGAGATCCCTCCCCATTTGTGAGAGGAGTGAAATCAAAGCAATATTCTTGGCTGCACTTAAGAGGCCTTCATCTGCTATAACTGACTTATCTCTTCACAGAGTGGATGACTTGGAACACTGCAAGGGGGGAGTTATAGAACAGTAACTTTTTTCATATTTCCACTTATATAAGGTGTGTACATCTGCAATACTATTCTGTTAGTAAAGGTAATATTAAAATGATACAGTTACAATGGCAACACAACTTGTCCTTCAGTAATGAGCATGCTGCATCTGGTCAATTTAAGGAAATACAAGACAACTATGTTGCCCTGAATAGATGATCATCCTGAAATACAACCCACTTGAGCACAAGCCTTTGCTTTGCAGCATTGTTTTTGAATTTTTGAAAAGAAATGTTGAATAAAACAAGGTCAGTAAACTAGCTAGCTACAGGAAATACACCAGAAGAATCTATGCTAGGCATTGCAAACAACAAACACAAAAAAAACCCAAACAAATAAACAAAACAAAAAAACAAAGGGAAAGAAGTTTTGATGCAGACTAATCACAATGAAAACTCAACAGTGTGGTCCAAGGCTAGGGCAGATCTTGGCTGAGCTCTCTGCAGGTGGGCATTGGAGGCTACCACAGCAGCTTGAAGCTGCTGGTGGAAAATGGAGCTGGAGTGGTGGTGCATGATAACGGTACATTATAAAAACTAATGGGTGAATTAGATGATGTGAACATGAGGACTACATGGGACAGGCTGGAGAAAATGTCTAAATGCCACAGAATGCAAACACAAAAGTATTGACATTTTTAAATTTGATTTTAAATTTAAAATTAAATTTGAGTTTGTCATTGGAAAGTGAAGCTTGCATTCCAAAATTTCCAAAATAGCAAATGCACCAAAACATATGACAATGACACAGTAAAATGCTAATACAACAGGCAAGAGGGGCAGAACTCAACTCTTAACCACAGGTAAGTGTGTTCCTCATCTTGTTATTTCAGTGTCTCAAAGGTGTGGGTAAAAAATTTGTAGAAAATAATTGGTATGACATGTCAACATGTGTGCTCTTCTACAGAGGGTAATGGTTAAGCCTGCAGGTCGGAGCGTTATCAGGTAAATAATCATATAGTTTAACTGTATTGCTCATGACACACCACTATGCAGGAAAGAATCCAAGACTGGTCACCATTAAAATTAACTATGTAGCTGAGGTCATTTTCAGCCTAAGGGTTTGTTGTTCTGCTACAGTTAGACAGGGTTTCTTCCTCCACATGATGAAACAAGAGAAACAATAAAAAGCATTAATGAGCCAGCATTAAAGAAATATTAACACCTCTGAATGTCATGACATATTGTTTGTATAGCTATGTATGCTACCCTATACTCTTGTTCAAACTATATGCCCAGCACTTGTTAAAGCTGTAGCAGTTCCTCACTGTTTTCAACTCTTTTGCATTAACATTATTATGTTTTTTTATTTTTAGCATATTTGTATAACCTTCACTAATCTATTAACTTTCTCTTGTCTAACTGTCTCTTGTTTAGTTCATATCTGTAAATGTGTTTTCTACTTGGAGGAGAGAGACCTTGTAGCATCAGCCAGAGACTTCAGTTGTAAATTAGCATTTGATTAACTCTGGTACATTTACAGATATGTTAATTGATGTATACTATCACCGAAAAATAAATAAAGTAATGAACAAATGAATTTCCACCGCATGATAGACTGAATGTTCCTCTAAGTGCAGTGGACGTCAGTCACAGTGAATCTGATATGCAGGGAGTGGCTCCACTTTTCGTCTCACATGAAGCACTGGGGCATCAAGGTGTAAGATGGACTAGCTGTGCTTATTGGAGAAGACAAGTTATGTTCACTTTAATTTTCCCAAGCCTTTGTCAAGACACTGGGGTACGTTCAAAAGATTCAGGTTCTCTTTTTTTTCTGTTTTTTTCTTTTTTATTTCTTTCTTTCTTTATTTATTTTTTGTCCTGCAAGATAGAGAATAATTTATCTTGGCGTATTCATGGAATCTGTTTGTCAACAAAAGACTCAAAAGAAATTCAAAACACAGATCAATGTGAGTACTATGTAATCAAGTAATTCCACTTATTCAGTATTCTGAATTTCCAGTCCCTGTCGTGCCTGTCATTAACATATTCATAGAAGAGTTGGAATAGTCTTCATTGTGCAACTTGATATCAAAATATACCCAGAATTCTTTGCTTTACTTAAATGGCAATTGTCATATTTCCAAGCATGTGGTGAAATGCTCTATGACTCCAAATTGCTGAATGAATAATAAGATGTGAAAGAGAATGTGAATGAATACAAGTAATTTTTCATTGGGCAATAGGTACAATTTTGAATAGTCAATGCCCAAACCACAGCCTTCTAATTAAAGTTATCTCTGCTGATTAAACCCAAAACAAACTGGCCAGCAAAAGCTATTTTACAGAAATCAGATCATCAGATTTTATATATATTTAATCCGTATATGCTTAAATTATGGAATATATTTTTAAGGCAAGATAAAGTATTAGCTTTTTAGTGGAGCCTCAGGATTTAATCATTATACGGATGGATGGTCTCACCTGTGCTTGACAATCTTTAATGTATTTGAACTGGATGGGTTTTCAGTTCTCTTTGAATACACAAACTTTTTTTTTTTTTTTTTTTTGGTAAAATTCATGCTTAAAACATTCAATTTCACCTCACACCAAAGGTGTTTTCTTTTTTTTTTTTTTTTTGGGGTTGAGCTGTGGGGACCAAACTGGCAACACTGAGATGTTTCTGGAACTTGGTCTTGAAATGATGTGAAACATTATCCTGCTGGAAGAACTCACCAAAATGAAACTAGATAAATAAACCTTTAGTGTGCACAGAGTGTGATTTCCCAGGCCAACCATGTGTCTTGTCATTTCTTTATGCGGTCACATGGGGGATGTGATCACACACAACAAAACAAAAAGTTAAATGCTAATTTAACATGCAGTATTAAATCCAACTTTCAGCTCCATGGATAGTGAAACTCAGTCAGAATTACAAAAACACTTACAGTATTTATAAACTTAAATACNTATATATATATATATATATATGCTAATTTGCCACTGTGCTGCAACACAAACCTTGATACCTTCGGACCAGCAAAACCGCCCGACGATGCAGCGGTGATGATACACGCCACTTTGGCTTATTCTCATTCGTTTTGAGCTGACAGAGTGGAACGTGGCATGGTGTTTTGTTGCTGTGGTCCATCCATTTTAAGTTTTGACTAGTTGTCTGATTTCAAATGCCCTCCTACACATCACTGTGATACTGAGCTGTTTCTTTGATTTTTGTGGGGCATCTGTAGGCTTGAACAAAGCTTGTCATTCTGCTATGACCTCTCCCAGCAAAAGGGAGTTTCTGTCCACAAACCTATCTCTGACTGGAAGGTTTCTTTTGTGTTTGTTCATATTTTTTGCTCATGGCACAATTCTGATTAAACTGAGGGCTCTGTGGTGAGTGAACTTCCCAGAACAGCGGATGTATTTATGTTGGAATTAGCACATCTGGGATCAAGCATCATACAACATTCAAATTTGCTTAGATTACATCCTGCCCATTCAACCATTTAGTCAAACAGTTACTGAACCTCTCAACCCTGTTTGCATGCTTTACACTCATGCATTATTTATATACAGTATGACTCAGTCTGTCTGGAGGTGCAACCTGTTTGTGTAAATGAGAATGTGTACTTAATAACAAGTGCGTTGTAGGTTCTGAAAACATCAGTCATAAAAAATCTGGTCACATGCAGTTTTAAATGCTAACTTGGGCCTCCACTTTTTTAAATGTTTAAATTATCTGGGAGTTCTGTTAGACCTTGACGTCAGCATTTAAAGCTGAAAATAACACCATGAAAAGGAGGGGGTGGGAAAAACTACACTAAAGGTTCAAAATAGCCAGAGGAAATGTAGCTTAACATTTCCAACCTGGATTGACACAGAAAACAGGTATTCATTGTTCATCGCCCCCTCAGGAAGAATTGTATTAACTTTGGTAACCCCCAGGCTTGTATAACCATCAGCAGTTCAAAGTGGAATTTGTCCAACACTGTGGCTCATGCAAAACAAATGACATTCCCATTAGACTCATTTGTTTATATTTAGTGCTAATTAGCAAATGTGAGCATGCTCACTAATATGGTGAATATATTGAACATTATACCCCCCAACACTATTTAATTATCCTAACATCCACATTAGGGGTGATTTTGATCAACCTGATAATAGAAACCATCTTGAACGGGTGTTGAGTTACTGCGATGGTCACCTCAAATTGGTCAGACACAGAAAAAGACCAACTACATTGTGGTGTCTGTGTCCTGATGTCAGAAATGGGCCTTGAAACAAGAGACATGCTGACTCACCCACTGATCCCGCTGAATGCTGACATCAAAACAAACAGACAGAGGAAATAAGCCGTGGCACTGAATCAACAAACAGCTGTCAACCATGCCTGCGTTACATGACGGGCTCAGCCGCAGTGAGAACAACAGAGCGTAAATGGGAAGGGACAGATGGACACGCTCCGTTTGGGTGACAGACTGCACAGCCCTGGGAAAGGTGTGGGACAGACAGTGTTTTATAAAGAAACATGTCTGACACAGAAGCTTGCTGCAAAATCACATCAGGTTGCCTGAAGAGGGTTTCTAACTCTGGTGTTGGTAATAAAATATGAGCATGCTCAAAAAAACCTTTTCCAAGCTGTGGGAAATATCCGCAAGTAATCTTTTTTTCTGCATGACATGGAAATTAGATGATCTAATTAGGCTTAATAATCAAAACCTCAATCAACCGTTGTTCATAGTTTAAACTGATCATCATCTTCAATTTTATCAGAATAGATGCATTTCGCTATGAATGTTGAATGCATACAATTAGAATGTGAATAGAAAGTAATCAAACAGAATTACACTGGTGAGCTTGTCAGAAAATATGCATGCCAGCAGTCCCCTGATAATGTAGCCACAGTTATTGCACGTTATCTCTGTAATGATAGCAATGCATGTGCAATCTCCAGGCATCCCCCAGTGTATTGTGCATCACTTGCATATCTGGTAACTCAGATATGGTCACATACAGTAACAATGCTGCTATGAGTCATATTTGTTTTAAATGTTAATGCAAAATTTTGCTCAAAACTCTTTGCTGTCACCAGTTATTGATAACAGGAGAAGATATTGAAAATCTGGTGTACTCCAGCAGTTTTGTGTTATCAGCAAGACTGTTAAAATAATATCTTGCCAATAGCATCAAGATGAAGGGGCAAAGCAGAACAGAGATTAGCTTCTTCCTTACGTCTTTTGGGAATAGCACTGTGCTTTCTCTGTCTCCATCAACACCATAGATCTTCTTGAATATGACAACGCCACTCAATCGCCCTTGTCTAATGGCCTGTATTCAGATACAGAAATGCAGAACAATATACTTCTGGGAAAACAGATGCAGACTGTCTGGCCTGGAAAATAATTTCATGTGAAATTATATATTTTCTTAATAGCAATGCCACTCACGCATCTTTGATATGAATGATCTCGGATGAACTTTGATTTTTTATTATTTTATTTTTTTGGAGCAATCAGAAGCCAACAGAGACAACTGTGTTGCTGTTGCTGTTTTTCTTTCACTTGTGTAAAAAAATGTGGGCCATAGAAGTGTCTGATGTTCCTATAATGCAGGATGAGCAATACACAAACCCAACAGGCAAACGTCAGAAAAACTACAAAGATTCAACTAACAAAAGTGTACAGTAGATTCTAGGTGCCTTTGTAGTCGTCAATATGCGAGATTAAAGGAAGGGTTACGGTGGAGAATGTTTAAATTCCATGTCAGTAAGTACAAAGGAAGAAACTGAAAAGATCACACAGCTGAGGAGTCATATTATGTATGAAAATGGAAGTGTCAAACATGCATGAAAACACTGTTGAATCATTCTATAATGTGTCCCAGATGAGCAAAAGTCTTGCTTTCTGAAGTGATCTGACTGGAAAATGAGTCTGACATACTTTCTCACCAAAATACACATGCACTAGAAATATGGGTGACAAAAGAATATAGTTCACTTTGGTGTATATCAATTTGCAATTCACAATTTTAACGTCAAGGAACGGATATGTAGATTTATATAACTGTGTTCCTAAAGTTATTACAGTTTGTGTTTTTTCAGCCAGGAATGCACGGTGGGATGAATACTGTATAGGCTTCATTTGTTTTGTTGACAGATGCAAATGGCTGTAACTACAAGGAGTCAAACATTTTTGTAACCTAATGTTACTTGAGAAAGGTTGTGATGGCTGCTTTTCAAAAAACAGATTTTCACAGATTCGTTCTCAACACCACTAATTAAGGTGCCAGTTTCCTGGCAGATGCACAGTGTTGACCTAATCCTGCTCAGAGCACCACATTTTATTTGTCACTGACCATACAACTGAAACATTCTTCTTTTTTTTTCTTTCCTCTTTTGCTTACATGGAAGATTGGCAGACACAGTCAATGGCTTTGAATGCTGAGTATTATTCACTTTACATCATAATAGCAGGCCTTCGTTTATTTATTCAAAGCTGCCATAGAAGATGTACTTGAAAAGAAACCTACAATCTTAATAATTATAATACAATTCCAGGACCCTGGTTTCTGGCTTATTCAACTCGCGATTTGTGCTATCAAAGCATGAACATGAATATCTTTAGTGAAACATGTGTGACATATTTTCAAATACCAGTGTGGGTCGTAACATGAGAACTGTCAAACTCTCCTCAATTCTGGAATGAAAACTTGACACAATATCACAAGCTGAGAATGACAATAGCCTCTACACAAAAAGCATGGCCAAATTTTCAGCACTCTTAAAATTTCAAGCATTTTTCATATGCAGCAGTTCTCCTCTTATTATTGCTAGTTTTGAACTGTGATTTTTAACTGTTTGGTATTTTTTGTTTAAACTTCTATACTTAAACTCACCATGTCACTGTATTATCTTTGCAAAGCCCTCTCATTGTGTGAGAGCAGTTTTAAAAACGCTGTGGCATAAGGTTTTTCCATTCCTTTCCAGTTCTACTAATTTCTACAAGATGGTATTACACAAGACATTCTTGCTTGTCTTGAGGATGAATCTCTATCACTAAAATTTTAGTTGTGGTTTCCAAAGATTTACAAATGCCTTTTCTTGAAATGTCAAAGTAGCAAGAACACGGCAGCTATTTCAGTAGCTATGTTCTATATTTTGTGAGGGTATGTACGAATGTGTTTTGTTAGGCAAAATGAACTTTCTGAAATAAAGTTTCTGACATGATGACAGTTTGCATGATAGATTCTTCTTCTACTTTTTCTTCTTCCCTTGTGAAATGCTTAACAGTGCTTGCGTTTGTTTATTCTGCCTCTGAGTGACAAAATATTTACTGCTTAGTCTTACAATTTATCAGTATCTGCAAGAAGAAGCCTTTAGCCACTGTTCACTTGCTTCTGTTATCAATTTCCCACAGTCATGCAGTTATGGTGCTTGACATTTTTTTTTTTTTTACACTGCATTGATCCCCTAGGAATTCAATTATGGCTTGCCTGTGTCCAGTGGGAGGTCAGGAAGCAGTGTAAACAACAGTCTCTTGGGTAGAGAGACTCAGGTCCTGCTCAAGGACGCTTCCATTGGTGGATGTTTGCTCTCAGTGGTGCTTGAAACTGGGCTTTCTAACTATTCTTTTAGCCACCTTGCTTCTCAGTTTTCAATGGATGAAAACCACTACACTATGTGAAGTATATTTCAAGCAAGCAAAAGCCTGGAAATGTTGCCAAAATAGCTAAATATGTTTAAATTATATTTACAACAAATGGCAAAAAACAATCAACATAAGATCAACATCTCGCTTGTAGAATAAATTAATCTTCTTTTCACTGTAAATAATGACAGTTTGTCTCTGCTAATTGCAGTGATTGGATTTTTGATGGCACCGGACCAATTTTAGACCCATTTTAGCCTGATTTTGAATTTCATTAGACAGATATATTTTTCCAACTATGGCAGGAAAATGACCTGCCACATAAAGGGGCTGTTTCTAAAGATGTGTTTTGAAACCTAAGACTTAGACACAGCTATTTAGAAGTATTGATTCGCTGTACGATCAATGGCATTTTTCATGGGATGATCTATCCATCCAGGAGGGACGATCTTACAGACAAAGACAAATACATTGACATCTGCATTATCTATCCATCATCTTGACCTTTTGCAAATTTAACAAAAAAATTAAATCGGCCAATAAAAACCATCCGTACATACTGTGCTTTAGTTGGTCACCAGTGTTTCTTAAGCTTTGACTGATGTTCCAATCATAGCATAACCAAGCTTAACCGAAATATGAATATATGATACTGTATGTCGGAGTAAAATGTATTCCACGTGGCTTTAGACATCTCTTCAAAATCTAAGCTGCTGGAAATATTAAAAGGATACCAGGTTGGTGCTTTCAACAGTCATTCACTTGTGATTGACCCTTTTGCTTCTTGTCTCTTTGACATCAGTGGCGTGTCAAAACCGAATGTTTCAAATAGCCACATTAACAGCAATTTAATGAGGGCTCGGACTGCCTTACACTATTACTGCTATAATTATTCTCAAAGTGCTTGGTATGTGAATATGATCAGATCTCCAGCAGAAATGCGCGGAGGTTCTGGAACTGCATAAAATCTTAAAGGAGCTTGGCCTCTTCAGGGGATAGAGACTTAACGAGCTCAACAGCCTTTGAGTTGCCTGGAGACAGTGGCTGGGTTATAAAGCATTAAGGAAGGAAATCAAGTCCTCCTGAGTACAGAAAAAAAGAAAGAGGCTGCAGAGATTCTGACTAAGCTGTGGGTGGTGGCTGTACAGAGGCTACAGGGCTGCTGAGGACAAATGGTGAAGGACCCTGAGAAGAGATAGGACTTGAGATCAATACAGGCAACATAATCGACAATCACTACAGCAGTGGCATTTAGATGAAGCCCATTCAATGCCATATTCAGAATTAAATCTTCAAGAGACTATTTCCTGTAAGATACTGTTCAGTGAGTTGGAGGCTCAGAAATTACATTTTAAAACACCATGCTACCATGTGCATCATTTCCTTTCTTAATTGCAGAGTGAATCACGACCGTGTTTAATAATATACGGTGTCAAGCACTGTCAAGAGGTGTTTCTGTTACTAACCTCCTTTCCCTTTTTTCTGCTTCTCTCTCTGTCTTCCATACTTCCAGCAACAGAAACTCCCTATCCTTCTCTTATGATAAACTCCAAAGCCTTTGGCCTTTGAAATATCAAATCCTTGTATGTCTTCTCCTAATTTTCAAAACTTGTTTCTGGGGAAACTGGTAAAGGTGATTTTAATCACAGACATCACGAACTTTCCATTTCACTTCCCTTTAATCAAGGTGGCATGGCAATGAGGTTTCTTGTGCTCCCCTTAGGATGAATAACTTTGGTGATCTCTTACTTTCTAATTCATGGCATCATCAACTTGAAATTTTAATTTGTTCAATACTTTTATAATAAAATACATGTAAAACTAATGACCATCAGACTGGTTATAGGCTACTTTGTGTTTAGAGGTAACTAGCAAATGTTAGCATGCTTACATGCTACACCACAATAGTGAACATGGTAAAAAATCATTATACCTGACAAACCTGAACGCGTGATGACAGTTAGCAGTTAGCTCTAAGTGGAGCCTCACAGTGATGCTAAAATGGCTGTAGACATTTAGGACTGTACATTTTTATTAATAGTATATTTTGTGTTAACTCGCACAACACATTTTAATCTGCCTTTTTTTGAACTACTAGCTAGTCCAAAGGCTCTTTTAAGTCTGTTAAGTGTTCATTTATTTCAAGATTCAGTTCAAAGGCTACCCATTGATAGAAATCCTGAGAATTTTCTTGAAATTTAAAAATTTAAAATCTCAGAGGCTGTCCATTGTACTGTTGAGGTTGTGCTCTCCCTAGAAATGCCTGCTCACTCTATATTATGTATATGAAGATGGTTATGAAGATTTCTTTACTAAAAGCAGATTTGAATATTTTTTAGGGTCAGTTGGGATAACAGCATATCCTACGAAGAAAATGAAAACAGTAAATGAGAGAGGGTGAAGAACCTTCTGGGGATGATTGTATGATCTTGTCTTTCGGGAGAAAAACAAGTGAAAAACACAGACCTTGGCTAATTTGATTGGCATCTATTTTGATGGCTGCTGAAGTGTCCAGGTGTCCCCTTATCTAATTCTCTGTTCGACTGGGAGGCTGGAGTCTATAATAGCCTCGTTATGGAAGCCTGTTAAATTCATTATGAAAGAAGGAAGCAAGAGCGACAGTAGGGGCAAGAGCTTGGTTGTTCTGACATTCTTCTGACAAAGACCCTGCAGGGGGAATAGTGTTTCTCATTTTCATTAGATTTCATTAGATAACACCTCGCTTTTCACAAGCAGTTAAAAAGATGAAATGCTATTTTGCACTTGCTGTGCCCTCTGCCCACACAGAGCTGCTTTAAGACAATGCTGTTGGAGGTGGAAAAAACATAAGATTTAAACTAAACTCTGGTGTTGATTTGAATGTAAGGATTTTAATGCCTCTATATTTACTGCAAGTAGTGAAATAATAAACGGCATGATCAATCAATGGCATGTTAAGCTTAGTAGATTATCTGGATGGAGCAAATGTAAAAAGATTTTTGATATAGCCACCCACATTGTATCACTGAGTACACGCCACAGTCTGCAGCACCTCCTCAGTCACTGCATAAATTATCATGATTCCAACTAGGCGATGGTAAATGTGCCATCATCATCTGCTTTTGTTTTGCTTTTCAAAGAGAAAATGTAAGATTGAGTTTGACAAGTAAGAATCATACTCCTGATTTATGGGCACTCTGGTCCTGTGTGACAACAGTAGGCCACATTTCCTATGACTGAAACTACTGAAAATGTTCTGTTTTCAGACATCACACAAGCATACTCAAGCCCACCACATTTTCATTTGACAAGAATATGGACATTGCAGCTATGCATCAGGGGCTTTAAATATTGCAAAATGATATCATACTGTGCCCTTTGTATTTAAAGTGAGGCATAAATTAGTGTTTCAAATGCTCAAAGTGTTATTTTTTATTCAGCAGGTCATTAGTCATCAAAAAAAAAAAAAAGACAACGAGAAAAGAACATTTTCATATATTCTGTATCTTCAACCTACACTGAATGAAAATGTGCAATTTTGCAAGAAAAACAAGAGCACTGTGCATGCTATGGCTACTAATTTGAAGAATATCAGTGTAATCATAAAAAACACTCAAAAGTGAGTGCCAGGAATTGCACATTCAGCCAATTAAAATACATATGATCAAGGATCTTTAATTAATATTTATTCATTGTTTCATAATAATTGTTATTATGATTTTTATCAGGGTTAAGTCTCTTCTTAAATCTGTTAAAAATCATAATTAACAAGTAAAGTATAAAGTTTAAATAAGAGAGCACATGATCTCAGACACTAATAATATCCACATGAGTATACACAGGGATAATTACATGACACAAAAAATAAATAAGAATATAGGTTACCATTTTGTATCTATATAAGGAAAAGAAATACCAGGCACTCTAATACACAGAAACCACTATGTAATTTTTCCTCTTTTATAGTGGCTAATGGGGCTGTCAATAAAGTTGGCCATGGGTGAATTGGATCATTTTACACAAGCATATTGGTATGATATTTAGCAATTCTGGACCTTATATGTTCTCTTCTGTGAAGAGAACCTGTTATGCTTTAATGGACGTTTTTGCTTCTATATGGTCTACAAAGTGGCATGGCTCAAAATGCATGCCAAAGGAAGCACTTCTGTCAGGGTAACAACCACTTTTCACGTTAGCATGATATGCGTCATTGGTTCAAGTGAAGGGGGCATTACTTCAGCAAGTAATGACATCAGTATGTCCCTCAGTGCCACCTACCTGGAAGCATGGCACACAGACCAGCACACAACTATTTCAAATGAAGGCCAGGAAAAGTTTTTTTTTTTCGTTCTGTAGGCATGCTGAAGAAACACTGTGTTTACAATTTCTTGAAGAAACTCATTTCATATGCTCTGCCAACTACCGAACCACAAAGAACTACCATGGCCCCTCCACTGTTCCAAACATTTCACTACATACCTGACACTTCAAGGACTTTCAAAATCTATGCAGGCTGGATTTTCACAATGGCTATTTCTGAAGAACGGGGCAGTTCCCACTTTATATCTCCCAAGTTACACTCAGACTCACAATCTGACAGACTAACATTATGCTATATAACTTGTACATTTGTGATGTTTAACCAGCAACCTGATTGCTTTAGTGCAAAGCAGCATAGCAACATGCAGAAAGAAAAACAAGCAGGAACTCAAAGCTGTTACTCCCTCCCTTGAAAGCAGTCCTGAAGTCCAATGCCTTTCTATTCCTCAATTATTCATATTCTTTTAGTCTGTAAATGTTCTAAGATAAGGAAAAACAATTTAAAGTGTTTTTTTCATAAAGGGTACCAAGTACCAACCTTCCCTCGACCGGCATGCTTGTTTTCCTGCTCCATTCTAGGTCTATCTGATTGTTTAAGATCTGGCTCTGACTCAAACTGATAAGGAAGAACCCGACACTATTTTAATAGCCACAACCATTGGTTTTCAACTGTGTGAAAAACCAAGGCACGAGTGGAACATGTAATAGCTTCAGAGGTATGGAAGAGGGCCTTTAAGAGCCCTAAACTGAGAGTGAAAAAGTACTGTAAGATGCACTTCCAGAAAAATAATTTATTTTTGAAACATTGAAGCATATAAATATTTTTAAAAAAAATAAAAGAATTTAATTTAATTAAAAAATTATGAACACTGAAAATGTTGGTGCTATGGGTTTGTACCTTTCTGTTTCAAAAGTTTTATGGTCTTGCTTCAGCACTATATTTTGATGATATTTTGACAAATTAAATTATATGGTTTATCAGAACTGAGCATCAGCTGAGTACTGTTCAGAAGAGATTCCACTTTTACCAGCACTCCTAAATAAGTCAGAGTAATACATTTATATTGAGCTGATTCTGATTTTTAGCTTTTAAGTAGATGAAAACATTTCATTTGAGTTAGGTAGAATATCCATATCTGTTGGGTGTTTTTTTCACATCACAGGCTGGGCATCCATACATACCTGAACATTATTCTACTATCTATTCTATTTTGACCTATTAACTTCCTGTCAGCAAGTACACCTTCAAAGTGTGTTACCTACCGAGCCATAAGTAATAACTTTCTAAGACACCTGTATGAAAATATCAACTGAATTCTTCATAAAGAGAGGGCATAAGTGCTGATATCAAATACTGGCTGAGTTCTTTGTTCTGCTGCAGCCCTCTTAACCTCCAAACACCAACCTCTCCTGGTGCATCTCTCTTTCTGAGTGTTGTGTTTGCTCTGCTATTTCTCGATCCTGTTCTGCAACCTCTTTCTGCAGAATATCAATCAGGCCAGGCCATAGCGCGCCTCATCATTTGGCTCTTCAACTCAGCCTCCTCTACTTTCACACAAGCAATCAACTGATTGTTCTTCATCCTCCTAACCCATTTCTGAGTCACCCCACAGACTTGGACTGAAATGTCAACCAAATTAGCAGTCAGACTACCTGCAAGCATCACTAGCAAACGGAGAGAGTCTCAGTCCTGGCAATGCTACCACATGGAGCTAACAGCCGTGCAAGACAAAACAATTACACAACTACACCATTGTCTATCAACAAAGTTCCCGACATGCTGTTAATGTCAAAGGTGTGCCTTTTTAAAAGTCTAAACAACCCCTCTGATGCTATTGGCAGCAACCTCCTCCCTCCCAGCCTTTGTATGCACCCTGGTGTCTGTTTATTTCTAAATTTATTCCCATTTGGGGAGTGTTTGCAGTGCCCTCTGCATATTATTTATTATGCAGTTGTTTTTATACTTGCTGTGCTATGTAGCAGCAGCAGGAAGCATCCCACAAAGTAAAACCATACTGCCATGTCAAAGTCTGTTGACATCTGTATTTGCAACACCGTACAAGTAAAAATACTGTAGCCATATATATAATATATCAAAAAGGTTATATTTCTAAAATTAGAAACTATTATCATGTGATTTGGATGTGCTGTCTGCCTTATTTTTGTGGCACAAGCCCATGGTAAAAAAAAAAAAGTCTCATGCATTGCGCATCATTTGGAAAATAGGTATTTCATGAAATTTTATAGTAGTTCTACAAACTTTCATTTTCATTTGGGTGTAGGAAGCAACCAACTTTTCATCTCCTAAGATATAATATTCCTGAGTTTGTAATAGTCATGGTTATCAAGGTTATCATAGCAAACAGTGACTCTGCAATACACTCCCCCAATCAGCAGGTAACGTGCAGTAACTGCTTGTCTATTCTCCTCTAATTGCGTGGTAGTAGCAATGTTGCATTATAGCCCCTTTCCCACTGGATGCTTCATGCAGTGTTATCCAACAGGAGCTCTAAAGCAAAATGAATATCCTGCTGTATCTCATTATTGCGTAACTCTCAGGCAAGAGTGATTGCATTAATTGCATTTTACTTTTTTATGATAGTACAGTAATTTAAAGCAGTGTGTTAAGGATAGGCATATGATGGGGCACATGTGCTGATGCTCAAGTGCTCACATCTAGGTCAATTTCCAAACAAAAAACTGTCACATGCATAGTGGGGAAAAAGAGTCAATATTAGAACTGAAAACTGTGCATGTACCAGAGCTGAGGATCAGTTTGGACTATATTCAAAACACTTGCCAGCCTTTAAGAATGTGTAATTTGCTTGACTTTTATTCAGATTATGTCTCCCGCTGTGTGCAATGTCAACTACAAAAGTATTCCTGTATCTGCCAGGTTTTTCAGTACCAGCTACACCACCAGTGAGCTATTTATTCAGTTTGGCACAAATTAAATTAAATTCATTTCCGCATGATTTTTGGTAAAGTGATAACAAATCATCAATGCCATCCAATTCACTGTGGATATTCTACTTTATAAGAAGTTAACTTTACTTACAATAGAGGGTAGGATATGAAATATCAATAATAAGATCAAATTTTTTCATTTAGGCCCACCATAATTAAATTTAATTGGCTCCTGTAAGAGCAAACCACTAAAAATGTGTCCATTATGATTCAGCTGAATAAAGAAATATAGCAGCATTGTATTTTAATTAATTCTAGCCAGCGGGGACACATTTCCTTACTTGTTTATAATTGTGCCATAATTCTCCAAAGCCCTGTTTAACCCCCTCTGTATGTCATGTTTAATCAGCAGTTTATGCCATGAAAAAGATGTAGGCTGCTGCTTACCTAAGACAAACGGTGTCTCTTCTAGATCCTTAAATTACATCCTCTCAGTCTGGCACACGGGTCTGCCATTCTATGCTATTCCACGTTTTCCACGGCCGTAAACAATATTATCCTACGGCATTTGTTCCCTGACATAAAGTGTCTTAAAACCTGTCCGATACCATGTTTCACGCAAACAACAATTTCTTGACAGGACTTGCTTACAATGACAGCCATACTGCATAAAGATCAAAGCTACCATCAGGATGGATTTCAGTTCACAGTAACGCTGTTTATGCTCCTGCACAGCAGGAGAAAAAGCTTTTCATGTTTTGTGTTTCATTGGGAGATGTTTATTACCTTTCCATCATAGGAAGACGTCTGGTGCATTACTAAGACAACAGATGTATCTCAAACATTATAAACAAACCTATTGAACTGTAAAAAGACTATCTTCAAATAACACAACAGTCGTCATTACAACTTGAATGCTACTGTACATGTGATATCATTACAAGCTGAAGAATAAGTAGAATTTAGTGAGTTGAATAGACTGTGGTTTAAAGTCAGATACCTCATGACTGTCTTTCTGTTGCTTCTTTCATTCCCTGCAGACTGTTTTCCCAAGAGAGATACCTTCAGGTACATCAGTTCAGACTCTGATGACAAATTATTCGTTGTCTCATCACACCTGTCTGTCCTTTAACAGAATCTCCGCCCACATGCTGTGGCGTTGGTTTTACATTCTCATTCTTTTCTCACAGCACTTTGGTTTCCATGCATGTCTCCATTTCCCCAAAAGGTATGGTGAAGTTACAGCCTCAGCAGACCTAGTACACACAGCAAATACTGTATTATGACTTGCTGATCTTGACTCTCCCAGCAGGAAGCAGAGAGCTAAACAGCACTCGACATTAACTTACATAGTACCTTTGAAGCGCAGATGTCAGAAAAAGCAAGGCAATGGAATATGAAAAAGTACAATATACAGAGTCTTCAGCTGCACCCAGCGTGATCTGATCCCAAAAAACAGTGGCTATTTTGTTTGTATTACATTTGAAAATCAGCCCAGAGACTAGGATAACCCTGAAAAATAACTTTAATGGAAGCAATCTAATAGTATTGGGCTGTGTTTGAAGCATCATTACAAAGGTATCCCACCCTTAGAACTGAATTCACACCCAGGTAAACACTAGTTTAAAGGAAAAATTATAAAGGGAAGTAAATACCCATTAATACAAACTCCATTTCATGTTTCCACTCAGTATTTTATACAATCACATTAGGCTGTTATTTCATGTTTTATGTTGGTAATTAGCAAATATTTCAGTGATCATAGAATGTAAATGATGGAGTTTGGTGTTTGGTGGTGTAATGTACAAAGAAGGTGATGGCATGTTGCTAAAATAATTCTTCATAATTTTCAAACAAGGTGTTTGTATTGACCATTGCTATTGGCAGGGTTTAACAAAATGCATGAATTTGTCAGTTGCACTGGTGACGCAACAAATGTTAACAGGATGATTAATGTGGCCAAACTTTGGGCATGATGTCACTCTGTATTTACACAGTTCTGTAAGTAAAATGTTCCGTTTTGTTTTTAACCATATCTTCATCAATTTCCAAGACAAAAATGTCACTGAAGTAATGAATTATTCTTATGTGATGCAAAAACCTGATTTTATAATATAGGAGCCTCACGGCAACAAGTGGTCACTGAGTAGTCTGCACAATTAAGTGCTTTGGGCAAATTAAGTTCACAATGAAATGATGCAATAAAGAGTAACAGTGTTTCCATTATCAGTAACTGCTGATGTCTAATCTACTGTATGAAGGTAGTGTGATTTTCTCTACATAGCTTCCACACAAAAGTGCCTAATTAGTAATCAGTACAAGTGCTCAGTGCTGATAAAATACAAAACGATGATCTGCAGAATACCTTTCATTCTTTCTTTGTTTTTTCCCTGGTTCAAGCCGGGGCTTTCAACAAAGTGCTGCTATTTAAATCAATACATCCCTCATTACAGAATGATGAATATTTCATCAGCAAGACTATTACTTCAAATGAATAATTTAACTATGTTATATCAGTCAGGGTTGGGGGTTCAGTGGTACCCTGGTCCCTCAGCTTTTAAACCCAACCACTCATTATGAAGCTCTTTAAAACACCGCATAACCCCACCAAAAAGGTCCAGGATTAAGTTCAGAGATTGTTCTCTCTGAAAATGCCAGGGTCGCAGTTGAAACCACTGACAGTAAAGGTATCCTCAGCTCCAATTAGCCATGATATGTACACTGTATTGAAGGCATCTCTTTTTATTATAATGAGTCCCATGCATGGATAAATCCCACATGGATGTATGGCTTTTGTGCTCATTATAAATACCAAAATCCCTCACAACCCTCTGGTTTATAATGACAGCAGCTTGCAGATTGTTGTTCATTTGCTTGTTGTTTCATACATACATGGGCTCGGTGGCTGTTGTGCAAACAGATTATTGCAGTTATTTTTTGTAAAATTTCCATTTTATGGACAATCACAATAAAAGTACTAAAAGTAGTAGAATGTACCTGTACCAAACAGTTACATCGAAAATATTACATTTACATTTTGGGAGACACTGACAAATGATTCTGTCCTTTTAGAAGCAAGAACAAGCAACCTCATTTGTCTTTTAGTCTAGAACAACATGTTGGTTGCAAGCATAATATGATGCCTTCTATAAATGGCTGGCACTTATATCTAGCTGCCAGTTTTATGTAGCAGGTGTTGTGGCTTGGCCTCTTGTGCTACACCACAGATGCTTTAAACATAATGCTCATGAAACTTTGACAGTTTCTTGTGTTTTGATTTTTTTTTGTTTTGTTTTGTTTTCATTTTACTGCCTGTTTCCTCTTTTTGCTCATCCATCTTTATGCCCTTTATCAGCTTTCATCTTACACAATCAATTTAGTGTCCGTTCGTAGTGCTGTAGAACTGCTCCAGGATGAAATAGGGATTAGAAGCAGAGCAGTTTAGATTTTAAATAAAAACCTTTAAGTAATCATTTCAGCTCTAGCAAAGCAGTAAAACTGGAGCAAATTCTGGTACCTTAAATGTGGACCCAGCTCAGTAATACTACAAAAAAGCTTTATTATCACAGACATCAAATTCACTATCATACATTAAATATTGAGTGAGTAGATTTTAACCTTCAGGATTTCCACAGGGAAAAAGGGATGAATCCACTCCTCCCCCCTGAACTTCATCAAAATGGAGATAAGAGTTCTTTCAAGTGCTGAGCTGTGCTGGGTGTTAAGTAACACGCGGTCAAAGTCAGCGTTCATGTAAGATTATGGAAATGTCAGTCTTTTCTATTCCTCTCAACTCTGTAGTTGAGAACACTGACACTGGGAGCACAGTGGTTAAGTATGTCGTACACAGATAGACGTGTTGATTGTATGAGGCAAACCTATTTCAGTCACATGGCTGTTCATTTGTAGTCTTTCACTCAGACAGGTTATAATTTCTGTGTAATTACTTCCATTAGCATGAATTGCTCTTCTGAAGCTCAAGTATGTAATGACATATTGTGAATGCAGATAGTGGAGCATGGGCACCATGAGCTCTGCAATCTTCTCCTTCAAACGACTACACTGCCTCTCTGCAAATAAGGCATTTATTGAGTTAATTCATCAGTATCAAGGCACAAATATCTAATATATTTATGCAGATATATAACTGAATCCTTTGGGGCAAAATGTAGGCTGAGGTGGATGCAATATCCTAGTTGCTTCTTTTACAAGTGTGAAAAAACATGCATGCTGTGTTTTAATCACAGTAGCGGCCAAAATGTTGTACCTCCACAAGGTGTTGAAATTTGTATGGACATTTTTTGCCTTTAATTTGATGTTTAATTTGATGTTCCACTGAAATACGTTCCACGTTAATATCAAATATTCACTCCCTTGCAGGCTCAAAATGCTGTTTTGCCTTTAAGAATAGCAGAATGAGCTTGAATTCATGTCGATTACTGTTACAGTAGCTTCAAGGTTTTTACAGTGGAAAAAATATATCAAAAGGTCATAAAATCGTTTCCCTTGCAGCATTGTACAATTCTCCACTGTCCATCCATAGGCTCAGTAAGTTGCAAACAACCATATTTTAATCAAAATATCCCCTTCATTGGCTTCTATACAGTAAAACCGATGAACACAATGTATTTTAAAAAGGCAGTTTTCAGAACACACCTTTTAAACAGTATTTACAGCTAAAAACATTTTTTTTGTGCAGGAAAATCATTACTTCAGCAAGTGTACAAAGAGAGAGACTTTTAAATGGGTTCATCTGCATAACTAGTGAGCTTCAAAAGCGTTTCATAAAATTTAGATCAGAGGCATTTTGTAAATGTAAAAGGCCTTCTTAACTCCTGATTCAAAGTCTACTCCATAGACATGGAAAAAAATACAACCCAGTTTTTCTTTTTCATTGTTCTTAATCTAGACTAAGTGAAGCTGCTGAAAAAATCTGTTCAAGACCAAGCTGCAGACTCTAAGGCTGAAAGATGAAGCCAACACAAAAATAGCCACTAGACTTAACAGCGGAGGTAAACATAAACTTCATGACAACTGTACAATTGGTGAATCTTCATATAATTCACAAATTTATATTATATTAAGGCTTAAAGTTCTGTATGATTTAATGCATGTCATCATGAGTGTCAGGTGTGTGAGTGTATGATTGCCACAAATTGGCTGTCTCCACACACGCCGCACTTTCTTGCCTGTTTTTGGATTAGCTAGGAGTTAGGCAGAGACAGGCACTGTCAGTATGGTGATGATGCTGCCCACTCTGAGCTTCAAAATGACGTCACACAGACTATGTCCATCTTTATTTATTGTCTATGGGTAAGCGCTTGACCTTTAAGCATCCAAACCAATGTATTAAGCATTGATGGTAAATCTTTTTAGCGGTGATCTATCATATCCTCCCTAACAGCATGTCCACCTAGACTATATGCTGATAGCAATGACGGAAGTAACTTATCTGGATCTATCTGTCCCTGGACTCTTCCCCTATCTCTCCATCCTCTGTCCAAGAGACCCTACTGAATGACAAACTGTACTGTTCTCTGTGGATCAATGGCTCATAAGTATAAACCAATTTCCTTTACAAACTGCACTCTGGGAAATAAACAGACACACTGCCTCAGGAGCCTGACGCTGCATGAGTTTCAACAGCCCATTATTCATTTTAATGTTGTGGAACTTTGGTGGATGCACCAAACTTTAGAGATTAGGTTAAATGTTAAAAAATAAAACTCATATCAGAATAATGGCTTATATCAGAGGCATCAGGAGGAGAGATAACTATTCCACATGAAATTTATTTTAGATACCTACAATATCTCATAGGATAGTACATACTGTACATATTGAAAATATGATTATGTGTAGAGTATGTGAAATATTAATCTTTGAATCTTGAGTTTTATTACATTGATTAAAGATGTGCTTCATCTCAATGAAATTAAACCGTCGTCATTAATTTAGCTACATTTTTTTCACAAGACCAGAAACCTTTTGAGGTGTTCAAGGACACCCATATATTTGAGACATCCAAGTCAGCTGCTGAACTAAATCTTCCAATACATAAACCACAGCCACGTTCATGATTCATCTTTTTCATAAGTCAGTTTGTTTAGCCTTTTGAATTGGATTTTCTGACAATATAGCTCATCAGTGCAATGCTTTTCTATTGACAACAACCTGTTCTTGAGTGTTGAAGAGGCCTTGAATACACCCACCAAGAAGAGCTGTTTGCAACTGCAATGTAGTACCACTCAAAATGTCTGTGTAGGTCTAAATGTCTGTGTAGATCTAATTCATAACAGCAGTTCACTTGAGCCTTATTTCTACAGAAAAATGGGTGAAGTGATTGAGAAGTCTGAAAATATTAAAGGAGCCATATGTAAGTTTTGCTTTTGCTACATATCAAGAAATGTATTCATCATCAACATTTATTCCTTTACTTACCAACAGCTGGCTCTAGTGATGGAAAATAAGAGTTTTATTTTGCTTCTATTTATTGCACTTCTTTCCTTGTACTCAAGGTAGCATGCTAACCAGCGGACCCCGGTGCTGCTTGACTGTCACCAGTTTTTGATACCACGTCCCTGTAGTGTCCAGTCTGCCCTGAAGAAGTAATGTAGCTCAGTAAACACAACAAAGACTGAAGTTTTTGGCAGGGCTGGTAATTAAAGCTGCTAATGCTAATGTTGGCTATGTAGCAACAGAAAAACAGAACAGCTCCTTTAAGATTTAGATTAATACTCTATGTGTTTTGATAATGTAAATAAAAGTAGAGCAGATTACAGTAAAAAAAAAAAAAACAACACAGCAATATAAGCAAAAACTGCCAAAACTGCAGTAGAAGGAGAGAAACAGGTTTGTTTCCTGTTCTTTAGTTTGATGAAAGGGTTTGGTTCAGTTCTTTACAAGTACCTTCTCCCAAGTCTACCAATTGTTTCTTCTGATGTCATCACAACAGACAGCTGCTGAATGTAATTGGTGTTTTTTAGGAAGCCTTTTTGTGGTCGGGTTTTGAATGACAGACCCTTTGCTGCTGGTGTGACATTAAAAGAATGTCCGCACTTTTCAAGACTGATCTTTTCTGTTGCCGATGTTGTTGTTATGCTTTCCTGCTGGGCTGTCTTGAGACTTAGTGCACTGATGATGCAATTATGATGGAAGAGCTATATGTAGAAATAATTTTTTTTGAGGAAACAAACACAGTTTGGAAAATTCTGACATACAGTAAGAAGAAGAAGAGGAATGTGCTACAGATATTTTGGGTAACTGGTGGTCAAAACATATCGCGTCAGTAATTAGACACAGGATTGAGCTGCTACTGCCTTTGAAGTTTGCAAAGAAATAGAGAGCCATTGTGCTAACTAAGACAAGAATGCATACAGATTAGCTTTAGAACAGAGAAAGGTTAAATGGCCGTTACTGTAATGAGAGGAAAAATATCAAATATGCTATTTTTAGGACAAAAATCAATTAGGATCTTCACTTCCTCTTTCAAAAAGAAAAGGGTAAATGAACTTCAACTGATAACTGGTACGGCTATTTAACATCTTTTGTTGGGTATGGCATTCCTCTTTCCCTGCTTCTTATTCTTAAATTACTTCCACACTAATTAACAGGAGTGCTGTAGTTTTCAACATCCACCTACACTCATTATCTCTCTCCTTGAAGTTTCACTGTTTCGTTTCCAGTGTGCTTTACAACTACTCATACTTCATTTCTTCTTCTTCTTCTTTTTTTTTTTTTTTTTGCCAGAAGTCAATCCTGCAACTTCTTTTGCCAACTTTGCATCTGCCAGCAAATTTACTGAAGCTTTTTTAAGCAGTTTTCCTTTCCAACTCTGCTTCTGTGCTTCCACTCAGTTCTGAAGAGTTTGTTGATTGCTTTAACAGCTCTTGCTTGAGTTCTCTTGATGCTGTTGCTCCTTTTAAGAACAAAATTATCAAAAACAAAAATCCTTGCCTTGACTAAATGAAACCACTTCAGCAGTGTGGAGGGGGTGGCTTAATGTTGTATCATGAATTGACATAATGTTGTCAATTACTCAGACATTATTTTGGGGTCTATTGAGTTCAAAGTACTTCTCACAACCTGAAAGCATATAGTACAGCCATTTCCACAGTTGCAGATACATCTGCTTTTTCCACAGCTCCATTTACATAAATCAGAGACATACATCCTTCTCATTTACCTACTGCTGCTACTGCTAAATGATAAGTGCTTTTCTAACAATGTAAACCCAGCAGCAAAAACAGCCCCATCACCCATTTTATACTTGTTATCTGATTCATGGCTTTGTATTATAACTCTGTGATCACACGTTCAGCCCTGTGGTAGGAATCTCCTCCTGAGATCCCCTAAAAAAAAAGAAAAACTGGAATGACTCACAGGACTTCAGCTACTCACACAGCAAGATGTTCAGTCATTGAATATTCTCTGTCTGAGAGATCACAGCATATTCAAAAGAGTAAGTCTGGGGCAATTGGACTTTCACTTTGGTCTTGAATTGAGTTTGCTGCTTGGTTGATCAACACTGGTTCATAGAAGTGTCCAGAAAGTATTATCATCTGCTACTAATCTCTTTGTTCTTAACAGCATCTTTCACCTCATTGGTAATGTATTAGTTCACTTTCATCACTCTCATAGTGACGGTTTTGGATACAGCAGGCCACTGTTTTTCAGTAAGAAAGCTCGAAAAGCACATGGTATACAGTACACTACAGCCCAGCACCAGGTAGCAGAAAGTCAATTTTAGCTTTTTGTCTGGGGAACATAGAGGAGCTTGGAGCCAAATTATTTTGTCAGGACTGAGAGTTATAAAGAATGTAAATAATGCACTTGCATTCATCAGGTGGCCTGAAACGTGAATTCAAAAGAATGCTAATGTAGCTCCATCTCTAAATAGTCAACTAAGTTTGCTAATAACTTATAAAGTGATAATGTGTCAGCGTTTTATTCATACTTTGTTTCAAATGCCTTTAAAGACCAAACAATTAGTTCCTGCAGGTTTAAATGTTTGATCGATTTTCTTTTTTTTCTTTTTTTTCACTGTTGTTCAGATTTTCATTCTCATCTTCTTAGAGCTACGTGTTGAGAGTGTAGAGGCCTGTTAGTAATGTCAGCATACCCGTCCATCAAAACTGCTGTGTGTGTTGCATCATTTTAATTGTTTGTCAATGTTGTGTTTGTTGTGAATGACTCATACAAAGGAACTGGATAGAGGGAAGTGGGAGAAAACATGATCAATTAAAAAAAATCTCATCCAAGCAGCGGCTTTTTGTGAACATGTCTCGCTTACAAAATGCATTGCTAGACTGCAGCAGAGACATAGGGGGAAACCAGTTCACACAGAACCATGAAAGGTTTTTGATCTCCTCCAAGAGCCATTTTCTCTGAACCTCCTACTTAATGTTTTGACACTGTTATCCATGTAAATGCTCAGCACAGTACTTATGAATACCGAGAGCTCTCTTTTGCACACGAATTGTCAGAGTGGTTGAAGATCATTTAATTCTTCTGAGATGGTGATTAACACATACATTCATTTCAGGTTATGCACCTCTTTGATGCCAGCAGAGGGAGAGAGACCAAAAGGAGGAGGAGGGAATGATGGGGTGGGAGGAGGAGAGAGGAGGACTGGGGAAGGGAGGGAAGCGACGAAAGAAAGAAATACAAAGAGACATACAGAAAGCCACACAGGGATGGGAGCGGCAAATCCCTCATAACCATGTATTACTGATGTGTGGCAATGTGCAGGAAAGAGTCTTCATTAACACTGTTGATACTAAGCACAGCCTCATTCAAAAGCACAAAGAGCACTTTGCATTGCCAGACATTATCAACAGTGCTCTTAGCCCGACAAAGACAGGAATGAAAGGAGGGTACCACGTATTGTACAATAAAAGCTGCCAGTAATTGCGTCCCAATTTCCTCTTTAACGACATTGTCCTTCACTGACATCATGTTCAATTAAAAGAAAAATTTCCACACATTTTTGTCTTCAGAAAATGTAGGTATGTGTGGTGGACGTTTGTCTGAGTGGGGGGAGGGTCATTTTAAAACCGAATAAACATAGATGATTAAATTATGTGCACATAAACATCTTGAGAGAGGAGATGGGTAGAATGTTATCCATGCACAGAGAAAAGATAAAAGAAGCATAGATGGTAGTTTTATATGGTGGCTTTGCAGTATAACGATCAGATTCAACCATTTAAAAGGCTATTGAGATGGTCATTATCCTCCTTGCAATTCTTTCAGCTAATCTAATACTGTATGGAAATATTTTCATCGCTTCAGCACTGATAATATGCCAACACCTTCCTTTGGGTAAATATCCCATTGTTTTTAAAGGTCATGTCCCAAATTCTGTTTCATAGCTCATGCAAAAGGGCAGATGTTCTTGAATAAAATCACAGCTAAGGTCTTTTGCAAAGAACAGCTTTCATCCCAACTCCTTTATCTGCTCTGTTATCTTTCCACCATCCATGCAGCTCATCTGTTATCCACCTATACATCATCTTTGTGGATCAGCAAACAGCAGGTCATAGTCCGGTTCCATCAGAACACTGGAGCGATGTTTTCAAAGAGATTTTATTCATTTGTTGGTCTCCTGATCTGGATTTTCCACTGGTAAGATTTTATTGATGCCATGCTTAATCCACGTTAATCTAATTTATGTGAAAAGCGCCCTTGTCCTTTCGCAGTAGTAAATTTTGTTCTATCCTGGTGCGACGTACAGTAGAGCTAGGTAAACAATTTCACATTTTCAAATCTCCTGCTCTACAATCAACACAAAGACATAACACAATAAGAACTGACTGGGCTTCACTCCAACTGTCAAATTGCAACTTTAACTTACATGGTCAAATTTTCTAAGCTGCTGGAGTCTGTGTTTTTGCCTTTGAAATGACTTTTTGGAGATGATTTATAGATTTGAATACTCAGCCTTCACTAGCTTCTAGTTATAATTCAGGCAGTAAGAGAGTGATAATGTATAGACCACAATGATTGAAATTGAAAATCATTTAAGCCATGAAAATTATTAATTCATCTTAGAAAAAGATTTACAATTGGCTGTTTAATTTAGGAAAAGCAATTTTAGGTCTCTCATACCACAGCCTCATGCACCCAGTTTTCTCCTGTATTCGACGTACCCCTGGTTGCAAGGCTCTGACTACACAATAACTGTTTGGAGATTGAATTGATCTAAATCCATATCTGTGACTTAAGATACCTTGAAGCATTTAAACAACAATCCAAACCAACATCTTAAAATCACTATAGTGTTTAATCGTTCTTTTGAACATTACTACATGAAAAAGTCTTTCACAAAACATTAAACCAAGGATACAAGTCAACAGTATAATACCCATCATAAAAACAAACAGGGGTCACTCCATGAAAAGGTCTCTTGACACTGAAAAGGGCACTGACTTTATAGACAATGTGACATGGCTGTATTCCATGGATATGCAATTTGTTCTCCTCCTTGTGGGTGTAAAAGCTCAGACTGCCAGTTTGCAAAGTCAGCTTAACATACCGTAAAATATTGTTTTATCATAACTTCAAAAAAGTCGCCCCCAGTCTTGTTTGGATTTTAGCTCTTGCAGGGAAGCTTCTTTTTTTGCCTTGTGTGACACCTGTAAAATCATTTACATTTATATATGTTTTCACTCTAAACATTGTTGCGCGTTAGAGCGTGAACAGTGTGATACTGTCGGTATTGTCATGACAGTTGGGCACTGCCACAGACAATTTAATGATAGATGCCTTTGTGAATAAATGATGGTGTTCTACCAAACAGTAAAAACACACTTTCAAACTTGTACATTTTGATCTGGATCAAGAGAACGGCTTTAAAATATTTGTGATAATGATGAGATGTTTTGGCTCTAGCCACATAAAGTTGTTACCATTCGCCCTAATTTGTCACATTCTCTGGTTTTAAAAGGATGCCCCACAGCATCCTCTGTTATGCACCTCTTTTCCAAGGCTTGTGTAAATTTGCTGAAAAAATAATTTGCAGTGCACTTTTTATTTGGAAACCTCTTTATATTTCACAAGAGCACTTTGACCAACAGGAGTCTTTATAAATCAAATTACTTTGTGTCCTTGAATGTTGATGGTAGCTTTTACAGAGAGGAAAGAAAGTCATATAAATGCAAAAAGTGGTAGTTTGTGTTCAAATGTTGGACTCATTAAGTGTTTATTTGCAAAGGAAATCCATGCTGGATATTTTCATTTCTTTAGAAGAGAGAAAATGCAATTTCTTTTCATCAATTGCACTCTGCTGTATCTGCATGTGACAGTGTATTGAGGAAATAAGACAGTGATTGGGGACCCGGGAAGCAGAGGAAAGAGGTGATGGTGCTACTATCGTCTTGACTGGCCTGTCACTGCATGTGGACAAACTGTGTGGGGATGATGGGGGACAAAGGAGGCGATTAGTTGGACAGAGCACTCCTAATACACTCTCGGGGGACCAGTAAGTCAGGCAGCTCAATGCTGCAGCCAGGTTCACTGAGCAATTAAGAGAGCTGGGAGAGTCAAAGTGGCTTAGCCTGATGCTCTGCAGCTCTGCGCCAGTGTTGAGAGCAGAGGGTCACTTTCAACCCCTATCACTCCACCTGTGTGTCTTAATGCACCTATCCACACTTGCCAGGGGAGCTGAGAACAGAGCCAAAGGGACGAGTGGGGCCAAAGAGAACATGGGGGGAATTATTCTCCCCTTTCCCCATAATTGTGTCTGATATATCCTTTGGCTTCTATCCCAGATCACTAGCAATACATATATTTTTCTTTATATCCTTGTTATCCCTGGCTCCTTAATGAATTATTTATTATGGGGAGGGTGAGGGGGTATAGAGTATTTCCCTCAGAGTAAACATTCCAATAAAAGGAGAGATGACTGCAATAAAATGATATGGAAAGCATCATTTGCCCTTTTACCAAAATGGGTTTTAAAGTAGGCTATGCATGATTTTTGAACTTTAAAAAGAACCAAACTCTTTAGCAATATGATTCTCAGGGAACACACAAGGTGACACTGAGGAAACCTTGATTCGAAAGAGGTTGATTGGTACCATTGGAAGGGCCTGCGCTATAAACTCCATCACAATTAATTTGTGATGCACAAACAATTGATCTTAACTGTAATAATCCTGGCCGCTGCATAAACTGAATTGATTCAATCCTCTTAAATATTCCATTTTTCTAATGTAGTTTGACCTCAATGGTAGAGTAAGTGCAAACACATTCATTAAATTGCTCCTCTGGTTTCAGGTTTATCCCAATTTCAGATGAAGTGTCAACTATTACAGATGACTATCAATCAGAAACACCAGTAAAAAAAAATTATTTTACTGGAAGTATTTTAACAGTAAGGCCCCAGGGACACACCTCAATATGTGTTCTTTTTTTTTGTTTTTTTTTTCCTTTTTTGATTGGCTCTTTTTTTTTTTCACCATCAGTCCGCAAGACAAGTGAGATTACAAGAATAAAGGCAGTGATGCCTCGAGGGGAACAATTTCCAACTTACCAGCAGCACATTCACGAGCACTCTCACCTACAGGTCCTCAGAGAAATATGCGCTCCAATTTACAGCTTCTGCAAGAATGTGAGAAATAAGTGTCTGCAAATGGCAAATCAAGTTCTTTGTAACATTTCATTAATTTGGGGGAGAAGCCGTTAGCTTCATAGAAAGATTTGACGAGCGCTCAATGATTATTCCTCTCTCTAAGCATGTATATGTTCTGAAGTCTTAATTTACAGTCATTCTCATCCAGTCTTAAGTCCTCTCAATGTGAAAGTGGATTAGTCTCCCATATATGAATGTGCATGATGTTTTTTTCTTATTTTGCTCATTGAGACATACTTGCTTGCAGAGTTCCAGTGTTTGAGACTTGCAGGAGAGGGCAGTGATAGGTCAAAGCAGAGAGCCTGTTAATTGAAGTTGTACATAATAAAAGAAGGAGGGAGTGAAGTAGGGGCGAAGGGGAGGGTGGGGGGGAGGTCTGTTCATTAATAATTGATCAAAGATCCGTTAAATTGGAATGTGTTTGCATCAATTAATCATCCCCCCAGATGCCACTAATCAGCCTTTTCCATCGCGGCATCATAGCAATCCTGCAGACTACACCAGTTGTGCTGAGCTTAAGCCATCATTCATCATGTCTCACTGTGCTCTTAAAGCTGGCCTCAAGTCTGTGACAGAGTGATTAAAACACTATTGCCATTGAGAGCTGCAGGCTTTACTCACAATCTCCTCTGAAAATTGGTTGCAGTCCGTATTGTGTAGAGTGTGAAAGTTGATTACCATGTTTCTACAAGTTATTGATATTCTTTGAACTTTAGCAGGGTGGCGAGGCGTTCTGCAACAGTCTGTGGCAACAGTTCGAGTTCTCAAAATGTTCAGTTCAATCACTGTCAGGCTCTTTGTTGAGGAGGAGGGGGGACCGCCATTAGCAACTTGTGCACGAAATAACATGAAAAGCAATGCAATGACATTAAGGGTGACTTAATTAGATGTCACGGTTATAGCTGACATTATTACTTCTCAGCATTTTATATACATGTACTCTACTTTCAGCTAAGTGACCCAGTGAAACAGAAGCACAGTGGGATTGTGAAGCCAACAAGTGCGTGCATGGATGTACAGCTGCTGCTTTGAAAGGCAGAGAAATTGTGAAATGTGGAGCATGTAGTCTGAGGACAGGATCACTGCAGCAACTGCTGCAAAGAACCACTGAATAAAGCTATAAAGCACTATGAGTACTATACTGTGCAAAATTGTGGGCTGCAGTGTTCATATTGCTTTGTTTTGTCAGTCTTGGTAAAGCTCTCTTTTGTTGTTGATTGCATGAGCCGTTTATTATGTGTTGGACCTTCTATGTTTGCACAGCCATTTTTATTGTCATTTAATGGCATGAGTTGATTAATGTTCTTGATGCTAGGCTGAGAAAGGTGATTATAATTGGTAGGCTGGTGTATGCATAGGATGCAAAGTGCCCATCTGTAGTATCTAAAAAGGAAATGATATTTGGTTTGGACATGAAACTCTGTGCAGCAGCTTTTAAGCATGGCATTGTTAGTCTTTTCCACACATACAAAAAGATAAAACAACAATCAGCAGTGCTTATTGTTGCTTGTTATTGTTGCCCACTTTTTTATCGTACATGTTTATACTCAGTGCTGTTGAGTGCTGTCTTATGGAAGTTACCTGAGGATAAGGGCGTGACAAATGTGATGTGTTCCAAAGAGTCACCCCAATGTAATCTGCCTGAAATCAGAGCCTCCAACTTTAATTACGATGAAAGCACAAACTCATGCTTTTTTTATATTTACTACATCAGTGAACATCCAGGTTAATCCAAGAAGGGATTATCTTCACTGACGGAGAGTGACCACTCATGTAGTAAACTCACAGGTAAGGTGACTCCGCTTCAGAGGGCCTGTGGAGTTACAGGATGGTCCAGCCACAAGTCATAATAGTCAGTCCCATTAAGCCATGATAGGAAATGTCCCCATCATCTTTATTTAAAGTTTAATATCTCCAGGCTGTGTCTCTGGCCCAATGCTGGTGACATAAAAATGATCAATGACAGTAGATCGGCCCCATGGGAAGTGCAAGATACACATCACATGATTAATGGCTTTGTCAGCTGTCATGAACTATACTGGACCAATACAGTGAAGGCTTCATAAATCATAAATGTTCTGACACATGAAGTTTTTGTGCATTTTATAAAAGCCAACATTTGGTGTGTTGTCATTTTTTCTCCTTTTTGATTTCGGCAGCACTCTCAGGAACATAACACGATCAATTTTGCTTCCCAATTTTGTCTGTTTATAGTTGCTGCATTCTGTTGACGGCAGCGCTGTTGCAAAATGCCTCCAGTCTAATGATGAATTAAACATGAAATTTAAGAGTACATATAAGATGTCCCTCAGGACAGTCTGTCATGCGCTGTCATATGCTAATGAATGTCTCTTAAACCTGCATTAAGTGTTTACCACTAGAGAGAAGAAAGAAAGACTCCAAAACAAATTTTGCAGTAACGGAGCCCTGATATACCATTAGCTTATCAAGTGCTTAGGGCTAAAGTATTCGTAGAAAATTGGCTGCTTACATATCCCTCAGCCACAGAGCGGAACAGGCATCCCACTGGAGTCTTTTTTCTGCCTACCTGTCAAATCTAAGTCCAACATTCGCTCACATTTCAGCCCCAGTTTAGGCCGTGAATCCCTGAAGTAAAAAATATTTGGATTTTTTTTTTTTGGCTTTCTAGATGTTTAACTGTAAAATATGTCAAGTGGCCAAAAGCTAAAAAAAAAAAGCTATAGAGTCAGGAGTGGATTTCAGAAGGTCCAGGTTTGGTGACACCTGTGGTCAGGTTAATACACTACAAGACCCGAAACTCTGCCGGCAGCAAACAGCCCTTGAGAGGCTACTTTGTCAGAAATACCACAAAGGAACAACTGATGTTATCAGTTTACAGCACAACCAAATAAACTCCCATTGCTTTAATAAAGTTTGATAGTAATTGAATTTCACAGGGAGCGAGGGCTTTGTCTTTTTGTTTTTGTGTCTCAAGCCCATCTCATCTTTGTTACTGTAGCTGTCCACTCTTGTTCCTGTAATATTTTTTTTTTTTGCTAAAAATGACTTTTGTCTAGTTTTATAGAGACAATTTTGATGAAGAAATGGAGTTAGTCAGACTAAACTGAGGTAACAGCTTCACCACATGTTTCATCCAATGGTGGCTCGGTGGTGCAGTGACTACCACTGTTACCTCACGGCAAGAAGGTTCTGGGTTTGAGCTGCCCACATTGGTTCCCTCCAGGTACCACAACTTCCTCCCACAGTCCATAGACATGCACATTAGGTCAATTGGTCACTCTAAATTGTCCATAGGTCTGAATGTGTGTGTGAATGGTTGTTTGTCTTTATATTTTAAGTAAAGTCATTCCATTCAGGTTAATCAGAAATGATCTATGATGTCCAACCAGTTGTAATTTGTATTCCTGTCCAGTTTACAGTGTTATTGATTATTAGTTTCTCCATCGTGCTTTTTGGATTTTCTCGTGTGTCTTATAGTGTGTGTGTGTGATTTTCTCGTGTGTTTTATAGTGTGTGTGTGTGTGTGTGTGTGTGTGTGTGTGTGTGTGTGTGTGCGCGCGTGCAAGAAACAATTTCCTCTTCTTATTATGTTAATAAACTTGAGATGCCATTCTGTTACATTTTTACACATTTGCATTCCACACGAATCATTACACTGCCATGTGGTCACAATAACTCTCCTTAATGGCCATATTAGTAAGACAGGTCACCAGGGGTACAACTTGGGAATGATTACATATCCACCAACCAACCACCTACGCATATGCATGCACAGGTTCATTACTAAAACATGTATGTGTGCGCACAATCTCCAAAGACAGCAACAGAAGGAGTTGATACAGGGAAAGGGAATAAGAAAAGGGAGAGTGATAGAGGTCAGACTTAATTGAACACTGAACCTTTAATAACACTGGATACTAGTCAGGCCATTACTATTATAATTACACTCATTTGCCTAATATCTCCTCCTACATCCTGTCCAGGATGATATGCAACAAAAATGAGATCCATCAGCCTTGTACCATTTGGGACCCTGTGGACATATGGTGTATTGAATGATGTGGGACATATGAATAAAAAAACAGCTTCATATGAATCTAAAATAACTGTTTATCTGACCAGAGCTTCAGGTGAAACACAGTATTTACATTTACATACATTTTGTGTTCAGTTGTTCACATTCCACTCACAAGACATTAATCTCTATTATTACTTTTCTATGTTTTGATTATTATACAATAAATCTCTAGCACAACTAGTCAAACAGCATTTCTTTATCATCATGGTCTCCGTGACTCAGTGAGGATAGTCATGGGTAATTGTTTCAGCATGAAAATGTTCAAGTTTGAGGAAGTCCTTTAGGGTGTTTTCTTCTGTTTAAACTTTAAAATATCTCAACAGTGGAAGGTCACTTCTCAAACCACCTTTTCCACTGCTCAGTCCAAACAAGAGCTTGTTTTGAATGTGCTGTGGCTTAAGTCTTAATCTAGTGTAGCAAGGTCAATCACAATGAAGAAGAGCTACTATCACTGAATAGATCTGCAGAAATACATGCCAATACGGAGGAAAAAATTAAATGAAATAAAAAAATAAAAATAAAAACACCATTGGAAATGAATCAGAACTGAAGCATGTCAAAAACTATAAATGCTGTTCTTTTCCAACCGGTAGATGGAATAGCACAATATGAAATCTGTGTTTACCATATTTTTCAACATCAGTGTATGCATGACGGATGTCCACAGCTGTTGTTTGTGTTCTCACTCGTATATATTTAGACCCTTGATAGAACTGTTTAGGGTATATGCTGCTCTTGGGCAATGCATGCTGGGACAGGATCCAGCCCCATTGGGACCCTAAACTGGATAAGCAGCTATAGAAAATGGATGGATGGTTGCTGGAGTGTCCCTGGAGAGAAGCTGTGCACTACCTGTCTGAATGTCAGGAAATATATTTTTTTCCTGTATGTATGGCCACAATCATTCCCAAACATAAACTGTGCTTGTTTGTTTTGAGGGATGTTAACTATAGAAGGCTGCTTTATTTGGAGCAGTTCTACAGTGCATGGTCAGCAGTGTTGGCAGCTTTGTAAGTTAACAACCACACACGCACTGGAGCCTAGCCAGGACAATGATGCATGCATGTTAGCACAAGCAGGAAATAGTTTGGTGAAGTGAAGTGTGCTTGCCGATGTGAAGTAGTGGTCCCCGCAACCTCAGCAGTCATCTCAAGCTGCCACACCGCTGAGAGGAAACTATCTTGTGGCTTGAAGTGCATAGAAAGAACAACCAACACCTTGAGTCGAGGAGCTCTGCACAGCAACAAGGTGCAAACACTATTATTTTTCCACAAACCTCAATTATTTCCACCACAAAGCCACCCTGAAGTAACATGATTGAACTCATAGAAAGCAAGTTTTCTTGTGAAAAACACCTCGAGCAGCAGCGGTAGCATCAAGTCTTAGAGCAGTCTTAGCAAATGAGCAGTGCAGCCCAATGACCTGAAACTTGAAATAAAACACACTTCAGGAAAGGGTGTATGTATATTTCAGTCAGTGGAGGAAGTCATGCAGGAGAGTTCAACTGCAATTTAAGTTTAAGTTGTTTGCCTGAATTTGCTTGCATGCTTCTCAATTGGTATAAAAAAAAAAAAAAAAAAAACAACGTAAATGGAATTGTTACAATTTTCGAAAGAAGACCAATTTGCCGTGGTTATAGGCAGATTCATTTAGCATGAGTCACAGCTATGGCCTGCATTCAGTCAGCTTTATGTTGTCCATAGTCTTACCGAGAAAGAGTGACCAACTGGCTGGAGGTTTGATATTTTAGATTTATTTATTTTTGTAATTCTATTGTACATGTAGTGTAGTAGTAAACTTGAAATACCTCTTACACCGTGCGAGAAATGTCCAGGTATTTGGATTTAGCCATCTAACAATGAGAGTTCTTACCATCAAAGGTCTGAAAAACCTGGAAAATAAAGCACTGTAATGAGTGCAGTGTTCATGTGAGTGAGGGAGCACAACATCCTCATTAAATGCGATGTCTCTGGCTGTGAACAAGGCCTGACCCTTTGATTACACCAGAGCCAGGGACAGAGGCAATCCAAAAAAGCCTCCCTTGCCACTAAGATTAATAGTGCAAGAGCCAGGGCTTCCCTTTGCTTTTTTGATCATATCAGATCATTTCTATCATAGTAGCTTCCACAATAAATAAATCAATAAAATAGAAAATGAAAATATAAAAACACTGTGAAGACCACTAGGCAAGATGGTAGGGAACTGAATACAGTCTGCTGAGAGGAGACAACTCTCCACAACAATGAACACTTCACTTAGAATCTCTGCAGTTGCAGTTGTCTTACAATGTTGACTTCGATGAACATCTTACATAATTATCCTACAGATACTCTATACGTTAATCTATATTGTTAGGTATATATATATATATATATATATATATATATAGAGAGAGAGAGA
>CM076662.1:12196563-12256334 GCA_038496675.1 Rachycentron canadum
ATATATATATATATAGAGAGAGAGAGAGAGAGAGAGAGAGAGAGAGAGAGAGAGAGAGAGAGAGAGAGAGAGCCTAGGTTGGTCCTGTGGCAAGCAGATGAATGAATGAATGAATAGAAATTCACCACAAAAGTAAAGTAGCAGGTTCAGCTGAGGGCAGGTCATGCTGCTTCTTCCTGAATTAAACATAGAGGACCAGATAACAAATGTCATAGGAGGGCAATGGGGAGTCAAATGCAAACCAAGCAATGCACAAAAGAGACCTTTTGAGGGGTAACTACATGTTTCATCCACACAATAACAACATGGATATACAGTATATAAATTCATAAAATGTGTCAATATATGCAGTATATATGATATCATATATTCACGTGTTAAAAGGATGAAGATCCCACAAAGTCACTCCTCCCTAGCTCAACATTTTTTGTTGAGAAATATACAGTTTACATTTTCTCAAACATCCATAATTGATAACGAAACATGTACATCATTTTTTCCTTGTTTATGCGCTCATGCTTCCTTTGCTAGCTATAAATTATTAGTTTATCCATTAAAAGCATAGACTGAGGCTGCTGTCCAGACGTTTGAGTTCTTTTATTTCACTGCTCAATGCCAGAAAGCAAGTACTTAATGCAACATATTGCAAAAATGACAAATCAGTCAAGAGTTGGACTTTATACTAAAGACATCTTAGATAATATCTCTTAAAAGAATTCACAATAACATAAGGGTATTTGGAATTAAAAGTCGAGGTGCAAACAGTTGCGTCATTCAGCAGTTTGTTTGTTTTTTTATTTTGAAAGTGTGCTGAGTGATTTTATTTTACACTAGCGGCTCAGGATAATCCAATTGAATTACCAATGAAAGTTATACTTTAGAAGCTTAAGTGCATTCAGTGAGTTGAAAATGTTATTATAGGGACAAGCTCTTAGACCTGAGAAGTAAGGGACAGAGAAAATACAGTGACAGAGTAATAAACCCAGGTAATGTTACTCAAGCAGATTTCTATAATGGACAGGTGCTAAGAGACCCAGCAAACACTGCTGAGTTTACAAAGTTGGATTTGCACTTAATGCTCACATTTTATATTTTTTCCTTCTGATTTAAAAAAAAAAAAAAAAAAAAAAAAAAAAGGCCGGGAGCCTTTCCTTGTGTAGTTTGCATGGTTTCCCTGTGCCTGTGTGGGTTCTCACTGGGTACTCAGGCTTCCTCCCGCAGTCCAAAAACATGCATGTTTAGGATAATTGGTGACTCTAAATTGCCCATAGGCATGAATGTGATTGTGAATGGTTGTTTGACTTTGTATGTCAGCCCTATGATAGACTACTGAAATATACAAAATATAATATAAATATACAATATACATATATAAATATACATATATATATACTTATATTTACAATTTCAAATAGTTGCTTAAAGACAGAAAATTATACTATATATACTATACCCCTAAATATAATTCATATGTTTAGGTGAATATAATTTTCTGTCTTCAACAACTACTGAAATTGTAAATATAAACTGTATATTCCTTTAAATCCATCCATCCACTATCATTTTTATTTCATTTGCACTTCTTTTTAACAAACCTACTCTTTTCTTCAAATGATAATTTTATAAGCAGTCATTAAAATGTACTGAAAATAACATCAAAGGAAAGGGCCAGATCCTTTTTTTTTTTTTTTTTTTTTAATTTTAATTTATTTAGATTTAGAAATACAATGGATTGGCTGTTAATGGTTAATCATTTTTGGTGGATCTGTGATTCATCAACTGAAAACCAAACATATTTTTGTTTTTGTCCTTGATTACAGATTGTATAGGATTTTCCTGTAAGAAATGTTTAGAACATGAGCCACCAAGGAAGGTGGTTTCATGTTCTTACTCCACTGTTGCAACTGATTACTGCTAAGTTGTCGTCTAGTAAGGCCATTCTGTATGCATAATTCCTGTACGGAAGACTTTTTGCAGAAGTTATACAGTGTGTTATTTGTATTATCTATTTATCACTGACCACATTTTATATTCAGTGTGTGTGCACGCAGCCCTGTGCGGATGTGGTCAGGTAATTTGTGTCCTCAGAGAGCAAGCCAAAGGAATGAATCGGGGCAATGTTCTGTTCATTGCTGTGAAAAATCATCTGAGAACATTCTTCTGAAAGCAGACAAACACAATTAGAGTGAGCTGATAGAAAAAGTGTCAGGGCTAATGCTTTGGGTTGTTAACACTGCTGATTTTGGTGACCATACTCTGCCCCCGGTCAACATGTGGCCCTGATTATAAGCAGCCGTGTGGTTTTGAAAAGCAATGACCCTAACTGCTTGAAAGCTGTTCTGAATCAAGGACATGGGAATTTGCTTCCCAAAATGTTTATTTTACATTTGCTGTGCAGCCTGCTCTGAAATATCTTAATATGGCCATCAAGATGCTCTGAAACCCACACAGCAGATACTGTTACTGAATATATTAGTGTGCAACATCTGGAATCATTAAAATTTTACTTTTTGGGGGCTTGGTGAAAGAGTCGTTAAAGTAACCAGTGCGGTATAAAAGTTGTGATAACTTGGCAGGTGGCTGTGACATGATATACTGTATATGCTAATAATTCTTCCACTGCGAAACATGAATGAATGTGAAATATGAATATGGAGGAGTGCCATCCATCCCTGCTGTTTCAGGACACCTGGCCATTACACTGCCACTCTGACAAGTTTCCTCAGTGCAGCTCCTGTGCTACCGGCCGCACATCTTCATTTCATATTTAAAATCACGGCACTAAGCATGAAGCACCTATCCTTTACCGCACTCCATTTTCTGAGATATGTTCATTATATAGCACAGGAGGAGATGTTCCTGTTTTTGTATTAAAATACAAAATAGCAGCTGAATATTTCTCAATTTTGTTTTTAAACTTTTTTATATATTTTGTTTGATTTAGAATAATCTAGGGGAACTGTAAAGCTTCTCACTGACAGCCATTAAACAGGCGAGCAGTGAGAGGATCATAAGAGTTAGCATAAAAGCTAAAATCTTGGAATAATTATTGTCACTCTGTAACTTTTAAGTTTCTGCACTGGAAGCCCAAGCTTGTCTACATAGCTCCACTCAAGGGCATTGTTATTGTGCAAGAGAGAGATGGACTAAATGCCACCTCATTATTTACTGATTCCTATAATCTATTTACCATGTTCAACACTGTCTAAGTACCCAGAGATGGCTTTTTTTTTTGTTTTTGTGGGGGAGGAAAAGTCATTTGACAATGTGAATTATTAATTAGAGGAATATCAACCAACTTGTTCCTGGATTTAGACACCACAGCATTCACAGTGCACTCACCAGGACAATAAAATTACAGATGAATATGAATGTTCTCAAAACAAATAGACACACAATGCAGATGCAGGAATCAAGTGCCACAAATGGGTCCGAACACCCCCACCCTAATCCTGGTGGAATATTTTGTCATTACTGTCTCTTGCAGGACCGCGGATGCAAGAATACAGCATCCAGTAAATGGTGCCCTGTAGCCAGCGCTGGGAGAGCCCCTGCCAGCCCGATGTGCTCTGCTAGCAATCACAGCCCACTGAGTCACGGGCCAGTGGAAAATGTCAGATAAACATCACACTGGGAATGAGCTTCCTCCCTCTCCCCCTCTCTCTCTCTGGCTGTATAAGTGGTTTAAGAATAGCAATAGAGATGGAGCTGCTTATTTTAAGTGACACCATGAGAGTCAAGAGGTCAAATGAAATTTACAAGGGTAGAACAGGCGAATACTTGCTGAGTAGATCAGATGACTGAGGTACATGCCAGGGTACACTGTGGGTTTCGGTCTGATTCAAACGCTATGCTGCATGTTATTCTGTCTCACCAACATCTCTGCTGTCATCCTCTATTATGTACTAAGCAACAAAGGAGGAAGAAAGGCTGTAGGAAACAGGGAACAACTGAAACCTGAGTCAGTGCTTCAAGTTCTGCGGCAGAAACGGTGCATTAGGATAATATACCGAGACTTGGCTTGCTCTTAACCATCCAATTCACACCTTCACACAAACATTCACAAAAAGCTTGTCGTAATTTCCTGTGAGACCTTAACAAACACAGTCAGGAACAGCTCTCACTTCAGGCTGGTGCTGTAAATCACATGACGGCAGCTCTGAAATTTCATCTGTTCATCGACCAGTGGGAGGAAGTAGCCTGTGAAACATCTCTTCCAGTTTCATGACATATTGCACAAACTCTGTGCAGTGCTGCAAGTGGAACTTACACCATGTAACATTTTGTTAGATATATTAGCTTTTTGCTTGTTAAAGTAGAGGATATAAAAAAAAAAGATCCACTCACTTCAATAGTATTATACAGAGGTGCTGAGCTTGTACTTCACTTAGTGATTCTAATTTTATGCCACTTAAAATTTTATGTATTTATGTAACATTGCAAGTTACTTTGCTGATAAATATTTCACCAAGAAACCTATGTTCAGCTTAATAAAAATGGTGTCATACACTGTGCTCACAGTTGTTAAAAAGAAGCTATCTACACATACACATAAATGCATTAGTAATAATAATCTATCAATACAATATCTTGTATATTAATAAAATATTTTTACATCTGTACTTTTGTATAGTTTTGAATGTAGGGCTTCTACATTGGGGTATCTATTAACTCCTAACCATGCAGTTTTCCACTTTTTCCCCTTATGTAAATCTATGGTTGGCATGGATGGTTGGTGTCAAAATCAAATTTATATTCTGTATCAGTTTGTTCCAGCACTTCACTGAAGCTATATAATGTTTTCACTGAGTGACAGACTTCATACGCATTTCTCCAAAATTCAAATTGACATGCTTGGTATTTTTTCGAAACTGCAAAAGAATGTAAAGTAAAATACTGCAGGTTCAAACAATATTTGGCTGTGCTACATGGGTTTTAAGGGTAACGGGTTAAACAAAACACCTGAATACTTACTATGCTGAATTTTTTTGCAAAGAAAATTGCTACATGGTGATCCCTGTACTGATTTGATTTAAACATTACAATAACCTCTTTTATGAGCTTTCTTGGTAAATCCTTATCTGAGGTTCCTCATCCCCATAATCAGTTATCTTCCTGTCCCTAATGTCTATCCCTGTCTCAAATGATTCTTTCCCATTTGTAAAGAATGAAAAGGCAAAGATAGTGGTCCATTTCCTCAGGACTACCTCTTTGTTGTGCCGACTGTGTGCCGTCCAGCTCAGTACTGTATAGCTGCTGCACACAGCAGAGATTAGCTACTGTAGGAGCCATCCACTTCCTCCTTCTGCTTCTCCCTGGCATTCACTTGCAGTGGCAGCCGGTGATCATGGCAACAGCGGGTCTTTGGCAGGACCAGTCATGTCTAGACCAGTTCAAGCTGCAGCCTAGTCTGCAGGCTGCAGTGCTAAGGCGCCCTGTTTAATTAGGCCCATCCTGCTGAGCTGCTGCTGTTTATTTCCCCTGTGACACTTCGCTGATCTCCACTGAGCAGCCAGAGCAAGAGAGGGAAAGAGAATCATTATGCACACCTCTGTGCAAAAGCACCTATACACTAAGTGCTATATAGACAAGTAAGGCAGCTCATATGTGTTCGCACTCTCACACAATCTGACTATACATTGTTATATACACATCCTTTCACTGGAACATTTCATTCTATGCACAAAAGATCACTTTTCAGAGAGACATATAGCCACTCCTGAAGCTCAGCCAGTGATCTTTAGGTTTTAGCCTTCACTCCTACATCATCTTGCTGCGGCAATGTGTTGAAACTTCACACGTCTCCCCGAAACACTTGAAAATTCCTTGAAGTCAAGATTAACAATGGGTTGGAGATTATCTTTGATATCTTTGACACGATTGAGACTCATTTCAGTGTGATATATTTCTTGCTTGGAGACTTCAACATGTTCTGAAGTACACTTTTTTTTTTGCTTATAGTGGGATGGGAAGATTAATTTGCACTCTCGTATTTCTATACATGCAACTGTAGCTGGTTAGCTTAGAACAGAGACTGAAAATATGGAAACAGCTAGCTAGGTTCTGGTGTCGCCTTAATGCTGCAAGTTACTCAGTGGAGAGTCCAGGAACTAACTGTTTCCAGGTAAACAAATTGTTCTGCACACACCAAAACATGTTTTACTCCTCAGTTTTTGTATGAAATGGATAAAAGCACGGTGGCACATTGGTTAGCATTATCGCCTCACAAGAAGGCTCTAGGTTAAAACCCATTTCGGTTTGCATGTTCAGCCTGTGCCTGTGGGGGGTTAACTCACAGTCCAAACACATGCATGTTGGATTGAGCCTGTATGTATCTATAGCTCTGAGGTAGACTGTCGACCTGTACAGGGCGAATCCCGCCCTCGCCCAACGTCAGCTGGCATTGGCTCCAGCCGCCCTGTGAGCCCACACAGATAAGCGGTATAGATAATGGATGGATGGAAATATAATGTGTTCAAAAATACCTTTCATTGCCTCATTTCATTGCTAGCCAAGCAAGCTGCTTACCCATGTCTAGTCTTTGTGCTGCGCTAAGATAACTGGCTGCTAACGATAGCTTCTTATTCGCACATGAATGGTATCAATCTTCTCATCTAGCCCTTAGAAATAAAGCAAATATTGCCCAATGACAGATTATATGAGGACATCATCCCACAAGTATACAGCTATATGGTTAAAATAGAGAGATGGTTTTGTGGCACTGCTCAGTTGCACAAATGTGTGTTAGGATGCTACTTTGGCACTTCTTGATATCGACAAAAAAAACATCAGCTGTCAGAAAAACACAAACACCTTCACATTCAGCTCTGTCTCTTACACACATCTAACTGAAAATAGAGTACAAGTCATATGGGGAAAGGGCAGTAGCCATGTTACTCTGGTATAAAAATCAATCAAAAAAAAAAAAAAAAAAACACAAAAAAGCTATAGACCTGACAGAAGTTAAGTTGAGCCTGTGAGTTTCTTGGGATCCCTGCAGGGCAGAAACTCCACTGATTTCTTTTAAACATTAGCTGTTTAATTTAAGTGTGGGTCCAGTGAACTGGAAGAGAATTACTGTTTATCTCTTCTGGGTCTCTGCTGTGCAACAGGGAGAAGCATCAGGTCAGCACAAAGCTGCAGCCAAATGGAGAGGCAGAGATAGATGGATTGTCAGAACACCTCAGTACCAAACAGCTCTTGCTGTCGAACATGTTTTCCCTACGTGCAATTTAAGCTGCTTAGCTAAACAAATCTGAGTGAAGCAAAGATAGACAAACAGGATAATGTGCTGGCAAAACATTTTTCCCCTGATTTCTACCTTTTTCCTCATTGTGTTTCACTAGCTGCAGATTGAGAAGAATTGGAACACATGGCATGTGAGGAATCAGTTTGACTACTCTGGCACCTATCAAACTGTGAATGTAGGACTGGCAGAGCAGCCATATGCTCTGTGCCAGATCCTTCTTGCAGCACAAACACAACTCAAGACACAAATGTGCACACACAAACACACAGCCATAATTATTTAGAGGAAGTAGATTTGGTTTCCAGCCTTTAAATATGAACATATATTGCATCATGTCCTCTAGTTTTAACTTGCAGTTTGATATGGAACGAAAAAACATATGAACAACAGTATCTAGATCACTTTTCACTTTTTTAATGACATAATAGTAAGATCTAGGTCATCTAGATGTTTAAGTTTAAATGTGTGTGGCTTATCAGTATACTTTAGCTCCAGCTGCTTAATTGCTCTGACATTACAAATTGCATTCTTGTTTTCTGGTTTCTGGCAGCTTCCTTGGCCCACAAAATAAGAAGGGAATATTTTCCTTGTTAAATGGAACAATTTCTCCTCTTTAGGCTAAATATATGTGAAGAATAATTCATGAGACACACTTTTATATTATCCGCCTTGGCTTGTAATTCATTGGCCACATGGTGTCATTGTGCCTGGATGATAAAATGACTGAAAGCAGGAAAAAGGACATCCAGGAATTCTTTTGAAGTGCACAGCTGTGCTCATATCAGTTCCATATGAAGTATAATGAGGGACCTCCTTGTCATTGTCACCTGTGATAGACTCATCAGACTCCAAATCACAGGGCTAATGGAGAGATCGCCCAGTGGGATACAAAGGAGAGACATTGTTGCATGAGGTTACAGTGGCATCTGAGCATTGAAATGGGATGAATAAATGCACATTTATTTATGGTGTTAATGTATTAGAGAGGATCTCATTTGTCTGTCACTGCGTATACTTGACTGGAGAGGATGCAGATTAGCTGTGGAGTCAATGTGACCTTTCTGTCTGTCATTCCTTCTTTGATTCTCACTATCTGTTGCGCCAAGCTTGTGTATTTTTCTCAGACTGTGTGCACAGAGTGACCATGAACTTGGATTAGGGAAGGTCCTTGGCAGCTGCAGCTGCATTTCTGTACAATGACAAAAAATAAATAAAAAATAAGAGCAATAGCAAGAGACGAGAAAGTGCCTCTACTTGATCTGGTTCCTTGGAAAAGGCACATTTGGAAAATGCCTCCAGGAAGGAGCTGATAGCTGCCGGTGTTTACTTAACCTAATTAAAAAATACACTTATCATTGCACATGCATATGAGAGCAGTTACACTTTGGAAACTATGCATCTAGTTTTTGTAGTATTTGTTTGCTTAAGCCTGTCATCCCTAAATGTAATAAATATAGAGGAGATAAGAAAAAATGAGATTCCCACTGAAATTGTCTCTGTAAAAAGTCTCACAGCTCATGCTTTAAATTATCAGAAAGAACAAATGATAAATAATGTAACACCCAAGGTAATATAATGATACTCAGACTGTTTTATTACACCCAGTTTATCTATGTTTACATAATGTTTGGGGAGGCAAACATTTGTTTAGTGTCTTGACAGGCATCAGGATCCTCAGCCAGAACAGATTCATAGCTCAAAACCTTCTTGCCAAATGTTTGTAAAGATTAGCCACAGTCTAACTGGCAGTTTAATTATTTTTGATCGCACATTATTAGCGGGGCTCTCAGTACACATTTCTGTGTCTCTTGTTTGGCAAATGAGGCCCATTGTTGATTTCCTTTTTTTTCCATGTCACCAGAGTTCGGGACAACACTGCTGGCACTGAGAGTGATTGGAAGGAAAGAAAGACAGCAGTGACAGGCTCGAGCAAACAATCTCTGCATGATCAAAGCTGCTGAGTGGAAGAGAACACTGTGTACAATGATTGGAGAGGTCCAGGGGGAGGGCACTGTAGTGAAACACAGCACCTCGACACAAAGTTTCTCTGACACTGCAGTTCATGGGATGGAATGGGGGTGCAGTTACAATCCATTAATCATAAGTACCATAGTAATGTCAAGCAGCAGCTTTGCAGTCTACATACTGACTCATGGTGCATGTTCACAGCGAGGAAGGACGTGGTGGCTGCAACTGCGCACGATTAAAGAGAAGCCTTTATTTCTTCAGTTATCACATTGTTACCTGAGGTGTGACAATAATAACAACAAAGCCCACGTCAGAGTGCGAGGTCCGGTCATCACCTTACATTGTAATCAACCTGTCAAGGTAACAACTGACATTCAGTGCCACGCTCACAATTTGCTTACTTGCACAATAATTACCACATCTCTCCCCTGCAGCGAGCATTGCCAGTGGGAGCTGCATCCCTGTAGAGGGAGAAAGACATGTGACATCCACATCCACCAGCACTGTCATCAGACGCCGAGCGGAGGCAAAGTTCAGCAGGCAACTCCTGTGTCAGGCTTAATGGTTGCCCATTGGGATGAGAAGCTGATTGGTGACAGAGTGAGTAAAAACATGTAATGGGGTTTTGAAATTAAACTGGGGTAGTGGGGAGGGTGTGCCAAATTGCGTGAGAGACTAAAGCCGTAAATAAAGCGCAGTTATTTCAATCCTATTAATTAGGAAGTCGGACGGATATGGTTTTGTTAAAGGCAGAAAGATGTTTAATTTAATGAAAAATAATTAAAAAACACAACAATGTATCTTGCTATTATTCAAAAACAGTTTAACAGCTGTGTTAACAACTGCACTGACACTAGACAACAACTAATTCTAATCTTTTCCCTTGTTAAAGGTTTGTTGTTATCCATAGGACTAAAATAGGCTTTTATCTTCAGCTGCAATCTGCCAAGAAACACAGAGTGAATATTTTGAGTGAACCATATGTTTGAATACACTCAAATATTTATGCTCAAAAAGTTTTGCAGGACTGAATTCATATATTCTTGTTGTTTATTTTTCTCACTTAGAAAATAGTGTAGGAAATAAAAAAAAAAAAGATGAGCGCTTGCATTATTTACCTGAAAATTTGATTCATGACAAGTTGAGAAAACCTTACAGTATACGTAGGGGCAATGGAAAACACTGCAAACAATAATTCAAATTTAAATATTCACATTACTGTATCAGAAATGAATATATATGAATTTAATCCACCATCAACAGAAGTTTATTTTTGACATTAAGATGAACCATGTGTGTTTCTGTGTTCTGTATTTTTGCTAATTAATATTTTCTTTTTCTTTACCCTAAAATATGAATACCGATTTAGTGTGTGTGTGTGTGTGTGTGTGTGTGTGTGTGTGTGTGTGTGTGTGTGTGTGTGTGTGTGTGTGTGTGTGTGTGTGTGTTTTGTGTATACCAGTCTTATATCTATGTATATAAGCTTATATTCAGTGGACACTTCTGGGTCACTTCCTTAGCAAGATTTTAATCAAATCTGTTTCTTCTATGTACAATTAAAATACCGCTTATGAATACCACACTGTGTCCCAATTATATTTCTCCAAATGTTCCCTGCAACATTTCTGCAGTGTGCACTCTGCTCCCACTCCTCCCACTTCTAAGTTTGGGTGACAGGCATCTGAAATACCCAGTTTGTCTGTAGAGCTTTTCACAATGCCCCAGATCCATCATTGCAGGGCCATTGAGACTCATTGTGTGCATCCATTAACTGTATCTATGGTGGACCCTTACAAAGGGCCAGTTTGAAGAGGGTCACTGGTGCGTGGGCCCTCGCTATCATAAATCTGGTGCAGTCCAGAGCTGAAACTCCCCTGTGCTCAACTAATGGCGCTCTGATCGCTGGTACCACTTCTTGGGTGGGACGGAGCAGTGTGTGCATGTGTGCGTATGTGGTGGGGGTTGGGGGCTTACAGGCGGACAGGGTGGATCAAGTAGTACTCATCTGTTTCCATGCTCCAAGACCAATGAGCCCTAACTAATTACCTGGCTTTTGTCTTTTCTATAAAAGTGTTTCTGAAGAGCGCAAATTGGGCAAGCATTTTAGAGATACTTCCTTTGTTGAGATATTGATATTAATTATTGCCTCTATCCCCACTCCAGCACAGTGTTAATATCCATATGAATAAAATATAGACTGTGCACCAGGGATGGTCAAACCCTTGCTTGCTTTAGGATGGATCTCATTGTTCCTCATTATTGAAGTGAGTCAGTGCCTCTTCACCTCGCTGCTCACCTGTAGAAAAACATGTGGGAGACCTGCAATATTAATGCCTTCATAAAGCAGGAAAGACCTTCACTGCAATCATACCCTACCATAAATATAGGTTTGTGTTTGGTTTTTCTCATGGAGACTAGCTCTATGGCGCTCTAAACATTATAGTTGGTAATGTATTCCTCTGTGGTTGTGGAAAATTTATTAAACATCTAACGTGATTGTTTAGAGCATCTGCAAAATCATGTGAGGGTTGACAAATACATATACACAGCAATGTACATTCATTGCCAAGGGGCCATTAATAATTAGAAGAAATTATGGAAAATGTGGGTAAAGAGCCCTCAGCTTTCTTTCTGTATATTTTGTACTTGTTATAAAGAAAGCTGTGTTAAAACTGGCATTCATACCAAAGTCACAAATTGTTCATTTGTTTGTGTTTCCTGTTGTCTGAATGCTGAGCAGTATCCCTGGAAGTATTGCCATGCAGGTACAAGTGTCCCACTAATTTGCCTGTAGGGCCCTGGGAACAGCTAATTCCCTCACGCTGTATAATATTGTCTAAATTGGGTTATTTTGAGAAAGCTAAGCAGGATATGAGCAGATTCTTTAACATCCGGTATCCCGCAGTTTGTCTTCTATAGCTTAGGCAAATAATTAACATTTTTCCTTTGCTTTTATTATTCCTTCTTCTTCTTCTCTCCACCTCCAGCTTTTTAGGCAGCTCAGTCAGAACATCTCCCACTGGAGTCCGTGGGTGTCCTCTCAAGAAAAAGGAACTTCTATTGGTTTTCCTACTGCATCCTACCCACACACATCCAAAGGTTCCCCTCTCTTTGCCAATCAGTCCCTACAAATCCTGCCAGCCCTCACAGTGTCTGAAACACAAAAGAAACGTGTTCACCTTAATACTGTCCCTGGGTGCAGCGAGATGCAGAGTGTTGGTATTGGCAAAAAGAGAAGAGTGCTTCTGCTTTAAGGGCCACCAGTCCCCCTGTTTCCTTCATATGGTGGATGATCAAACCTCAGAGGAAGATTCAAGTCAAGTGCTTAGAAGACAATGGCTTTTTCCTGCCAAACACTGCAGGGTTACTGATGGAATGTAGCCAGCCATATTCTCACACCAATTATGCCATTTAAATAATAGGCTGTGTTAAGTGCTTCATGTCCAATCATGCTCCTCATGGAGCCACAGAAAATGACTAAACAAATAAATAATTAGGAAATAAATAACCATGTGAATAAATTGTGTACATTATGTATGAGCCAATAATTAGTGAAATTATTTCACTTGTCTCAATGCATACAATGAAACCTCATTTTAACATCATCACCGGGGTTCATTTTTTTCGAAACTGTTATTTTATGTCTGTTTTTATAGCTTTTTTTTTTTTTTTTTACCAGTCTTCAATTTCAAGTCACATTTTACTTCTCAATGTCACTTTTCATACAGTCACTTCGCATTTCATAATGTATTGGTTTATTTATGTATTTTATATTTTATGAGCATGATTATTTTGTCTACCACTTTGAGGCTCCACATTTATTCACTGTAAAGGATGCAACGAAAAGATGTTGAAATTATTTGTTTTTGTGTGTGCAGTACCATCATTCGCATAAACAATATATGTAGCCTGTTTTGAGCCTTTATTCTATCGAAGGAGTGTAAGTGTCTCCATATGGCTGATTGAAAACCTTTCACCTTAAACCTATATGACTTATTATGTGGAAAATGCACAATCCATTTATCAAGAGTTGTTGAATGTGTTTTACATGTATTCATCCATTCATTCATCAGTTGACAAAGAAACTATCCTTGAGCCTCCTGGGTGGGCTGATGGGACAAGAGGGAGGACAGGACAGGTCGCCAGTCTGTCACAGGGCTGACATAGAGATATGGGCAGTATAGAGTTATCAATTAACCTAACCTGCATTGGCTTTGGCCAGTGAGACGGAGGAAAAGAAAAGGAAGGATATCATTTCTTATAATACATTATGTTCTTTTCTCCCTATGACGTGTCACATGCTTAAGAAAATGTGTTCTCTGATGTAATCTATCAGTAAATATAACTTGATTATCAGCGAAGCATGCAGAGTTATACACCAGAGAAAACCATATCAGATATTCATCCGAGGTAATTTCCAAGGTGTAAACATGAATGTCGTCCTTGATAAGGTTGTGCCCAATAGTCCTGCAATGATGATAGATGGCCAATAATCCAGCAGTGCTCCTCCGAACGTGCTCATCAGTTGCGGGGGATTATCATTCTGCTCAGCTCTTTCTTCTCTGTGTGCCAGGACAGAGAGAGAGCAGAGGCGCCACAATATATTAAATACATATGCAAATAAGCAGGTAAACATATAAATAAACAACTACCTGTTGGATGTTGTTTGGTTATGATCTCAGGATCACTCATGCATCCTACGTGCTTTATTGGAATAGAATTCTCACAGTGGTCTTAAAGGAATTTTACTGTGATTATCCTCGGTTTTGTACAAGGGCTCATTTTAGAGCTGGTGGATATTTTGTCAAAAGAGATTATATGATTATAGGGGTAATCCTTTTTCTGTCTCTTTCTTCTGTGGAGTATACTAAAGATACATAAAATACATATTTGTGTGCTGACAATATGAAATAAGAATAATAAATAATTTTTCCCCATCTAGTTACCTAATATGTCAGTGAATAAGTTATTTTTGATGTTTTATAAAATATTTGAACACTTTTTTTTTTCTGGTTATCCCTAGTTACTGTAAAATTTACTGTGTAAATTTTCCTTCCAATCTCTCATTAGTGCAAAATTTAAGTGGCCTGCTACTGGAAGAACAGCAGACCCAAAGAGTCACACTATGACAGGCTACTCTAGGTCTCAAAATGACAGTAGCACCTCCATTAAAAGAAAAAAAAAACAGGGGTAAGAAATATCGACTTATTTTTAAAAACCCTCTGCAGTACAGTCAAACTATACAACAATTTGGATGTGTCAGAAAGGAGACGGGAAGAGAATAAAACAGGTAAAAGAGGGAATCAGGTGAAGGACTAAGACAAGCTTCAGCCCTTTCTTATTACAAGGTGTGATCGATCACAGTATTATGCCATTAATGGTGTTGGAGCTCACATCGAGACACTGGGATAACAAGTTCATGCTACCACATTATTGTGCAGTGCTGCTCCTTGACAGGGTGGCAATATCCTCAGCTTCTGACTCACACTTCAGCATCTTTTCATGTAGCCTGACTTGTGTTTTTTATGAGAAATGTGGATTTCTTGCCATATGAGAACCCTGTTATAATTCTTTTAAAGGCTATTTGTATATGAATGTTTAATGACTGTCTCCCAGCCAACTATAACCACGGAATTATTGGCTTTGCATAGTCATTTCATACCTAATGTGTCTTAATGACATCTCCATGGTTCCTATTTAAGACACTAATGGGCAGTAACAGATCTCAAACTGTGGTGTGTTAGATTAAATTAATTATTGATCTGGGTCTCATATGTGATTGATGTCTCAGTCCTTGGATACCTTATTATTGATGTATTTTGACTGAGGCTGCAAAGCATGTCTCAAGTCAAAAAGCATCACGCTGTGGAGCATCATTGCAGACACACAACAACAACAACATATACAGACATTTTCAGCTGCAATTGAAAATGATGCAATTTGTAGTCCATATTAAAATGAGGGAAATCAATAAGCATACATGTAGAGTTGCATTTACAAAAAGCAGCATGGCTCTGCTGTTGATAGATGGGGATAATAAGCTGAAATTGCTATGTCCTGTGTTCATGTTGGGCCAAGCTTTGGGCCATGTTTTACTCCTAATTAGAATGAATTTGTGTTATTGTTACAGTGTTGCCGTTCTAATTGAACAAGGAATTGTGGATGTAAAGGGATTCATGAGGTCTCAAAACATCATGTAAATGATGTCACAAATTTCTGAGGCAGGGAATTAAATTAATTAACAGATGAATAAATACTTCAATTTGTTTATTTAACTCCATTTAACCAACCATTTAATGTTTGGCACCAGGCTCTGGAGTCTATCTCTGTTCACATGCTGCATACTGTACATTCTACTGCACTGAATGTATATTTTCACTACATATGTGTAACTTCTTGGTTGTTACTGCTGCCAGAAACAATAACTGTCAAACTGCAATGTGAAAAGGCATGCAGGCATTGTTGTTTCTTTGTCATGTGCATTGCTATTGCTGCTATTATGTGTCTGACCAAAAGCACTGCCAGTATGCTCTACATACTGATAATAAAGTGGTTTCAGAGTTCTGAGTTCTGTGTTTGTGGCTTTAAAGCTGCGAGGATGATTTATCCATCTTGGCAGGCATGCATTTCTGCTTGTTTATAAACTGAAGAGTTTATGGGCCTCTTAGCTTTGGCAGTGCTGTCTTCATCTGTCTTTTGGTCACACTGCTTTTCATTTACAGAGGAAACAGTCTCTATGCTGCAGGAGAAAACAAACCATCTAAACACTGTATCTTTAAGCCTGTGTGCGTGTAGGGACTTTACGATGCAACCAGACCGAGCTGGCTGCAGTTTTTCCTCAGAGATGAGGAGAATGGGCTGTACAAAAACAGTTTGATAAAGAAGATAATACATTACAAACTGTTAACATAGATAACATAACAGAATGTAAATGTTGATCTTTTGATAAATGTTGTGAAATCTTGAATTTTCCAGTGCGGTAATAACTTCAGCTGCAGCATCATACTGAACATCTACCCCAACACTGTGGGATTGGGTAGCACATGGCCTGTATTTGTTTGCCCATAATACAATTTTTCAGTGCTATAAACAAGTCGAGGCAGTCCTTTCACTGCTTTGGTTAAGGATCTTTCTCTCTGCTGCTAGTCAGCCCTGTTCTTTTTTTCTGTGTGTGTATGTGTGTGTGTGTGTGTGTGTGTGTGTGCTATAAATACTTGTGTGGACAAACAGAAAACAAAAGAAAGGAGGAAGAAATATATATTCTGGAGCTAGATACCAAGAAATATTTTAAAATATTCAGAACTGTGGAGCCACCACAGTTATTTCTGCTCTCATGCTCGATTCAGTGTAGGAGTTATTAAGGTGTTATTATAGCTATAATAAAATAGAAAGGTATTTCATGAATGCAACATAAAAAAGTCATTAAGCTGGATAATATGCAGGTTGTATACCAACACAGATCAACCTATCTAAACATTTCATCTTGTGCAGCAATAAGTGAATGGCGTTTTATTTTTTTCCTTGTCTTCCTTTTTTATCTCTTCCATCCACAAGAGACATGCAAATGAGCCAGTGACTTCAGGTTAGCAATAAGGCCCAATGTGACACTTCTGAAATCCCCCCTGAGTAAAATCTGTGCTTGGACTTAGGACTTCTAAAGGAGACAGCTTGTAAAAACTTTCTGTGACAGAAAGCAAAGACTTTCACACAATAACCCACCCCGCTTTTGAAAGCTCCTTTTCCACTTAGAATTGAGGTTAAAGTGTCAAATCAAGAAAAGGATGAATTTGTAAAAACGATGGCCTGAAGAGAGATTAGTCAGTCTAGGGTGAAAACTCATTTAACATCATCCATTCGTCAAGTAAATCTGTTTTACACCTTTTGAAAGGAGCTGGGGCAACGTCATATTAGTATGAAATACCAGTCCAAGTGTTTATTATTATATCATGTGAATTTTGTCAATTGAAGTGTAAAAGTGTAAAAAGGATCATAGGGTGCTCATAATCACTGCATTCAGCCAATCACAGCGGATGGTTTGACGCATATGTCAGAGCTGATTGATGATTTTCAGTCACTAATTCATTGCTGTGTTAAAGTAATGAGTGGTAATTCATGTAATATCATGACATTTTACAGATGTTGAATGAATAATAGGCTGATTAAAACACACTCGAATTGATGTGCATGCTCATATCACATCCAGCATTCTTTGACAATGTGGTGAATGAAAGCTGATGCTCTTTAGACTGAATTACGCTCTGGAGTTTTGTTCCTGCGTAGTTGATGGCTTGTCAATCTTGTCACTCTACCCCTCAGCTATCCATACAAATGGGTTACAACAACAGAGTCACTAGACAGGAAAGAGTGGCCTACCCAGTGGCCTCTTTTTTTATGTTCCATATACTGTAGACAGTATTATAACAGCCCCATTGTACAATCAGCAGCACATTGATCTCAGGGCCATGTAGCCTTCAGCACATTTTATTAGCCGCTGATTATGGAAGCCGCTCACTAGTCAGCAGTAAGACCACAAGTAACAGATTTGCTCTCATTGGAGGAAAATTTCCTGTTATGCCGTAGATGTGGCCAAGGGAAATAAAGCCTTAATGACAAGTGGGTGATGGAATGTCAAGTGTTTAAAAGCATGAATAAATCTAAAGGCTCTCCAGGGAGTCTTTGTTTCTCCTCTTTTTCCCTTGTTGTTCTTTTCCCCTCACTCCACTTTAGCCTGTTTTGTTTCACAGGAGAATGAAAAAAAATCAAGCATTTCTCTAGAGTGTGCAGTTGCTGCTGCTAGGGGTCTTTCAATTAAAATAATAACAAAAGATGGAGTTTGGTGATGTCACGAAGCAGTGTGGGATCATGGGAGCTGTTGTCCTCACTACCACCGCAGCGATCAGGTTAGGATTCCTTCAGTGTCGAGTTTTCCAGAGGTTTTTATCTGCAGAGGTGTCGTATCCAAAACAAACGGGCCAGCTGATTGAATGTTTTAAAGCAACTGAATAAATCAGTTTATTTCATCAGTGTTTCTGATGCTGTTTTGCAGACACATGAGGTCTCGGAGGGGCTTATCTTTGCTCGTCCTAAAACATGCTGTTAAAACTGACCAAGGTTTTAAAGGTGTGCTGTAAAAACATGCCTTAAAGCAGTTATTTGTATGTTTTGCCCTTGCTGCATAGTCAGTGTTAGCGTTAAGAGTTGTTTACTTCATCGTCAAACTTAATTCCAAGAGCTGTCAGCAGGAGTAGAAAGCAACACCAATGATCACCCTTGTCTCTATCACATATTTTCTTCAAGTGAAGCTAGCTTCTACTTTCTGATAGCAACCCACTGTAGCCTTGATGAAGTATTGCTGCTGAGAGGGCATTTTATAACCTGTCTTGTAAATGCCATCATGGGCGACCTTCTCATCAAGCAACAATCACCACCACCGGCTCCCAGTGAGAGGCCATGTTTGGCAGCAGAGGAAACTTATAGCAAATAGCCCCTTTAAAACTGGATGAAAAGTCAATTTTACCACTTCTGGCAAACAACCACAAAGCTGGCACATGTGTAAAAAAGGATATACCAGATGATAATGTAAGAGCACAACTCAACAAAATATATAACGTGTCTAGATGTTGTTAGACATTCTTTTGTGGAATAGTTACACATTATAGACTCAATGTAGTTTTTTCATTTTCAGGTTGTTAATTGTAGTGTATGAGTGTGATAGAGAAAGAGAGGAACAGAGAAACAGAGAGAGAAGCTGAAACAGGAAGAGAAGGCCTGGGTGTAAATGCGTGCACATGGTTTATGACTACATGTCCTTTGTAGAGCACATCAACCACTCATGCAGGAGAAACCACAGCGAGATGAGAAATGCCTTCCATGCACTCACAGGCAGCAGAAAGTGACATTGAACGTTCATATACAAGCTTAAAATCTCATGCTCAGCCGATATGCATCTTATGAGAGACACAGCGCTCATCATTTTCGTCTCAATGCAGCCCCCCTTACCCAAGCCTGTAACCACGGTGTCACGGCAGTATGTGGACTGAGAATAATGGCAGGACGGGGCCTGATAAATGAGAGCTGATAAATCAGCATCGTGAAGAGTGGTTGCACCATATCTGCTGAAACAGAGGGTGAGCCATTCGAGAGATATCTGCCTGCAGTCAGTGAGAACGCAGGGAGCTGTAGATCAAGGCTTGAGGCTGGTGTGATCGCAAAAAACAAGAGCAGGTCCCTTTCCCTCTCTGTGGGTAAAGCAACCCAAACAAACCGATCTAATATTACACTTGGAGGACAACAGAGTAGAAATTAAATTGATTGATTTTACACAAGTGACTAGGTCTATACACAAATACACTAAAGACTCCATGTGCAGAGTGTGTGCGTTTCCTGTCATCCAGCCTGCTTACTTATTCATTCAAAGGTAGCATGCAGGGACTGGGAGACCATAAGAAATATGCTCTTGCTGCTGCAGGCCAGAAATTTCTATCGATAGCCTGGGTAGCATCCATCTTCCCAAAGTCCAACAAAGGTCAGGAGCAGCATAACTTAGAAGCTGGTTTGCATTGGATTCTAGTCTGTATTCTGCATGTTTACTGACAGTCCCCCCATGGAGACTGGGTAGCTCTGTGACACTTGCTCAGACATCCTCACACACACACACACACACACACACACACACACACACACACACACACAGACACACACTGAGGAGCTGAGGATGGCTGTCTTGTAAATCTGAGATGGTGAGGGGGTGTTGGTGAAAGCATTGTTTCACAGTCAATAAAAGGGGCCCCAGGGTGCTTGTAAGAACAGCAATCTGCAGCCATTTTCCAAATAGAACATCCTGGGAGTACTCGGGGGTTATAAGTCGAGTTCCTCCTCGTATTTGGAGTTAATATCTAGAATAAAAACTAAAACAATAATCTGCCCAGCACATATTGCAGTATCTAATGGGAAAAAGATATGGAGTCACTGGAATGAAATGTGCACACGAGAGCCAGATTTCAGTTCAGAATAGACAACAAGGACCACGGTGCTAGCCAACAAAGGATAGCACATTGATTATCTATTTATTGCTTGGTATTCCTGAGGTGTTTGCTTTTTTTGTATGTCAAAGGCATTCACATAAACTGGCATATGAAAACAATGTCAATCCTATCCATCTTAATTAGCTTTGCAAATAATTCTCTGCATATTTAAATTCCCTAGCATTACTATTTTTCTCAATTTGTCAGCAAGCTAAAATGTGCAAATGAGATGCTGTTTTGAGCAATTACTTTGCCCATCCTTGCTGTGGCTATATGGCAAATAAAAAAAAAAAGCTTCTCACGCAATAGTCATTCCAATTGCTGCTCAGTCAGTCAGTGTCAATGATTACAATCCTCAAATAAATATATTTATTCAATTTTATTTTTCCATATTCCAGCATCAGTCTCACCGAAGCAGAGCATTTTCATTGCATTGTTTAGCATTCTCTAACACTTTGTGCCTGTAAATGGTACAGAACTGTATATTTTTTGGTTGTGGATAGTGAAGGAGCTATATAGTCGCTGCCTTTACGTCCTGGGCTCTCACAGATTGCCAGCATTCCTTCAGGGATAATCCATGTTGTGAAATTGAAGTGCAGTGCTGGAATATAAATTGACATCATCAGATGACAATACAGCAGAGTGGAAGAGCCTGTAAAGGACTTGAAGCTGCGGAACAGGCAGCATTAGGAACTGAGCAAATATACACTGCAGTTTGTGCCACAGCTATGTGTATTATTGTAGAAAGAAGAGGTGGCATTTGGGAAATTGCTAATTTGCTCTCTAGTGGAGAGTTAGATGAGAGGACTTGATACTGCTCTCATATCTGTCCCTTAAGGATACACTCAGCAGCCTGTTAGCTTAGCTCAGCACAATGACAGTAGGAAACAGGTAGCCGCGCTGCATCGCATTTGTTTTATTTATCCAAACTGAGGCATAAAAATGATAAGCCAAGAAATAGTTTGACGTATAACCCAACCTTAAACAGTTAGTTTCTGGTTTTTTTTTTTTTTCGATTTGTTACCTTGATACATCACTATCGTTCCTAATTTCCAATTTTTTTTTCTTTTTGCAAAGCTAAGTTAACTGGTTTTGTCTTATAACAGATGACAAATGCCTATAAGATGAGTATGGAATTGATCTTTATAACTACCTCTCTACAAGAAATTTTCCAAAAATATCAAACTATTCTTTTAATGGTGTAAAAAAAAAAACCTTCCTCTGAAACAATGTCCTGCTTGGCTGCATAGTTGATAACTCTAGGCACATCTAAGCCATAAAAAGGATTTGATGAAGCCCTTTGCAGACGGTGAGTCACTAACCACGTCTGTGCCTGCCCAAGATCAAAGCAAAGAGAGTAGTTAGGCAGAAGATTTAAGTGGTGTAACCCCTCTATTAGGAAAGCAGAAACAAAAGGAAGTACGCTACATTAAAACCAACCGTCTGGTCTGAAAAACTCAAAAGTAAAGGAAGCGATTTGGTGAAACAACACCTTGAGGTCATGTAGTTTGTTGTTTAATATTTTATCCGACTTGGCACCAGCAGATTTCATGTTACTTCTGGCAAATGGAGTGAATAGCTATGCATACTGAAAGATAAGTGATATGCACCAGACAAGGTCATTCAACTCTGTAAGAATAACTCCTCAGTTCATTCAAGAGGAGGTATTAAAAATACTGGCGTTCTTAGGAGGTACAGGATGTGGAACAGACTCACAAAGACCAGCTACACTGATTACACCAGCCGAAAAACAAAAGGCAAGTACGGTTCACTGGTTATTCTCTAATAGACGTTCATTCTGCTTTGTATGAGGAACGCAAAACCAAACTTGGTCCTCTATAATTTGGTTAAATTAATAAGCCATGTCCACAGCTATTCAACTAGGTGCAAGTGGTGGCTCTGTGAATTACAAGTCCCACAGTAATAGAGAAAGGAGGTGAAAGGAAGGGCAGGTGAAGGCTAAACAGCTGATGCTCTGTGACTTTCATCATCCCAAGACACGGCACACGTGACATCTGAACAGATCGTTACCGCTGCTACCGCCGCCACATACAGTATACACATATACAATCTCACACACACACACGAGCACACTGATGTCATTCCTTTCCTCATCCTTCCATACGTCCCAGGAGTCCAGATACATGCAGTGTCCCTAGAGGCAGCTTTTGGAGGCGTTCTTCATTTTAAGGTCCAAGTCCAATTTGACCTACAGTATTTTACAGTACAAATCCCTGATAGCAGACAGGTGTTGGATGGATTTGGCTTTTCAATGAGCTTTTGACCTTGACTTGGCTTAGGGATACAGATATTGTTACAGAATGAGCCTATTGTTTTTCCTCATAGCCTGCAAGTGAAACAACTTATCATCCACAGACTCGTACGAGCCTAAAGCGTTTTGCTTTTTATACAATGGGTGAAAACAACAAATAAATAAGGGTATAAATGATTTATACTTCCCTCTGGTAAAACATTGTCCGATGAACTTTTTTTTTTTGTTTTAAGCTATTGTCCTCTGAGATAGATTGCACAGTTCGCAATCTAATTAAGCCTCTAAAACATTGCTGAGTTGTTGTAAAAACAAATTTACAAATATAAATAAAGAGGCAGTTTTTAGCTCCAAAATTAGCATTTTATTTGGATGGTTGGGGTCAGAGATGTATAATTTGTTTTCCAGTACACATGGTTATCCACAAGGCTTAAGTCCAAAACCTTTCCAGTCTTAAAGCTGATTCAATAATTAGTGCCTAGCATGTCATCCCGCCCCACCCCCCCCTTTTTGGTACAAATTCAACAGTTGTGCTGACAAGATCACTACTTTTCAATTTTTAATCGGTGTTTTTTTTTTTTTTGTTTGTTTGTTTTTGTTTTTTTTTTATACAAAAAACTCTCTTAACTTCTACACATTTAATGTCACCCAGATTTTTTTATTTTTTCACTTTGTAAATAAATTTGGGAAACAACATTTTTCATTTTTGTTGATAAAAACATGCAAAAAACTTGAATTTGTAGTCCAAATTATACATTTACAAGTTTGGAACTTTTTGCACTTCTTCATATACTACATCAAAAGAAAAAGATAAAGAAAAAAAACATTATGTACACACATCTTTTTACAGTGAAGTAAAACTTGAAAATATCAGATGATGACTAAGGCATATGAAGTGTACATAGATTAGACCAAAACAGTTTTTTTGTTGTTTTTGTAAAATACTACATCACTTCAAAAAAAAAAAAAGGAAAAAAAAATCTGCTACAAAAGTATGATTCATAACTCCCTTTATTTGCAACCAGCTGCATAATTTTTAATTTTTTAGTGAAAAAGTCTACAAGTCTAGCGTACTGTACAGTGCTGCTCTTAATTGTTTTTCTTTCCATCCAAGTTAACAGATGATCCTTCATTTTCTTTGTTGTTTATTTAAATAATCTTCAACAAACAGGAGCATTGTGAAACCAAAGAAAAAAAGCATGTAGAAGCATACCAGAGTGTAACATACTTTGTTTGAAATCACTCCAAAAGTCAGTACCATTAAAGCCTTGAACATAAAACTAATCATTTAGATCCAAAAAAATGTACAAAAAGGCACATTATATCCCAGTGCTTCTGTACTGTGAAATTCAAGTGTAACTGAGCGCATTCAATACCAACAATCCGAGTGGTGACAGTCCACCAGTGTTTCCTCCCACATCCACCATAACTGGACCACAGCCTATGCCTAAGCTTTCAACAAGCATATGTATGCGTAGACTACAACAATAAGCCTAGGTTGGTTTTTGAAAAAATTTCTGAATCAATGTTTATTTTTTGTTTTTCTGTCACAGTTCCGTCACTCTCTCAGGGAATATCAGAAGCTGTAGGTGTCCATCAACAGGAAATCTTTCCTTTTCTTCATTTTTTTTTCTCTCCATCTTTTCATCATTCAAGGAGTGGCTGTGTGTCCTAGTCGTCACTTCCACCGTACATGTCTGCCAGTTTTCTAAAGCGAGGGCCCCAGTCGTTGAGGTAATCGTAGTCCTGGTCGCCCCCGCTGCTGGAGGAGTTGAGGGAGCTTAGGGAGCCAGCTGTGGAGCCGCTGCCTTCATAGTCGAACACTAGCAGGGAGTCGTAGGGAGGAGCGGTAGGGTCATTGTCTGCTGCCTTGAGTCCCTGTACACAAGGAAATAAACCCACGGTTAGATGAAAAGATTAAGCCGTGTCTGTGCACTGACACTGTCTGCAACAAGGGGTGAGCCACGTGAACACAGCTCCCTCCCCCCTACTGCACACGAACAGGCTAATCTATCCAAAAACCAGTCAGTGCTTCTCCGCCACTTGTTCAGGAAATCAGGCTCTGGTGTTCCAGTGGGTTTCCTCTGTGTTTTTGGTTGGCATTCTCCTGATGTTTCTGGGATGTAGGATTATCCACTGCTTGATCAAAAGCCAAGACTGAGCGTGACCAGCAGCCTCAGTCGAGTAGAATCATCTCCCCCTCCCCCACTGACCCTTGTACAAGGCCCCAATTCTCTCTTCAAAGGCCTTGCACAGGCAGTACAACTCAAGCGCTGATACTTTGTCATCTATAATCTAGATAGAGATAGCTTTAATATTTCATTTTTATCTGACTCCTGCCTAAACAGCAGCAACCAAGACTTAACCAAGACAGACATGAGAGGAGCATGTGTGAGTTTGCCACAAACGTGTATATCTATGTGTTAACACAAGGCTCATGGTGCTGGTGGGGTTGGTTCTATTTTGAAGATTGTGCTCGACATTCCCAGAAATCCTCATAGCGTCACGAGAGGTCCTTATGGATTGTTATTGATTTCCAGCCTCATTCCGTAATGGGACTCAGGAGACTTGATGGATTGCTAATCTAGGAGTTGAGATGTGCTTTGGCCATGGACCACTTTGGATCCAAGCCTGGTTTCTCCCTCTTACTGCCACAAGTGAGGACACCCAACATGCAATAAATGAATTAAAAGAAGTGGAGCAACATAACACAAGAGAAACGAGACCTCAGCTCATTGGGAACTTGTCAAAGATTTATTGTTTCCTTTATGCTGCTGTTATAGTGCTGAAATGCTCTCAAATAAAAAGATGGATTGAATTAAAGTGCCTGGGCACTTAGCGATTATTTTCCACTTGTTAGCTTTCGTTAAGTATTTTGCTCAGGGCCGTGGTGCTGATAATTTGGTGGGAAATATGACAGATGGATCGTTCATTACAATTACAACCATAATCGCTCTGCTGGTTATGGCCCTCTCTATCTACGACCAAAACCCCACTGGCAGTCTCATACGATTAGTCAATCACAGAACCCCACTTCATAATTTCATTAGAACTGAATCATCCACTGTTCGTCAGACAATCACATCTCTTAGTTAAATGGTGAACTCCCCAAACTTTTTTTTTGGAGCTGTGTTGTCCTGCAGTTAACAAAACAGTTGTGTAATCAAAACCACTGGCATTTCTGTTCACAGACAATTTTCTCCAGGCTTAAAAAACAAGTTGCTATGCAAAACATTGAATGCAATCACTTTATCTTTGTCTCTCTCTGTGGCACTGTGTCCACCTGCGACCAATAGAGGTCATGTCACGTTGGTGCTAATGTATTTAATGTCACCCCCCTCTGTGGACACAGACCAGGAGTTGACTAATAGACCTTTGTTTGTCCGACTGTGAGGTTAAAGTCCTTATGCTAAATCTATGTCTAATTTTTTGCCCCTCTAATTTAATTAAGAGCCACAGGCTCCTGGGGCGTGTGCACATTTCAGGATGAAGATCAGACCCTCCCCTCTCTCCCCTCCCTCACCCCTCGTCTCAGTGCTCCTCTGGCAGCTAGCCCTTATCAGTTAGGTCAGATTGCAGCTCTATGTGAGCGCTGGAGCTACCATGACTGAGCTTTAGCGACAGTCAAATCTGGGACTAAAAACAGATCAGCACTGCCTGGTAGCAGCAAGTGCTTTCTGGGTCAGGATACTCAGACTGAAAAGTCTCAAAGGTCTTGTCAGAATATTAAGTCTGATGAAGGATGTTGCGCATTGTCAAACTGTTCTTTATTGGATAGTGCAAAACATTAAATTTCACTCCATAACTGCTGTTAGGACAAGTGTATTAGGTGTATTCATGACACAATGGCGAGAGCGAAAATGAGTGGTGCCTGCGTAAAGGGATCTGAGAGATAGATGGTCAGGGAGCAGAGCTGAAAGAGCAAGTTCTAATCTAAAAACATGGGCGCCATCCAAAAACTAGGAGAGAACTCCATTTGTAATGCTGTGAAACTCTTGTCTGTTGGAGCTTGTGAAAAATACATGACTGCTCTTTTCATTTTACATTCTCCCTTCATGCTGGAGTCAATGATGGCCTCAGGCAAACGAGGGCACTCTGAACACTGCACTCCAATAGAAAGCCAATGTATTGCTCCTCTCATCTCCTATTTCTATGCTGACACATCTATAACTACTTTGGCAGAAAGTGAAGAGAAAAACAATTATATCTAAGTGAGTTAGCATCATGTACTTTTTGGGCTTAGTACATGTCTGAGCGGATATATGTGAGATGAGAAAAGTTTCTACTTTCTGCTGGGAAAAGATGAAAACAATTCTAATAATAACTGATTCAATTTAAAGTAAAGTTCTTCTCTCTCACTACAAGAAGGTGCTTAACACACTCTCTCTATATATATATACGGAGCCAAATTGTGTATTTAGATACAAATTTATTATAAGAAAGTCATTCAACTTGAAAATGAAATTCAAGCTTTGTGACGGCACTGATCTTTTTATTTCAGCTCTTTTCCTATTTCCTGGGATTTAATTTCAGTTTTCAATAACTGTTGCTGGCTATTTGTCTTACCTCATTGATAAAGTCTCCGATGTCTCCAGGGTGGGGTGCTGCTGACCTCATGGGGTACTGTGGCTCAGGGTGGAGGGGTCTCTCGTCTAGACGGCGGATTCCGACCGGCTTGATGGCATCAGGCTCTAACGTGTCCGGCTGCTGGAGCTGACTGAGGTCGTAATCCTGTGGAACACACAGACAGATGGGAGTTAGCTGAGCAGTGTGACCAGACCCTAAACCGGGTGTGATTATTTAAATAGGTAAACACATTCCTTTGCTGTACAGAGGAAAGAAGTTCAAATAAGTCGAGTGAAGATTTTAAAGTTCAGAATGCAGGAAGGAGAGTTGAGGGAACATGAGGAAAACTTTAATCTTCTTGTCTGTGAAGCACAAGCCCTGGGACAATTTGACACATTAAAAGAGCCAGCAGTGAGGGGGGCCAAACTGAGGACCACATCATACGCTGCAGAGTGTTTGTACTTGTGCAGTGTGCTGCGGGAAGGATGTGCAGGCGACTGTTTTGCTCTAATCAATGCCCAGACACGGGATGGTGGATATGCATAAGCCATTGCTAATCCTATTAACATTACCAAGGCAACCTGAATGGCTCGCAGTTTGTGCAAAGTCATGGGCAGGAAAGGAGAAGGAGAAAGAGAGAGAAAGACAGAAAAGGAGTTAAGAGACCGAAAGAGACTTGCTGAGCTGAGCTGAATGTCTGGATAGTATCACAGTGACAGCAGATATGATAGAGAAAATGCCATTTGAGAATCAGGGTGTGTGCCTAATAAGCGTACATGATGGATTGTCCCTCTTTAGAAGATTTTCAGTAATCCATCCATCTCTAATATCCCCCTTCAAAATTGTCTTTGCTCAGTTGCACATGTACCTACACACACAGGCATATGCATGTTTCACTCCCAGGAAAAATAAAATAAAGAAATAAAAGCCTGTAGACGTTCCGATGTAAAAATAAACGTGAGAATAAATATAAACCCTGTGATGATGCACAAACAACCCAGATAAACGTGACAAAGCGACCGGGCACTTGACAAACAACTACTCAACTCCACACTAATAAGTATCATCTCAAATCTACAACAAGCACATTGATTATTCATGTGTAATTTAATTTCCCAGGGAATGACAATCACCCTGTGGCTAGCTGCAGACGAACAATGGTCAACACACATCATGCAATAACGCCATCCATCATCTTTGGTCCATTTCAGTCTGACTCCCTCCTGACCTTTCCTGAGTGCGCACACCGGAGGGGTCAGGAGTTGGTGACAGGAATTGCAACGGAGCCATATAATGGCTGAACTAAGCAGGAAGGTCTAATGACATACCAGCCCCCTTCAGGGAATTGACTCCTCACACATACACTGGCGTGGTGAAATGGCTGCCTCTGGCACTCATGACCCACATTCAAACATGGAAGATGGAACGTTGCCAAGCCTTATAAATTTTGTCTGTTATGAGACATAGCAATTGCAGTTAAAACAGAACTGAGTTTATTTTTCAGTCCAAATACCTATTTAGATATAAGATTTTATTTCAATTTATTGTCATTTATTTAATTAAGATAAGATTGAAAAAAAAAAACAAAACATTTAATTACTGAGATCTGGCACATCAGGAACATCTCTAAAACTAAATGCAATAGGGTATAAAATATGAGTAGCCATATGATCATACATTTTAAACAAACCCCAGGTTATTTGGAAGAGGAAATAGAGAGGAACAATTAAGAAACAGTTGGTTGTAAACATCCATCGCAGTTAAGAGAATGAATTTCTGGCTCAGCTCAAGTGCTGGCTTCTTTACAACACGTTTTAAAGGTATAACTGGACATTCTGGGAAATGCTACATCCTTATTCAGTCTCTTGTTGGGAATTATTCAGAAGATTCATAGCACATTCATGTCTGTCAATGCAAAAGGGGAAAAAAACAAAAAAAACAAAACAAAAAACAAAAAACCGCACACACAAAAGCATGGCTCGAGCCAGTAGATGGTTAGCTTAGCTTTGTATAAAGCCAGGAAACAGAGATGCTGTTCGGTAGGTTTTAGTTACCTTCTGTCTTTCTCCACAAACCTGAGCTAACCGTTTCCTCCCTTTTCCAGGCTTTGTGACAATTTATGTTTTTTTTTTTTTTTTTTTTTGCCATGATCCCAAATCTTTGTCCTTTATTATTTTTTAAATACTGTAACCATAATGATAAATGTTACCATAATAACCATAATAATAAATAATGGCCAAAATTCCAAAAACTATCCCATGTGTAATAAAGCAAGATATGTTATTCTGACACATTCAACCTCTTTACTATCTGCATTGGCAGATCTGTATTCTCTTTGTTTTATTTATTACATGAGGATTAAAAAAAGAAATCAGAGCACATTTCCAATCGTGACTCCAAATCCACACTGTGCAAGGTTAATGTGCATCAAATTATTCTGAGGTAATTTGAAGAAGCAGATGATTCATCTCTGTCTTACATTTTGTCTTTTTCACCTGCAAAATTGTGCACAACAACTTCTCAATTTACTGTTATTTCTGCATTATTTTTTTCATGTTCAGAGTGAAGCCAGATCAGCTGTCTGCCTTTGATGAAATGAGTGCTTCACAAACCAATACAAACCAGGGCAATGGCAGCAGCAACTAAAATCATATACTCCGAGAGCGCCCAATGGTCTGACACTTCAATTTCCTCCCCAGCGGGAGATAGGGAGAATAGAGGTGGGCATTATAAAGACCACATCGCTGGGAAAGTCAGGCCCATTTTTTACCCAACACTGACTTCCCCGATTCTGCAGACAAGACCATTTTCTCCTGGCGCCCTGCACTTCTCTGAGCCAGTCAAAATGGAAACTTGTTTTCCCTCAATAAATTGCTGCACCCGTTTGTTTGCCTTTGAGGAGTGTTATATCATGCAACAGTTTCCTTTTCAAAGTCTTCTGGTCCACAAGTTTGTGCATTTTGTGAGTTAAAGTGAGGATGTGAATACACAAGTGAGTGTTCTCCCTCCTGCCTAATCACTGGCAGATGTATAATGGCTTTCCAGTCATATTGTTACCTTAGACAGAGCTTCATTATTGCGCCACAGCAGATGTCTGTCTCCAAATGACATCAGCTTACCAATTACAAGTCTCCAAGGCTAATTTGGCACTGTGCTGGGTCAGGCCAGGGTCCCCCACTCATTTTTGCTATACCTAAGCGACCAGAGCACTTCAGCTACCAGCAAGAAAATAGACCATTTGGTACATTACTGCATTTTTTTATGAAATGATTCCGTTCTGCTAACAAGGGTTCATTAGGACAATTGAATTTCTGTCTGTATGTGCCTGTCAGTGCAGGGGGATGCACAGATGTGACTTTATTGATGCCTGTGGCGCTGCATTTCTATTGAGTATATGTGTGTGTGTTAGGGTTGTTGAGTGGGAACCAGTTCCAGCCGAGGAAACATTGCCAATATTTCCAGAACCGATTGGATCAAAATGTGTTTGCCTTATTGACTCGAGGCTTCGATTCACAGCTTCTATCTAGGAAAAAAAAACAAACAAAAAAGATACCATTTCCAATGTCCAGTGAAAACTGTCTGACATCTTATTGTGAATGACTGCAAGGTGTATCTTAAAGCAGCATAATCGGAAGGAGTAACACTACAAATAATGCATTCTAAGTATGCGGTATGTATGCTTGCTCTTTGTCCTTATGCTGCTTCAGTTGTATACAAACTGCTACTGCGCTCCAGAGATATGACTTCAATGTTCCTCTCTTACAAAGACTTGCTTTATGTTATTCTTTCAAAGAAATATCACTACTGAGCTACTACATTTAAATAATTGCAACAAAATGTTCCTTAAACAACCTGACAACCTGGTTTCAGATCTTAAATATTTATCCATTAATGTAAATATTCGTGTCTAAATGAGTAATAATACAAGTTTCAGTGTCAGTTTCAGTTCAGATGGAAAGGTATCATCTATTACCAGTTTAACACTCAAAACACAGCTTATCTGCTTCACCAGGATTTCCAAGTGTGAACTTGATCAAATTTTTGGCAAGAAAAAAGGCAAACACCCACACAACCACATTCAGATTTAAATGCTGCTAAATCCTAACAGGTGTGTGGCATCACCCTCCAAACCAATGAGACAGGACACAGACAAAGTAGCGACATCTTTGACAGAGATATTTGAAAAAAAAAAAAAAAAAAGTGTTAATGTTGACTGAAAAAATATGTTTGCTTCAAAATAACACAACAGCGCCTACAAGGTGTGTGTTCGTCACATGATTCTTACCTGATCCTCCTCTCCTCCGCCTTCTTCGTCATACTTGAGAATGTTGTCTCTCACGTCATCCTCAGGATCAATGAGGAGCTGCTTGGCCTGACGCTCTTTGTCACGGCGCTTCATCCAGACAACAAACAGGAGCACGAGAACTGACGGACAGACAGAGAGAGAGGGATCTCATATTACAAAACATAATAACTTACATATTTTTTGACAAATGTAATCGGATTCAATGTTTTAGAGCTTGGATACGGGCCCTGATGATGGCTATCTTTTTGGTAATCCTACAGTAATCTAGTAGTATCTGAGATAATGTTTAGCTGTCTTTAAAATCCCTGTGTGTGTATGTATGATGTGCTGATTGTAAAGAGACACTGAGACACTCACTGAGGAGGATAATGATGCAGAGGAGGATGGATATGATGGCACCCGTGCCCAGACCGGCGGCCATGATGTGCTGCTGGTCAGTGCAATCTCCGTTGATGTCGCACTGGCACACTTTAATCCGCAGGTAGGAGGTGTTGGACATGGGTAGGTTGCCTGAGTCAGTGATGATGATGGGGATCTCATAGATACCACTTTCAAGGAAGCCTATCTTCAGGCTCACCTGAGCATAGTCACCTGAGAGGTGGAGTGGAGAGAGGACAGAAATGAAGTGGTAAGAGATTGAGCAAATTAATGTGATTAAATATAAAATAACATCATGTTTCTTTTGGAGATAGTTCTTTCGGAGGGGATTATATCACAACTCTGAATTGTCGTTTGTATAGAGCATGTTCACAGTGCGATTAGACACTTATTACCACAAATATGCAGAATAAATTCCTACCTGGAAGTTGCATCAGCATATCTAATCCAAAACATGGTCAGGATTTAGATTTGGAGCTTATAAATCTACTGAATACCTTTTGATAATGCTGCTTAGGCTAAATTCCTAGCTGCGATAATCCAAATGCCATTATCCTATTAAGATATATTCACTGCGTTTCAGCTCACACTATCTAATAGCTAACGCACAACAAATGAGTTTTTCCACTCATGTATTTTTGTTTCAAATTAGCATAAACAATTAATGACTGTTTGGTGAGGTTAATATTATATTATACTGTGGATCACAGCTCTACCTGACCCTTCTGCAGTGTACTAGTTACAAATAACTTTAAATGTTGCTCAGACTGATCGCAGATCACAGTCTCAACTTTAATTACTGAATTACATATATGGATAGCTAGATATTTTACAGTTTTCTTTCTAATTATTAAGTGCCTCTGATTGAAAAAAAGATGAAAATGGTCACCTTCTCCCTTTTTCCTTTCCACTAATGAATACAAATGAAGACCAGTTTTGAAAAGATAAATCAATGTCCTTGACAGGTTATCTTAGGCATTTCGCAGCCAGTACAGTATAAGTAGCTTTATATGAGAATTGTGTGGTCTTTCGGTGTCTTACCACTGATTCTTGTGATGGTCCAGTTTCTTCGAACATCAGTGGGCCTGTGGGCTAACTCAAAGGCAAATGGCCCAGCGTTTGGGTTAAGGTCTCCATCAAGTGCAGTGATGTTGATGGCGTTTGGCTCTGGCTTTTCACATATCTCCACCTCCTGAGGGAACACCTTGGGAGCGTTGTCATTGATATCCAGAAGGTAGATCTGGAGAGTACCTGTGCCACTTGCTGGTGGTACACCTGCATGGAGCATAAAGTGGCTCACATACTTACATACTCACATACATATTTATGAGAAAAGGTATTTTCAAAAATTTCCATATGGTTAGCAATATATATACTGAAATTCCAGGCCTCGTTTTACACTAAATATGCACTTGACAGAGGAAGGTAAAGTATGAAGTTTATTCTTTGGGCCTGCTATAAAGACGCTCTAAACAGCTATTTACTCTGGTGGGAGAAAATCCATCCAAACTGCATACTGATCTAAGAATCTAATCTCAAGTGAGGAGGTAGACAGAAAGAGGGAGATATCGGAACATTTGGCTAAAGTGTGTGTGTGTATGTGTGTGTGCACGTGTATGTGTGTGTGTTTATGTGCGCGCGCCTGAAGAACGTCTTCCTGACGAAGGACACAAGATGGGAATACTAAAGCAGACAAACAGAGCCCACTGTCGCTTCTCTCAGGCTCCTCTATGTATTCACTCAGCTAAGAGGCTTTTTTACCATTCAGGCCACGCTCAAAGGAGCTAGTCATCCAATCCTGACCCATTAATGCTGAGAAACCTCTTTATTGGTAGAGTTTTTAAGCCTATTGGCCTAAGCTATGCTCCGGAGAACAGGGTAAACCTGAACAGAGGTAAATCCCACCAGTGCAGGGAAGAGGTGAATATGTCCCCATGCTGGATGGTCTTGGGATTGCTAGCACATTAACCTTCTAACTAAGTTGGTTGGCGTTCCAGACGGGCCATGTGTCGGGTTGACCTTCAAGCATAGAGGATGTGCTTGTGTGTTTGCTGTAACTGAAGTAGTTTTTGTTTTATTTTTTCGACAAATATGGTGTTTGTGCACTGGTTTCAGGTGAAAAACATCACAGAGGTAGTCAAAGTGATGCTGGGTGGAAGATTGACCTTTGAGAGGGAGGCTACATTAGACATCTGCTAGGCTTCCTTTCGAAAAGGCAGCATTATCTCCTCTTGGATGCTCTAACAATAATGGCCTAGAATAGAGTGCTTGTGTAACAGCCAGGCTGAAAGAGCTAGACCATATAACCAGTGCATCACAGGACCTCAACAAGGTATTTCTGGCCACTGCAGTAGCAGTTGAATGGTTACTTACCACTGTCAGAAGCCAGGAATGTTGCATTGTACAAACTGTTCTTCACAAAGGGCGACTCTCGGTCCAAAATGGCAATTGTTGTAATACGACCAGTGTTGGGGTCAATCCTTAGCCAGTTGGCTGGATCTGAGAGTTTAGAGTATCTGAGGGAAGGAAAAAAGGAGATTTACAGACTCACTTCATTCACTTTAAGCTGAATTTCTGAAGTCGTGATAAAGTTTAAAAACATTTGATTTTGTTTTCAGCAGATAGATATCTAGTTGATGGATTTGGTCTATTTTACCAGTTTGGCATCTTTTTCTTCTAAACATGATTTTGTTTTTATTTGTTTACAAAGAATAAATATTTCAGATGTCATACATTTTACATAATTATTTAAACTTTTTTGAGAACAGCCTGTCAGGGGAGACCAAACTGGCTAGTCTATTTCTCATGGATTTAACGCAGATAAATTCGTCCACAGTTTATGCAGATCACAGCTATGCAGCAAGCCGTCTCATATTTTGAAGTGGGAAGAGCAGACATTGGAGGAGTTTAAGTTTCATCAAAGTGCGCACATCTGTGCACTAGACCCGATTCCTCTGAATATATGTAATGTTTCAACCACGCAGCTTTTGAATTCTCTTTTTCCCTTTTTAATGTAAAATACCTGATGCTTTGCTGCATGAAGCGGTCAGGGTCCTGTGCAGTGAAGGTAGTTAGAGTTGACTCAGGCATCAGTCCCTCTTCCAGTTTAATGAGTTTGGGGTTGGGCTCAAAGTATGGACTCTCGTTGACATCTATCACTCTGATGGAGACGGTGGCAGTGGACTGACGAGGAGAGTGGATGCCTCTGGCCAGGGGGATTTCATTCCTTGCTTCCACTGTCAGCACATATGTCCTACTGATTTCATAGTCAATAGGCTGGAAAACAGTAAAGAAGAGAATACAGACATAGAGTCAAAATACAGTAAAAATTAAATAACATTACACTTTTGGTTTTGTGAAACTGGTGAGAACGCGATGCAAAGAATGAAGCCTTTTCTTCCTCTTGGCTAAAAAACTATTATTGTTATAGATAGCGAGATGAGATAAAGATACTGTGTCCTTTTGTGGCCAGTTCAAGGATACACAACAGCAAGAGAGCTGCTGTAAGAGTTGTGCAACCAACCAATTTTATCTGAAATGTGCTCTGAATTTTAAAAAATCTGTTCTTAGATATAATCATTTATTATGAATTTGAACAGACATAAAATTCAAGCTGAGAATTGCTAGTGATACTTGTGCTACACTAGGCACAACACCTAAGACATCTTCATTTCTATCAAATTCAATGTAATTAAAATTATTTATGAAATGTTAGATATAGACATAATATCCAAACTGACAAAAAATAATGCAGAGCCAACCAACCTCAAACCTCTCAATATAGCATCCATAGTACATTTTCTATTCATCTCCAAGGGAAAGGACATTGAGTTTGAAGAAGGGGTCTTACCTTGACGACCGTGACCAGGCCCTCGTTAGTGGTTGGATCAGTTGGCACAGAGAACCTGCCAGTGGGGTCGCCCCCGGTGATTTTGTAGACAGCATTCCAGGCTGGTGTGTTGGGCTGGTCCTTGTCAGTCACCGTCAGGTTGGCCACAATGACATTCACACGGTTTTCAGGCACCTCGCCGAAAAACTGCATGAATAAACCATGAACGTACAGAACAGCGAGCTGTTAGTGATACTGCTGTGGCAGCAGAAAACACACTGGGCCTTGCCTTACACAGCACAGCAGGACCAATCTTGGGTAAATAGACATCTAAGGTAACTTATCATGTCGTCATGGTCATCTCATTCCCCGGTTTCCCCTGATAGCACAACAGTAGCATTACAAATTTCAGTGATTCGCAAGCACAGTAAGTGCCTCCTTCACTCAGGCAGACATCCCCGTAGCAGTATGTGTCAACATTTTGAGGGGATATAACACTTTGCACATGGCTGGCTACTTGTGCATTTGTATGGCTTTGGAAATGCTGGGCAAGCAGAACTAGGTAAGTGAGCAGAACTGATGGTTCAGTGCATATATCCACATTGAGGTGACATGAGGGTCCTTGAGATACTTTCCTTTCACTAGAATTACTGTGTTGCCTTAGATATGAATTTGCTTCTTACCATCTCAGCAGTAAACTCTGGTGGATTGTCATTAACGTCAGTGACTCTGATGACAGCAGTAGCTGTGTTGGAGAGTCCATACATGGGGTTGCCTTCCATGTCAGTGGCCTGGATGATCAGTGTGTACTGAGGCACTTTCTGGAGGGGAAGGAAACAATAATAGGATTAAAACATAATTCTTTGTATAGCATTAATTTAGTCATTTTAACCAGGAAGTTAGATGGGATGTTATTTTGAACTACATTACATACACATACAACATTTTTTGATATAATGCCCCCGTCATGTATGCAAATAATGATAATGAAATATTACAAACACAGTTGTATATAATGCAGTTCACTACAAAACTACCACAAATTACGAGCCCTGACCTCTTGACCATATAGTTGAATCAACACCTCTTGGGTTGAGTGTCAGCAAAAACTTATGATTATAAGATCCATGAAGATTTATTTCTAGGCTATTGTGGTGGATTGTGGTGCATTTTACAAGTCCCCCTAATAAGCTGTAACTCAATGTACACGATTATTAATATCAACTAAAATGAAACAAATCTGAACTGCATAGCTTCTTAATTATGATGGCTAATGTTAGCCTTTTGTCTAAATCTGACTAATCCCTATAGGGGTTGTGAGTTTGCAAGTGGATGTGTGAAACTTACTACGTGCAACATCATGAAGCTAACAAATGAATCTTTTCACATTAAAAGCCACTCAGGTGACGGACCAGTTGCTAGGTAATGAGAGTCGGGCAAATTACTTTCATGGTGGCAACTGGCAGACATAAAACGGCGGCCCCAGGGCGGAAGTGATTGAGCAGCCACCTAGCCAGATTGCCCTCACTAGAATTGCACCAACTGGCTCCAGCTTTCTATATTATTTTATTTATTTTCTCAAACAGCCATGCAATCCAATTAAATTAGAGAGTGGGATCATTTACAGCACAGGAAATAAAGAGAAAGAAAATGCAAGTAAAACCTCTGCTTTAGAGAAAAAGAAGAAGAAAAAAAAAACAGAGAAAGTGAGAATGAGGGAAGGGAAACATTTAGCTGCTCAGTGATGCACGCTGCATCCTTGTAAGAGTAAATAAGTGTGAAACAGCCAAGTCCATTTCTACTTCTCATTTAGCTGATAATCAGCAAAATTCACTTTGGCTCATTAGCTCTCAGACAGTCAGACAGATATTAGCAAAGATATTCAAGCTGTGTTTTGTCATCATATAAAATATGCAGAGCCCATTTATGTAAACATGGAAAATGGATATGTTGATCTACATCTAGTACAAGCAGCAAATGCAGGGCGAAAATAAATTAATATAATAAGTGAAGCCTTGCCGATGAAGGTTTCACTTAAATGCCCAAACAACAATTTCATAATGAGTCTACATTCATAAACACTGAATAGGGAGTGGAATGGCAACAACTTGGAAGTGCAAGAAATCAAGAGGAAAGCTATCACATTAGATGGAGGAGAAGGTGAAGAGCAAGACAGAAAAAATGAGGAGGCTACAAAAAGAAAAAAGAAAAATGTCAGTCACCTCTCTGTCCAGGCCTGCTGCCACCGTAATGATGCCTCCTGTTTTATTGTTGATGGTGAACATATTGGAGGTCGGACTCTCTGGATTCTGTGACAGGATTTTGTAACGCAGCATCCCATTAGCTGTTTTGGGGTCGTCTTTGTCAACAGCCGTTACTGTCATAACAAATGTTCCTGGAGGATAAAGACAGAGATGAGATGCAAACGCTTTAATGTTACATTTCTTCTCTTTTATTGCCACTCATAAGACAACAGAAATTGAGTAAATAGTGCTATTTTAACACTATTAGATTTATAGTTTTGTAATATAGACACCCAATGTTTTTTCTTGTGATCATAAAAGACCACTGATCGCTTTAATACAGCAGAAGCAGAGTCAACAAAGTGGCCACCCCAGGAATGCTGTCAATGCTGTTTGATCTGTTAACACTATGGCAACATGTGGAGGTGGAGGCTCAGACTACAGCCAATCATTTGCTCATACAGTGTGGTGCTGTGCTCGGCTTTATATGGTATATTACCTGGCTTGGAACCCTCTGGGACTGTGCCATTCCAGATCTGATGGGTGAACTCGGGCCTGTTGTCGTTCATGTCGATTACATTGATCACAATGTCAATAGGGTTTTCTACCTGGTTGCCGTTCAGGTCCACAGCATGAGCTCTTAGCTGGAGGGAAACACAAACACATCTGGACTGTACAACTGTTCAAGCAAGGACTGTTATCAACTGTGCAAACAATATATTGGGAGAAACTACTCACTGAATATCAGTCATTAAACTGCTGTGATAATTAACCCCACAAACCATAATTAAAATCCTTTAATGCGTGTAGAAGAGCACATGTTCTTTGTGAACAAGACATTTTTCCTGCTACTAGCTATAGCACATGCAGGGAATAGACACAGAGATTAGATTTATTCTGATATCTGCCAGAGTTGACAACAACAAAAATTCTGGCTGCATTTTTAACGTCTGACACAAGACTCATGCTCTAGAATAAATATAAGTAAGGACTCAGTACAGTGTTTACCATATGCCTGTGCATGTTTACCTTACAGTCTAGTTCAAGTGCATATTATTCAATTAATTTATGTTACAGTGTCAAGTGCATACAACAAAATTAAGTGGCAAACTCGTATATCAGTGACAAACAAAACAATACTAAGCTACTTTTGTGTTGCTGTACAGTTGAGAGCTGATACACAGTTGATACTTAAACTGAACACGCAAGCACATCTATGAAGCTTTTTTGTTGTGAGTCTTTTGGGACCTTCAAACATCACATAAGCAGACTCCATTAGAAGAATATGTTCCATCATTTTACTCGTTTGTCTATCGCTTTGTGTCACAGCACATGAAAATGGACCGTTAAAAATTAAGCCATATAATTTAAATGCCAAGGAAGAACCACTAATGAATAAAGCAGCTCTACACGAAGCTGAGATTATCATAATGTATTTAGCACACACACACACACACAGCACTCAATCCGTTCATCACATCTCTCATCAAAAGTCAAGCCTTTAAATTCTCAGACGGATAAGTCGGATTCCTTGGGAGACCCCAGTCTTTATTGAGAGTGAGGAGGCAGTTTAGGCTACACATGACCCCTGAGCACATGCCAACTGGCAGAAATGTACAGATCTCCCAGAGAGAACACATTTCTCTTGATAAAGAAGCCTGGAAAAAACATTTGCAAATAATGGAGATAGCATTGCAGAGTGTTGTCTATAAACTACAGTGTCTGACTTACATGGAAGCTGGGGATGTGCTCTCGATCCAGGGGCTTGTTCACTGATAACTCTCCAGAGATGGGGTCGATGATGAAGATGCCCGTGGGAGGCTGGTCAGCGCCAGGGCCTGTCACACTGTATCTGAGGGACCGGTTTTTGTCATGGTCCGACCGAATCTGTGGGTGTTAGGACTTGTTAATGAATGCTTACAACCTATACTATGACCTGAAACATATCAAGGTTCAAGTATTACATACAATTAACAAAATCTGATTAAAAAAAAGAATAATTTAAAATTATTATTATTATTATTTTTTTAAACACATAACATCAGAAAATTTGTGAGGATTGCTTTAACTGTGATATACTGATTTACCTACAGTACATTAATATTGCTCAATACAAGGTCCCAATTTGCCAATTTATCTAAGAAGGTTACAGCCATATTTTTATTATAATCTTTTGAATTGATTCATTACCTGTTTATTGTTTATAGTTTTCTAGAGATTTATTTTGATTGCATGGATATTTTCTTCTTTATCCCATTAGAAAGTAAAAATAATATCATCAACAGAAGAGCAAATCTGACTTTTGAGAGACTATACCCAATAAATCTTTATTATTCAATTTTTTTATTAAAATTGCCAATAATGTCCTGTAGATTGACTCATTTATCAACAAATCATTTCAGCACTGGTTTAAAAATGGGTTGCTGTGTAAGTAAAAGAGTGTATATAAAGAGTGTTTGTGCCTGTATAGTATTGAAGTTCTGTCTTGGCTGGGCTTTCTATCCTGTTTGCCCTGTAAGCCGAGACCCTCTGTGCCTACAACTGAGATCCATGCTGAGCAAACAAAGTAATTCCTCATCCTGATATCATCCACTAAAGCCCAGAAACATCCCTTTTAATATGGCCGGATTAAACATAATACATGCAAATGGCATGTACAGGATTTAACATTTAGTGTCGAAGTCCACTTAATTTGCTGAAAAAGGATCTACTTCTTCTTGGTATTGCTTCTTTAAGTATTGCTTGTCCTCTGTCAGCCACCCACACCAAGCCCCAACCAGAGAATTGCTGCAAATGAACTGGGCCGTGCATGTCCTTGAGCCATGATAAAAGGACTATAATATCTCAACAGGCAACTGAGGAACAATTGTGCTGGTGAGCACTTCAGATTTCTCTCTGCTTATAAATAATACCATGTTACATTGGTACAGACTGCCCCATGAAAGAAAAGATAAATAATACAGTGTGAAAAAAAAGAGCCCGACCTTTAGCAAAGTGCTGTAAATATAAGCATTTTGTTGAAGGCATAAGTCTCATGTCTGTGACCCTCTGAGTGGGAGCTTGGAGAAACAGGGGCCTACAAGGTTATCAAATCAACCAAAAAGCATTTTCTTTGGATTTGTGAATGTGAGTGAGTGAGTGAGTGAGTGAGTGAGTGAGTGAGTGAGTGAGTGAGTGAGTGAATGTACGTGTATGTGTGTGTGTGTGTGTGTGTGTGTGTGTGTGTGTGTGTGCACGTGTGCTTGGGTGAGCTACGTTACCCGGACAAGCTCTTGTGGGAATGGGCCTCGTGAGTTCTCTGGGACATTGATTGGGGGGATGACCCAGTCTCTCTTCATACGTTTCAGCTGGCTGTCTGTGTTTCGTGATGGAAACACTATTTCCTTCAAATCCTTGGACATGACTGGAGGGACGGCAACTTCCTGGACCTGTGAAAAGAATTGAATAGAAATGATTTAGCTGAGCAGTGGTCACATATATGCAGTAAAATTTTAATATGTAGATGGCAAAGTTGGTAAATTCAACCATGCCTGATTTGCCATGAAATTTAATCCAAAAATTCACGGTTTCTAGCTTATTATTCCTACTGACTTCTACTGATATCACCTGTAATACCACCATGAGGTTGAAATTTCTTGATTTGTTTGATTTCTGTAAAAAACAATTGGATGGATGGTCATGTCATTTGTGTTCAGTCCATTGTCACATTTGAATGTTAGCATAGTGACTCAATTGCTCAAATCACCATTTCAGTGCAGCCTTACAGAGCAGCTAGCTGTAGAGAATTGTTATCATGTTGCAATAATAAGCTGACCGATGACCTCTTTTTGGTTATACAAGAAGAAACCGATGTGGTGATAAAAGCAAATATGCTACCATTTTCTGCAAACCCTAATAAGCTCCTCCAAATGCAATACCTATTCTAATGTGTGTTCAATCAAACAATCCCTTCTTTCATAACTTTCTCCGTAGCTTAAAATATCTAGAGTTCAACATGTGATGATATGCTTTGAAACACTTTGGTGTGGCTACTGCAGCAGCCACACAGCACCAGCACTGGTTTGCTTTAAATGTCAGACCTCTTCTTATGTGCTGATAAAATGCACCCACACAGACAGACCAGCTTCCATAATGGATCTGCCATCCTCCCTCGGCTGTAATGAATGAGATTTGAAACAAAGGAGGATGGTACCTGCAAGCCAGACACTAAACACACAGATGGCTCAAATTGCCTATGCCGCTCCAGAGACTAAGAAGACTGAAGTAGTGCCAGAGAAAGTTAAAATAACCTTGAACAAAACACGGCGGGAAGGAAAACAGAAAAACAATATGTAAAATCTGTCAATGTCAATGAATGATAGCTGGGATTTCAATGGAACTGTCACATCCCTTGAAGTATTTTCCTTACTGTTGCCTATAATTATTTGGATGCTGATTGGCTGTGAGGTAGTCAAGGCCAGCAAACTACTACAAAATGTCCTATGCAAACACGGAAATTAATTACCACTTTGCCACCTTATATCGTGACCCATATCCCATCTTCCCCCTCCTCTAACATCTGGGGAGCTGTCGGAGAGCTTCCACTAATCATGTTTGAAATCCGATTATACTGCTTTCACACATTGGAAATGCAGGCAAGCAAGCGGACAGATAACGAAGGGGCACGCTTCAGAAATATCTATTACCCTATTAAAATGGGTGCGAGTGAGAGCAGTAATTATTTGCAACCTGCATCTGGAATGATGAATGGCATAGTGGGTTTGTATAGCCCAACACACATCTATCTCTAGTGTGCTGGAGGTCTGCACCCATCCACACTATCAGAATCCCCCTTCCATCTTCTGACTATTAGTCTACTTCAGAGTCCAGGAGAGTGTTAGGCTGAGTGTGTGTGAACTTGTGGAAAAGATTACACATGTGTGTATTTGCCCTTTTAGAAAAATTGCCTCTTTCAGATTCTGACACACTTTCCACTCTCAAACTGCGGTAGAGCTGAGGTTCTGATAGAGGTGGAGATGGTGGGTGAGGACACTCTCATGTTAATAGCCCGCTATTGTTTAGCTGCCACTGATTAAGATTGTTTCCCCAAGGCTGAAGCATTCATGGCACTGACAAAAAAAAAAAAAATTAATTGTTCACATGATTAAGAGATGCATGATGATTCATGACAATAGTTGTGCTGGGGGGAAGATAACCGCTGATGACCTCATGAACGTGCAAAATATGGGAAAGCCAATCCCTGATTCCATTAAGGACAAATTGAGGTGAATTCAACAAGTCAACAGATACAGATCTGAGAGTAGTCAATGATGATACAGCCGATGATTAGTTTACACATGTAGAACACACATGAGATTCTGACTCTTACTTAACATCTAAAAATCATGTAGAAAGTCTTTGTTGACCTGTCGGGGACACGTATGTATTTGCCTTTAACCAACTGACAACAGTGACTAATGGTATCTGAGCACTGACAATAACCTCACATAACTGTCAGCATTAACTTTTAATCTGCAACCAAATAAAATATGATGCCTGCCTTTACTCAGATTATCTGCTGAGCGACACATTCAGAAATGGCCACTTGGCCATTTGTTTAAGTGTATTACATGGATTAAAAAGAAAAGCACATTGGTCTTTGTAAAACAAACACAATTACTGCATTTGGGGGTGTTCATTAAGACTCCAGACGGCTAATGATTTAAGATATTACCGTAATGATTATCAACACATGCCCATAACGGCTCACTTATAACCCTGGAGAATGGGTCATGTTAGGGAGCAGCATACACAGTTGAGAACAGCTAGTGTGTCTGTGTGTAGCGTCCTGTAAGTTTAAACCAACAGATATTATCTAATTGAGCAGGATCACACAATCCACTGGCACTGGAGTTAAAACCTCTACAATAACACAGCCTTTGGATCTTCTTTTCATTTCCTGGTTACAAGGCAGACGGATGGGACATGTGCACTGCTTTTTCTGTGCACTTCCTTTGATCCTTAGCCAACCACAATGTTGACATATGAGCACGCGGTCATCCTAACTAATTGCAGATGACTGCACATCGAGTCCAGCAGAACAGTTAGAGCGGCACTCTACATCTCAGACAGATGCTTCCCGTCAAATACTGAAAGAGGTGCGTCCCCTTTTGGATGATAAGGCAATAACCTCACAATCACAAGGCATGCTCACTGAAATCATCTTTATGAGGAGCTATTTTGCATCTGCTCTTGATACTCACTGACCGTGTTGAGTAGATGTTTGTGCACCTAGTAAATTGACACATTAAGTTTTAATGAGCAAGCCTCCACCCAGTCTCTTGGAACACCTGCTACAATTTAGGCTTGGTGCACGCTAGAGGATTTTTCAAATATTAACCAATTTAAAAATGTGAGACCAGAGGCTTGACAACAGATTTAACCGATTATTAATGTTTTATTTGTAACAGCGCACACACCAGACAATTCAGTCAAGATGACCACACACTTGGTGTTTATAATACACTATTTCAGAGTGGTGATTCCAGGGACTTGAGAGCTCACAGAAACAGAAAAAAAAAGCTGTCTGTGCTCGGGTTTGCACCAAAAAAATCTGAATGGCTCATATATTTTATAGCATGAGCTGGAGGTCAGTTGGAAATAAAGCTTTATTGTTAGTCTATAATAAGGATAGTGCAAGCTACTGCTACAAGCTACATGAAATTGGGGAGACTTCAATCCAGTAAGTAACATTAAAATTATATGTGTAAACCCCCTACACTACAAGATTGTTTGGGCAGATCAGCCTTTAATTGGAAATGCACACGATTGTTGGGAGGGGCAAATCAGACCCAAATCCTGCCCAATTACGCTCTAATATGGAGCCAGCTTTAGGGAACTAGTCATCTGTGAATGTGTTGTGTGTCTAATAACCATATGTTATTTGATATGAGTGCAGTATTGATCATTCCACCTTTCTATGGCAGTAACATCAGTCAGGTAATTGACATAACAAGTAAGAAATGCTATAGAAGTGATTGAGGCGTAGTCACCTGCTGGCTGGGTTCAGTAGAGGGCATCAGCATGACTTGGGTCACCCATTGCTGCTGCGTGGTGGAGTCACTGGCCTTGATCAGCAATGGTGACACAGGGAGCGTTGAGTGCTGAAGACTCCTGGCAGCATAAACTACCCCGTCTGCCTCTATCCGGAAGTCAGAGGGGTTACTGCATTCAAACCGCACCAGAGCACTTTGGCCACAGTCAAGAAACCTCACTGCAAGAGAAAGAGACAGATAGATTTGAGTTAAAAAATTACCAGTGAGAAAAAAACCTAGGGGGGAAAAAGTTAGATACATATGGAGTGAGAGACAGACAGCCACCCCATCAGACAGAGAGACAGACAGAAGGTCCACAAAGGTTTTCTGATTCTCCTTCTCACTCATACATTATTCACTTCAAGCTGTGCCCCAAAGGTATTACTGAAAACAGGTGCAGTGGAGGAGAGAGTCGGAGGGAGAGAAAACTAAAGAAAAAAGGGAAGTGTTCCCCTTAAGGACTATTAAGAGGAGTCCAAAACCAAAAACAACACATTTTAAGGGTCTAAATGCTCCTCTGTGTTTGGATTTGAGAAAATGTATACAGTATGTATAAAGATGTTAAATTCTGCTAGATAAGTCTTGTTTTATTTCCAGCTAAGGGTATTGCATGCCTGCTTTGTCCCCCATGATGCACAGGGATGCCTTCCACGGATGACTACCTATCCTCAGCACCTCGAGAGACAGAAGTAAGTGTGTGTGATGTTTATTTCATTGGCCTGTTCACACAGAAAACACACCAAAACTCACGCACTCATAGAGATACTGCATACGGGCTGCTCATGGGGGCTTGAGTCCCACAGGTGCCTCCGTGGCAATGGTACAACACCAGTTCATGTTACAAGTGAGTGACAGTACAGCACAACTTACGTAGCATGTACACACACAGAAACATACTTCAAGACCTAAGAGCGTTACTGTGTGATCCTTTTGTGTGGATATGTTTCCCTGGCAGGCCCACCTCATGTTTATAGCACACGAAACGGAATAAAGGGAAAGATAAAAATTCCTCCCGGCCTCAGAGATCACAACGTTACCATATATTGTTTGTGTGAGGCACTGCTGGTGCTGCATTGAATTATTAAAGCAGATGTGGAATTACTTAACAAAAGCCTTGAAGAAGGGTGCCTAATCTTCCTTTGTGCTGCTACCTTGGGGACCCGCTGATGTCTTCAGATTATCATCTGTGGTCTCAGTGCATAGAGTTTCTCTGGAGTTGGGGAATGGATGCTGTAGATCAGTTATGGGTCTGAAGGTAGTCATTTATTTACCCCAATCCCTAATTTAATATTATCACCCAAACACTTGCAATCAATTCTACCAGAGTGCACCACAACCTACAACTAATAAATCTCTCAAATGATGACAGGGATGAATTTGACAATTTTTTGCTGTTTGTAACAGCCAACAGGGCAAATGGTTTCAGACCCTTGGTTCCAGCACTGACAAAGATGTACCTGGGCAAATAAAATCACAGCAGCTGAATGGAAGACAGCAACAGGAAAGGCAAGGCACATCTTCCTCTGAAAAAAAACTATTATTGAAAAGTGATTGTGAAAAAAGAGTGGAGAAAAAAACTAAACAAACAAAAAAAAAAAAAAAATACCACAGCAAGCATCCTATACAAACTACAATGTTTTTGAATGTGGGAAGGAGAATGCAAGGAAGAGAATGCAAGAATGCAAAAGACAGTGAGAGAGAAAAATATGAGACCGCCTAAGGAAAGTTTTGAAATTGGCATGCAGTGTATTCACAATGTCTTTATCCTGATGAATGAAAATGCAATCTTACTCTACTTTATCAAAACCCAAACAGAGAGAACAAATTTCTGCAAGGACCATGTGCTGCATTCCATTACAGCCTGCTAAAAGATTTAAACACTGACAAAAGAAGAAAGCAGCACTGAAAACTGGGCTTTTTTTTTTTTTAACCTGAAGAATTGCTATTCATCCGAATATTGCCTACAAGGTGAAGTGGCATTGCAGGAGAGCAGCTCCAATAATGAAGACAGAAGATGACAATATATATCTATCTGACATTGACCTTCTCCTTCCTGGTTGCTCCTGTTCAATTACCATTGACCAATTAGTTTTTTTTTTCTTTTTTTCTTTGAGCCTGGCAAAGCTGACATCAGATAGATGACTTTCTCTTTCTGAAGGTTTTGCCTCAAAACCAGCCACCTGTAAACTCAAAGCCTTCAGGCAATCAACCTAGCCAGCCCAAGTCAGCAGATACTCAGACAGAGGTGGAATACAGAGTGAGGGACTGTCAAAATAACTCACGCTACAGCAGAAGTCCATAGATTTAAGCTTCACAATGTTGCTGGGGGGCAAAGTCTCACTCACACCATTTCTGACTCTGATGCTTGGAAGAATAATACTATACAGTCAGAAGTATGTAAAGCTGAAAATCAGTTGATTGGTGATTGAAAAAAAGCTCAATGATTAAAAAAAAAAAAAAAAAATTAATTAATAATTTAAATCATTGTAAATTAAATAGTTCATTATGTAGTATAAAATGGTAAAGTAAATTGTAATTGATTATACCCTGAAAATTAGACACTGATCATTTAAATTAGTTGTAGCTGAAATGTATGTTGCAGGCAGGAACGAGCTTGGATTGCATTCTCCCAGCTGCCCTACTTTGACCTGTTCCTTCTCCCTCATTGCATTTAGGGCATTTTGTCAATAAGTAGTAACTGGACACCATTAATGTTACATTTGCTGCCAAATTTTGGATTCATACATATTGCCTTTCTGCTCCTCGAAGCTGCAGCCCATGTGTTTTCATTGTCTGTCCTGCTGGCACTTTTGACTATACATTTTTTGCAAGCGTGTGTAGTGGGGCACTTGACAGCAGTGTTCCCTGTGTGGGTTATTTTAGCCTGAGCCTCTTGTTGAGCAGAGCTCCAGTTCTTAAACATTGTCTGAAATTTAGCCATCAGGACACCTCGAAGAGACCCTTCAACAGTCAGCCCCCACGGCAATTGCAACAAAAACTCCCAGCAGGCACGGCCATTTCCAATGATAATGAATAGGAATGTCCAGAATGTGCCTGTTCATTTATCAGACATACTCCAGTGGATTATAAAACCACAGGAATGTGTAGTGTGGCTTGGCTTAAAACCTGACTGCTTCAACTTATCTTTATCTAGATGTATTGGCTCCCCAAAGTATAGAGCTAGAAGAGATCTTGGCTGCCACGCCCTATCAGACATGTCGTCATGGGCACAACGATAAAGGCCTTTGGTTTGGACAGAAATGCCGATGCAGCAGAGTGGAATTGGGGGTTGGGGTTAAAAAAAAGAAGGGGAGAGAGAGAGAGGGAGAAACAAGCCTGTCAGCAGAAAGGCCTGTCCAACTAATGCCCTGCACCGGGGCCCAAAATTATCTCCGACTCAATGATCCTATTCACGGCTTAGATGCACCCCCCCCCTTACTGACAAGCAACACAAAAACCCCGGCTAACCTCACCGTAGTGCCAGAGTGCCTCGCTATTGTCTGCTTCATCACGTGATAACTCTAACTCAGACAGACACAAATAGTTAGAGAGAGCGAGCGATAGGGAGAGGCAGAGAGAGATACATTTAATTTGGAACATGGAATGTCGACTCTGTGACTGCAAAGACGAAAAGAAAATGTTCTACAATCTCAGCTTCTACGCCTGCCTGCCAAATACAGTGGCTGCAAATGAGCAGGCTGAAAGTCCCTCTGAACGTGACAAGACAGAAACCTCTCAAGTGAGATCATCCCAATATACCATCATTCATTTCTGAGAAGTGAGGTCACGTACAGTTGAGAAATACTCAGCATAGGTGTTTCATCAGTAGCTGCAGATAAATGCAGACTCAGGCAAATACCCTAGTGGTTACCCCCACCGACACCCGCCACCCCCCCTCCAGCCACGTACCCACCCCAACCCTGGCACACGATACAACACCCCTGACAAAATGCATTATTCACAAATGAATGTGACCAGGTTTAGTACAGTGGCCTGCACTGACGATGAGACAATGCAATATGAAGCAGAGGCTCCAACTGAATGTGCTGTGTGACACATCCATGCCAGCACCACTGTTTATAAGATCCTGTTAAGCCCCAGTGGAGCTCGCACTCTGGTACCTCAATTCAAACTGCTGTGATATGAAATTCTAATCCTGTCCCAAACTGGGGGAGAATATGCTAAATTAAGGTCAACGGCATACAGATCTTGTGCCCAACTACAAAAATATCTTTCACAGCATATTCTAATTGCCCAATTATTGCACAAACTGCTAAAAGCACAATAGACTAATGTTTTTTTTTTGTTTGTTTTTTTTTTTTTGCTTTAAATGACTGCTTGCTATGTGTAATTGTGCATGCATATGTTTTTCTTTCCAACTGTATTTTTTCCTGATGCTATTATTACGAATGCCTCCTCACAGCTTCAAGGCTGGTAAGCAAACAAACACCATTATGCAACATATTACATCCTATTCTTCACAATTATAGCCATTTCCACGCAGATGCTTAAAATGTTGGGCTATTTTTGTATGTAAATCCTTCAGTGGAAAATGACTGTTTTCCTGCACTCTGATCTGATGCAATCAAACTCATTAAACTCATTTATATTTTATTACAAATGTATACTCCATGCACATTTAAACTGATGATCTAAAACTACATTTAATAGTATCATGAATTATGGCAATAAATCCGTGGTTGTGAAAACATCATTGATTCCTTTTTAATAAAAACAACCAGGACCGGCAAACTATACATTTTAAGGTATGCCCCACCACTTGTCTACATCACGACATTTCTAAATGTCCATTTTTTCACAGATGCTGAGGTGCAGATTGAGATGAGATTGAGGTATAGTTCTGTTTTTAGAAAAGAGGGTATTCTTCAGAGAAAGTAAACTGTTTATAGCTGAAGCCTGGATCTGAGAATGATGATACTCCCTTTCACCAGACTAAAGCCCTTGAAGGCGTTTTACTAATGCACTGCACTTCAAACGCGCAAAGCAATCCATGCATTTATAGCTGCTCCTAAAATATGTAAGGGATTTGCATGAAAAAAACATGCAATGTTTGTACTCTGTTCAGTGTCTCTAGCAATTAAGAAAACTAAAGAGGAATTGCATCAGAGCCTAAACACATTTAACAAGCAGCTGGCTCATTTTCCTAGCTTGATTGCAGTGACCATTCCCCTAGCACTTGCTTTGTGTAGTTTATGCATATTGTTGGAGCCATTTTTCTTTCCCAAGACTGCTGCCTCAATTATAGAATTATGAAGAGGCCCTCTAAAAACGTATTGATACTACCTTCCCTTATCACACATACCCACATTGGTATACACAGGGAGAAACATAAGCACCGTGGATGTCTGAGCGGCTAGAGCCATATGAGCTTACTCAATCTCAAACAGAGACTTATAAGCTTCCTTGATCTTGCAAACTGGCCCTTAGGAGAGGGAAACTATTTTCATTTTTATGTGTTTTTTTCTTTTCTTTTAGAGCTTGCTTTCAGCCACATTTACACATAGGCATCCACTCTCCCAGGTACCAGCAACCCCCATTTGACAACTGTAGTATTCATAGGACAATTACAAGGGAAGGAGACTCCCCACCAGACCACAAGTCACCTCCATTTCCTTTCAGAGTGTCAAAGCTTCTACCCATTACTGTTGAGTACAAAAGGTTCTATGTTGTGTCTCTGCAACGATTAGCCCCAAGGAAGCTACCATCACCCTCTCCACTGGCTGTCCTATGCCGACACATCAACTTCATGCTTTGTAGATACCTGCTGGGTTCTTAGCAAAAAGCTAACCGAACGCAGCCGACCGCTGTGATCTTCATAAACTGACATTCAGTAAGAGCCTCTTATTCCAGTGGCAAAACAGGTTTCTCTGCAAAGGAAAAAAAATTCATGATGACAGCTCGACTCTTTTGAATAAGTAATATTTGGTCTTTGAAAATTTGCAATCTCAATGGCTTAGTAGTGAAGGGGAAGCACAGGGGGACATCACAATTATTCTTGGGCCTTTGTTGGGTAAATGAAATGATTGTGTTTTCCAGTACAATGACAGCCAAGCATTGTGTGGATTACTGTGTCACTGGAGCCAAGAGCTGATAAGGCTAAGCTACATCCTTCTGCAGTTATCAGCACATAGCTATTGGGACTTTGTTCTGTGAGTTATTGAGACGAATGGCTTGATACAGAGGTTTAAGTGGGGTATTAAACTGACCACATTACCAGGATGTCAAACAGGCTTCCTCTTTATGATGTCTTTCAGCAAAGCTCTATGACCCCTGTAAAAGCTTACAGGTGAAGCTCATCATGAAAAGCCTTACATTGATATACTGCTAAATCAGATGGCAAAAATTAGAAACGCTTTGCAGATTCAAGGAAAGCCAGTGTTTTTTCTTTTCTTTCTCCTTTGAGTTAAAAAAGACAAAAAGTGATGCTTTTTGAGGAAATAAACATAAAATTACTGCCATGGCGCTCAGTGTTAGGTAAACGTGACCATAATTACACCAATATAGCCTCCTGTCTCTTGAAGCCTACAGTCTACAACGCCCAGCTGGCAGAACCTCTCTGATGTAAATCAGAGTTCAATGAAATGAGGTGCTGAACTTGCCCATAACAGATATTCTTTCATCTCATTGTGTCCTCTCACAAAATGTCACAGGATTTTAAGTGCTCTCTATATGCTTATTCACCTTGGAACTGCTGGCATTGGTCACTTTGCTCACTCTACCAAAGCCTTAATGATAAACGGAGGGAAGTAACAAGGGATGGAGATGGAAAAGAAAAGCTGGTAGGAATAAAATAAAGTGATCTGGGAGGCTGGAGGCCTGAGTCAGGTCAAGACACTGAGATGCCTTTTAGAAAACTGTGAATAATAAACCATTTAAAGTGTCCACATGCATCACCTTTGTTGTTTCTGTATTACTGGGTCATTCTCTGACCGTACACCACAGCAACACACATTTTAGTAAATGCTCCACTGCACTGTGCATCCATCTCTGCTGCACCACAGTGCTGCTACAGTGCTGCTGCATCTCGTTTCAGTTGGACACAAAGTTAAAAGTGAAAAAATATAGACAAGTCTCTGTTTGGGAGAGAAATGGCTATAAATTTTTAACGTCAGATATTGATTGTGTTCAGTTTTTATGCACACTACTGCAATAAAAACAAAGACACTTAAAAGACAGAGCTCAAGTACGAGATTCACTCAGAAACCTAAATTCATTTTTAAAGTAAGAAAACCACATCCATTTCATCAATTTAACACATTTCTCAGTCAAATGCAAGCTTATGTCTATCTATGCAGTGAACAACTCTTGCATTGGATCAAAGAGCTAATGGTATAGAGGATTTCTTCCTAAATATATTCTGGGTTAGAGACAAGACTAAGTAGCCAATGGCTACATCAGCTGATCAACGGGAGCCCCAAGCCTCTGGTTCCAAGTTGAGCTGATATTTTCTGAAGAGGCTGATCACAAGGGCTGTGCACTAAAACTGCTTCAGTGAAACCTGTAATGTGACATTATTAGGTCCTTTTGATCTGAAAACCACAGACTCAAAGCTATTAGTTCTTCTCCTTGATCATTTCTGTCAAAATGCCATCATAAAAATCAAAGAGACAAAGAATGAGGCAGTGACCAGTGATGAGGTAACCTCTGCTGGCATGTTCCTTTTTAATCACACCAGCAGAGCAGTTCCTGTCTCTGATTTGTTGCAGAGAGAAGGAACAGGAATATATCTCTCTCTGGCCAGAACTGTACCGACCATTGTTCCACAGAGACAGAGCTTTTACTGGAAAAACAGGATAGGTGACTTATGCAGTGATGTCAATGTCTCATTCTGCTTCTTATATGGTGGAAAATTAATGGTGTTAAAATCATGCATAGTTTGTCTGTGCTCTTCAGCTCTACTGTCTCCGGCTGTAGTAAATATTGTCAGTCAAACACTGCTTGCCAAAGCGATGGCTCAACACCGGGACTGTATCTCTCCCATTTAAACTGAGTCAGGAGTGCATGTTTATGGAAATTATATCAACAATCACTTAAGGTTGGTCTGCAACAAGATACTCACTTACTGAGAATGAAAGCAGAACTGTTATCACTGCTGAGCTACTGGCGTCTGTGTGGTTGAAGATGGCGGGTGCCAGACAGTAATGCTCCAACACCACTTGGAGCACCATCACAACCCTCTTCTAAAAGTAGCACGTGGAAACATATTGCACTGATCAAACCCCAAGAAGTGACATATTTGTCATTTATGAAGAAGTAACAAATGGAAGCTGTGCATTCAGCTGTTCGGCTATAGAAAATTGATTGTTATGATACAGGGCTGCATAGGATGATATTCATAAAAAGTAATAAATACACTGCATCTTAATGCCAAATTGGATATGTTAGACACGGAACAAAACAGACAGGACATGGGTGGGGGACAACAAACTCCACAGTTCATTAAAACTCAGATTTGCACTGGACAAAGGTTGTGCATATTAATGTTCAAGTAGACAAAGCCATTTCCCAGAAGACTGACCACCAAGGACGCAATTTGTATGTTATCAATTTTGATGAAAATAGCATGGTTGTGTCTTAGGATGTGATTAAATTCAAATTGTCGACCGTCTTGTGTCATTGCTTGACATGGAGTTTATTTAATGCTGGAAGGAAGAATATATATATATAAAACCAGCACGCATGACAGCGGTAGGCACCTTCTTTTCCTATGTGACATCCCTTACAGTGTTCCATGCTCTCTGTTGAAATAAATGTAGCCATCTTGATCACCTCACCACATTTAAAAACACATTTTCACTTACATGGTGCTGAATAAGCCACATGAATAACCATTTGCAAAAAACACAATGGAAAAAACATTACATGATATTCAAGGAAAATAACACATTAAGACAAATAAAAGTCCAAGTTACATGAGCCACTTCTCACTGTCTGCTTAGTGACTCATATTCACACATTTGCAAGTGACTGCCGTTCAAGGCAGCCCTTTGCAGTGGGTGTAAAAAAAAAAAAAAAATAACATCCTGAAAAAACATTAAAAGAGGAAGTTCATTTTATTTCTGTTTTTAAAGGCAATGTACACATGACAAAGTTTTTTTTTTTTGTTTGTTTTTTTTACTGGGTGCCCTTAGTCTGTTTTTGATTGATATCTCCCTGATGATCCCCTTTGTTTGGCTCGGCTTAAGGTGGACTTGTGTTTATGATTCTTGTGAGTACATTAAGTTTGATGACTTGAGTAAATTTACAGAAACCTCCCACTATGTTTAAACTGGGCTGAGATCTAATCTGCCAATATAAACTCAAATACTGCAGCAAATGGACCATGGCTGGATGGAGTTGAAATGCCTGCGAGCAAATAAAAATTCAACCACTCTCTTAGCAATGATGACTCAATACTAATTAACAAGACAGTGATGTCTAATGAAAAAGGCATGATTTGTGCAGCTTCTCTACCTTCATCATAAGGCATAATACTTGTGCCTGCTTTGCATTGCTGAGTTGTCAATCAACCCCATGCAAATGACTAGCTCAGGTAAAGACTGATACGGTCCACTGCATCCAATTACAAAGTTAACCACACACACAAACTTGCCATTTCTGTTCACATTTTTACCTTCTTTAAAAAAAAAAAAAAAAAAAAAAAAAAAAAAAAAAACATGCACAAATGGACGCATACACATTCACATGGCTTCCCCTTATCCCACTGTGTGCCCAAAACAGAGGAGCGAAGCAATTTGAGCCAGATTCAAAAAGTGGGGGATTTTATCTAACACAGTGTGTCTGTAAAAAGATGTGATGCGTTCACCTACGGTAGAAAATGTAAAATAAAAGCTGAGGAAGAATGCGCGCGGATCTGGGACCAGTTCTGGGGCCAATATGTCATGTGTGGCACAGACACAAGTTCACGCTGAGTTTTTGAGAACAAAGCTAATGGAATTCCTGCTTTTCTGTCTTTTCCTTTGGAGAAGATGGGGCACGGGGAGAAACAAGGAGAAGGCATGTGAATCCTCTTTGGCTGAGAAACAAAGCAGCAGACAAAGGAAGCTGAGGCTGACAGCCTCTGGAGAAGACTGCTATACTGTAAGATAGGGGCTGCTTGTGCATCGCTCTTGAAATAAAGAAAAATGATTTAGCGAGCCATTTGCACACATAGAAACCTACTTTATGTTCTGCCTTACCGCTTACATCAACATCTACACATTGTACAAATCTATGACCAGTTATGGTGGTGATCAGTTTAACTATTACTAGATGGATTGGGTAGAATAAGAAATATGTTTTGAACAACAAGGCAAAAAATATTAGAAAAAGAGGAGGAGGACAAGGGAGAAAAAAGTGTTATGCTGAGGAGAGGCCATAAGGAGAGTTCAGTGCTTCTTTTTCAAGCTAAACAAAGCAAATGAGTCATCGTGGTGGGTAGACTATTACAGACACGACTACCAAACATTATCTCCTTTTTACTCTCTTGCTCTTTACCACACATCACGAGACTCTTGAAAATTTCTCCCTCTTCATATGAGCAAAAAAAAACAAAAAACAACAACATATGGAAAAACCCAAGGCTGTTGAATCACTGGGTGTAGAAACCTACCTCTCCTCTAAATGGTCGGGGAGAAAAGAAAATGTAAAAAAAAATAAAATGGAAAGAAAAGAAGAGAAAGTACATTCTGAAAACAGTGACAGCAAGGAAAATAAAGCTTCTTCAAAGAGACGGATTAGGGCAGCTGCCAATACACGGGGTGTGTGCGTTTGCCATTGCATGTTTGAATCAATACATGTCAAATTCTGCTTGAAACACAATTAGCTCCTGCTTAAAGAAAAGGACGAAAAATACACAGAGGGAAGATTAAAGACAAGCCCACTGTTCCTCTCAAAAGCTTTCATATCTAACACATACACAGCTTTTCAGACACATGACAGCTTGTTATGTGCCGCTCCAGTCGAAGAAAGCAAACACAGAGGAAAGCATGCGTTTGTATGAATTTACAAACGCTGTCTTAATGTGTCAACCAAGCTTATCCCTTTGCACTGTGCTGGTTCCTGGAGCTATCAAACTACAACTGAAATGTCGAATGCATCTTGCTACTAACCTACTTTGACCTGTGTGACCCTCCCCCACACAGAGTTTGAGCTCAAAAGAGATCAACTGCAATGAACAGAAAAGGGGGAGGAGGCGGGTTTTTCTATGGATGGATAGAAGTATAACATCCATCTGTGCAAAGCAATTAATTTCTGTATCTTAAGGCTGAATGAATCATTTTCAAACTGATGCCACAAACTTGTGTATTTGTAGTACACAAAGAATGCAAGCTTTTTTTTTTTAATGCTGCCATTATGTAGACTTAGAAAATTTGACTTGTTTATCTGATTTTGATGAAAGCTGCTATGTTGTGACATGTGCATCTTGTGCACAACTCAGAGCTGTTATTGATCAACGTTACCATTTTTTAAAAATTTTATTTCTATTTTTTTTGTCTTAAATGCAGCTCAGCTTTTGATGCCGAAAGTGGCAGCATTTGTAAGAGAGACACATCTTTCTATTAGGGCTGCCCACTTTCATATGCATGACTTCTTTTTTTTTTAATTTCTGAGCAGAGGCAATTTAACACAATCCACCCCGACAAATTGACATATTGCATTGGAGTCTTGCCGTCGCATAATTCAGTGTGAGCTGCATTGACACTACACAAAATATTTCATATTTCTAAAGGCCTGTAGAAAGAAAAATATGTAGGCACACAAGCGCCAAACATAAATATATGTGTAGAGATAGAAGAATGCACATGATTTGGCATTAGTGAAAAAGACCTGTGTTACACATCACAAACAAAAATGGATATTACACTTCCTGTACTGTTACGGTTCCCCAGTGCAAATGCGACATCAGGTGAGAACAATTAGTGTTGGCATCAGTCCAGCACAAGGCAGTGTCTCCTCGCACATGCATTATGTGTGTTAAGGGAACAGTGGAGCGTTACCATGTGGGGAGCACGGCAGTGTGACTGGACTTTGTGAGGGGAGAGCCCTCTTACTCCCATGTAATCAGCTGAACTGAGTGGGTTCAGAGAAGGATCTGTGCAGCTGTGCTTTATTACAGACACAATGACTCCCAGATTAGGGGAACTGGAAGGAGGGAGGGAATAGAGGATCATGGGGGAGTAGGAAGGGGAGGGGCGGGTGGGGGGGGTTCTGGTGGAAATGACTCCAAACACATCTGTCCTCAGTTTGTCTGCAGTATAACACCAAACCACAATCATGGTCATGTACAAATCTGTCTCCATTTGGAAAGGCTGCCTGCGGAAATGTTTCCAGACCTTGGGTTTTTAACCCGAGGACTCGTGGGAATGCTCTGTCGCCTCGCAGTGATAGCGATGTTCGTCAGGGTCACACTAACATTGACAGTGGTGGCACAAGCAAGCAGGTGGCACAAACATGTGAATCACTGCAGACAGCTTCTGGTGCTGTTGCTTCTGGTGTGGTCTCTGCACATATCTCAAGCATCAGTAGTGTTTTCATCGTGACCCTTTTATAGCGACTGATGTGCTGTTTTCCTGCTATTTCCACATGTCTATTCCTTTGTCACGAAAGAAGCATGAACTGTTACTAAGCAGGGTAATTGTTCCCTAATTACACAATGCTTTTAGGCTAGGCCTGACAGCACATCCGCACAGTTGTGAAGTGGGCTTTTAAGTGTCAAATATGCAAGCGATCACGGTGGCTCCACCCGAGTCACCCTGAGCAACTCAGAGAGGGAGCAGAAGATGAGCGGGAGAAAAGTGAGGTACTATGTTTGGTCTGTGCTGTCCTATCATTCTGCTTCACTGGAACCTCTCAGGCAAACAAAAAAATTCAGGTTCACAGTCTGTTATGCCAACAGAGGAAAGATTCAGCAGGAAGACATCCCACTGCCATTAAAGCTTACTGAAAAGCCTTTCTATCCCCCTTAGAACAGCTTACGCGTAAGGAGTGATTAAACATCAAACCACACTGTTGCACCCTAATCCACCACCCAATTCCTGATGTGCCACACTGTTTGTCTTGCTTTCTTCCTTCACATATACATAAGTAGAGACAAGTTGATTCCTAACACTATTCAGAATTAATCCGGCAATGCAAGATGTCGTGTTTGAGAAATGGCAGTAAGACTTTCTTACACAGCTGAGAAGATTTTCCTTTGTTACAGCTTACATGTGAACAAGAAAAGTTACATCTAACTTAATGAAGAAACTGTTATTTTGGTTTTGATGGATATTCATCTGTCTTTTCATTACTGGAGAAAGGCCAAAGTTGGGTGAAGTTGAAAACAACTGGCCACCAGGTACATGATGCCGCACCGCTTCTTTGTTGAAAATAGTTAGAGGATTAAATTGTTCCAGGTGGGGTCCTATTTTCTTTAAAACTCCTCTGCTAGGCCTGCAGGTATAAGAATAGCAATTCCTGAGACTGGAATTGATCCTATTTTTTAAAGCGCATGAACAGACCAGTGGGAATGGTGGGGGCTGCATCACCAGGTCTGTGGCAGGTTTTATTACTTACACTGGTTCTCATCTAAGCCTGCTCTCTCCACTTATCCACATACCTCTGATTCACTGGAGTGGGCACAAGAATTATGTTTTTTTTTTTTTTTTTTTACTAGCTTAATCTCATTACTTTCATTGGCTGATAAAACTCATTATTTATTGTTTTGAACAGAGAGTATCTGCACCAGGTGTGTGAGCATGCTCTGATGGATGTAGGGACAATCAGTCCAGGGGAGATAATGATGATAATAATAATGACAATAGTAATAACCTTTTATTTTTTGTTCATATCTTCTGTGGTCAGGGTATGGCACAGCTGCTTATGAACCAATATGATCTCCTCCGCTACTCTATTTCCTCTAGGACCACACAGGACAGATTTGGCAATATACATGGACACTCAAGATGTACGGCCTAATAACTCACATTATATGAATTCAATAACACATGTCTATAGCCCTGCATGGTTGTTGATGGGGGCAGTAAAACAAACTGTAATATCCCAGTGTGTTAGAACTGTTAATGATCAGTGCTGAGGGGAGATAGGCTATAACTCACTGTTCACTGCCACCTCACAACCAATGCGGACTGTAATTCTCATGCTAACACTACACATAAGTGTCAATGAGTTGTCCCTCCAAAACAGGCAGACACAGTTCCCGTAAACAACAGTCAGCCAACATTTTTACAGTCTTACCAGCTCTGTGACATCAGCATTGTACTTGCAGAGCCCTAAAACCCACCACAATATATTTACCAGTTCTTATTTTTTTCTCAGGAATGCATGACACTGGCGCTTCTGAAGGTTATTCATCAGCATGTGACTTAGCATCTGAGGCCAAATAATTAGCTAGCAGAGGTAAGGCTTTGGCAGGGCTGACGAGTGCTGCAAAATAAGGCAAACATGGCATGCTATGAGATCACAGACTGCTAGCCAGCTGTGTCTGTTGATGCGGTGGAACCCTTTCAAGCCCCTTCAACATATGGTTTGAATCAAGTACATCAGAGTCATACTGAGCTTTAAAAACAAGCAAAGGTCCCATGCATTCGTAAATGCTGTATTAATTAAAAACTGAAAAACACATCATGAAATGAATCTTGACATGTAGAAATGCTGACACTGTACTTATGTGACCACATACTTCAAAAAACACAAAAACATATTTGGCCAAGTGTTTCAGTGTAAGCCAACAACTGTTTTAAATTTTTTTTAATTATCATAAAAAACAGCTTTTCACAGTGGGGCTCACTGTCCTATCGATTTAAAATCAAGAGTATATAATGGAGTCTTTGTTTATATATATATATATATATATATATATATA
>CM076662.1:12256734-12405049 GCA_038496675.1 Rachycentron canadum
TATATATATATATACACACACACACACACACACACACACACACACACACACACACACACACACACACACACACACACACACACACACTTAGCCCCACAAAATACTGTTAAAAACCAGTTGTTTATAAGATGTTACGCAGCCGCCCATCACTAGCCAGGGTTGAAACCTCGAAAGGCAGTAATCCCCCACCTCCCCAACCTACTGTCCAGATGTGGAAAACAAGCAAGGTGGAAAGTGGGACGTGACATCTCACAAAAACAGTAGTTAACACTATTTTGATCTAGGAAATTAAAAAATAAATAACTAATAAAAAAAAGGTTGTATGTAGGCTGTATCAGAAGAATGATATAACCACTTGACTGGGGCTATGTGTAACCATATTCAGCACAAGCGTGTGGATATTAACCTTCAAGAAAAGAAGGATAGTTGCACTACAGCTGCTAATGTTAGCCACACTCCACGAACCAACCACAACTTTCTTTTCCTGCAGACACTGTGATCCTGATTAAATTGTATTTATTTTTGACTTATTTCTGATTATAAAACATACCTTTCACACCCTTAAAATTGTTCTGGTAGGAAGTATTTTTTTAAAAATCAGTGCGGTTTCAAAGAAATACAGCTATCGCAGCTGTTGTGTATGTAAGACCTTACAGTGTCAGAGTACATTGTTTCAAGAGTTTAAATCAACAAACCCCCACCGCGTCCTGCACATGTTCAGATATAGATGCACAGTAACACACTGCTCCCAGTAAAAGGGGTAAAACTTGACTGCTTGAATGTGATCCTTTCTATCAAACACATTCTCTGTTCTGAGCCACATCGCTGTACTAAAATAAAGGCAGAAAAAAATGTGTAGAACAACAATACTGAATACTACGATCTATTAAGTCCAGCCAACTTCCATTAGTGTCAGAAATGGGGCTGTTACAGTCATTAACCCTGTGCACAAAAGGCAAGGAAAGGTGGGTTTTCAGTTTCTGGTTAAATCAAATACTAGGAATGATAAATAAATGTTCATTTTTTGTTAAAAATTGTTAAAAATAAACATTTGTTTAAAAAAAAAAGTCCATATTAGGCAATGGTTAGCTCTGACCTCACATCACCTCCATTTTCTATATAACACACCTTTTATTATGTCCTATAATGGTCTATACAGCATTGTCACTCAGCGGTTACCTGAAGCCCTCTTTGCACAGCATGTGTAAGGTGGGAATATTGCACCTTTATTTCCCCTCACCATGCTGTACAAATGGAGTGAACATGAAATGGACAGTGGTATTGCTGTTCCTTCAAACCAGCAGTGGAGGGAGTCAGAGCCGGATTGACGTCTGTGTAAAAGGATGCGTCGGCATGGTTGGACAGAAGCTGACACTGTTGTGTTATCACGCTGCTGATTCTAGATCGCAAACTATCTAAAAATCACACAAAGGTGTAAGCTTTGTTAAGTTCAGTGTAAACAAGCAAAGGAGGGATAACAAGGGGTCTTATTAACAGCAATATAACAGGATCTCTGGGTAAAGGGGGCTTAAAATTTATTCCTTAGCTGCCTGACATGAATGGAAGTTGTCACCACTATATACTGCAGTAAGGTTACCTAGCGGCTTACTGTAGCAACATTGCTGTAGTTGCATGATAATCAGCTTTTGCCTGGTTCATATCAAAACAGACAGAATCAACAATATTGGCCCATGTCAGAAAACTCCTGTTGAACCGATTCATATGAACAAAAGAAGTCACATTTTCCCAGATTGTTTCTTTGGTGTGAAATGTAACACTTCTAAGACAAGGAATGGTCAGTTGATACAGTCTGGGAAAGGGCGTTGTCCATGAACCTCAGTATACTGCTCCATCTTGTGTTACACATCCCCCGATCCTTTGTGCACACGGACAATAACAGCATTTGGGAGGGGGGAACTACAGGGCTGATGGTGGGTGGGTGGAGGGGAGGGTAGTTGGGGGAGTAGGATCTGGTTACCACTGCCAACCACTGCCATAACAACATATGGAAGAAGCTCAGTTACATGACAACAGGTCCATCTTCCTGTATTTCTCTCTGTTTTCTTGATGCCTGAGGACATTGATTGTAAAGCAGTGACCCCCCCAACACAAACACACACACACATAGGAGAGAAGCAGCATGTTAGAGTGAAATTTTTCATGTTCACATAAAGCCCACTCTATAGCTAAAGCTATAGAGAGTATAGCTAAAGTGCGGCATTAACTTCAGCCACTTTATTCCATACAAATTTGCAGAGATCAGTGTGTGTTGAGTGAAATCATCATATCACCCATTGTTTTTGTACACTCATTTGCATAATGTGGGTGTAGAGGGGTCAAAGATCATCCCCATCACAAATCCCTTAGAGTGAGGACTCACAATGGGCATGAGCTGAATGCTTTTAGCCCAGCGGCAAAGGAAAAAGTGGCTCCTATCATGGTGCTGGGTTCCTCTATACCTATACCCGCACTTCTACTTCATCCTGTTATTCACCCAGTTTTTCATTTTAAAGGAATCTTACCGCCTGCACTGAAACCTGAAGCAGTTTATTGCATATCCATTTTTAACTGTAAGAGAAGGAACAGATTAAGGCAGACAAAAAAACTAGTGAAACAAAGAGAAAAGGGATGGAGCTGTACCAGTAGCTGTTTTATTGTATCCTGGTCTATGGTGGAAACTGTGGGGCTTCTTTCAGTTGTCACATTAAAAGACCCATCCGTCAGAAACAGTGCTGTGTGAAGTCCCTGCAGACTGGCAAAGAGGGGACACTTTCCACTGTGCTGGCCAACACTCCTAAACCCAGCTAGTGTAAATAAGATTTCCATTGGCACTCATCGTAACCAGCATACAAACAAAGCCATAACATTCCCTCCAAAAAGGAAAACAATAAAATTAAAGAGATGGTGGGAGGTTTTGATTCTTGCACACTAGCTGAGTGTAGCTAAGCAGAGAGTTCGTGACCTTTTACCCAGAACAACATTCAGAGGGTAGATTATCTAAAAATGTGCAGTTCATACAAAGTGCATTCAGCACTAATAGGAGAGCACAGCATTATGAGGGAATTAAAGCAGATTCCTTCCTTGAAAACTACAGTTGTTGTTTTCCAGTTGGGACCTTGCCTCAAAGATGGCTATTGTGGCAGAGGCCTGATGAGTAAGTATGCAGGCTTCTGTCAAAGATAACCACAGATATCTTAAAAGCGTCTGCAGCTGGGACGCTAGCAGATATTGTGTTGCATTCTGAGCTGGAAGGTTTGTGCAGGAACGGGATAACATGACAGCTGTAGCGACCCAGGATACCAGGAGGACCTGGAAGCACAAACATTTGCCTTTCTGCCTCACTGGAATTCACATTAGGAGGTCAGTGGCATTAGAGAACCCCCCCAGACATGCCCCCGTGGCAGCTGTGCACGGGGGTTTATAGCCCAAACACAAACAAGAGATAGAGTGTTCAGAGAGAGATGGGTGCTGCCATGCATGTACAGTATGACACACTATGCCTGACAGTGTGCCTGGGGTAAAATTAAATTACTGTTTCATGACAACCAGTTTCATGGAAGTGAATTACACATCCACGTATATTTATTAAGAGAAGAGGGAATAAGGATGAGAGGCAAGTGGTAACATGAGAAACCCCATTTGCATCATAAATCAATCGGGATAACATCACCAGGGTCATGCGATCTTACACCAAATGCTGAAATGTTTGATGTTGTCCTTGCATATGTCCCACTCAATCAGGCTAAGGTTTTCAGCTCAAGTAGACCAGCGGGAGCTGAGTTTTTAAGATCAATGTTACATATGGAATACACCAAACTGAGAGGGAGTGGCGCCCAAGGGTTAGATTTAAACACGGGCAGACAGCTGGTGCCGCTAGCTATGACAGCAAAGAATTCGTATTGAATCCCATTCCTTTTTTACGGCTCTGGAATTGTGGGCAAATTGTGGAGATTCTCTGGTAAGAACATTAAAGCGGGTTTCTTTTATGGGTCTGCTAGCAGAGAACAGGTCACTTTAATGAGGGGCATTGTCCAGCCCATGCTCCTCCTCACTTTAACTGCAGGCTGCCTCAAAGCCCGCATTGGACCCTCAGCCACATCAGGGACATCTGGCCCCTCCATCTACAAACATGGCCCTTAATGGGCAATTACAAAGTCCAGGGCCTGGGAATATGCTTCGATTTATAGTTCCAATGTATCCAAACCCAGAATCCTCTGTCTATCATGGCCACATTAGGTTATGTGAGACAGGAGGCCCATCAGACCTAATAAGCCTTATCCTTTCCAGAGGATGGCCATTAAACTCCCCCCTACTATGCCAGCCAAGCCATCAGTTCCCAGTCTAGTAAATTAAACAAATGAATGGCATCCTCAGTATTACAATTAAAGCATAGAATAACATGAAACTATGAAGCTCATTAAAGCTCTGCTCCATCGACACTCCAAGCAGAGCCCGGGAAAATTCAATTATAAATCATTTATAAGGCAGAGATCCAATGTGTGTATTTTGTTTCACCCTTTCAATGTCAGGCTCATATTCTTTCCTACTATGCACCAGTATCAGAGTTTCTTGAAGAGAGGGAGAGAGAGGAAGGTTACATAAAGCCATTTCGGTTGCCCCTGACAACCAGTTGCTTTTGCCAAGTTGAGCCCTCTTCATTTAAGTTCCCGTCTTCTTCATTTCACTCTTCCTCCCTCTTTTGTCAGTTGGGGGTCTCCGGCTTTTATTAAGACCCCTCCCCCTTTCGTTACAAACACAACCGCGTTATCCATGTCAAATCCATTGGAGGCAGCCTGAGGAAGTCAATGGAGCCAATAGATTCTCTGCTTTCACTGTGGCAGGGAAGGCAAACACAGCTGAAACTATCAGGGATCACTCAGAACAACTATAGCTTTTTTTTTTTTCCTCTTTCCATTTAAAGTAAGAATAAACATTTTTTTTTTGGAATTCAACTACTATTTCCTCACACATTCAGTCAAGGTTTATTCATGTGTAACGGAGATGTTCAAATAAACAGTTTTTCTGTAAGTAATGCACAGGTAAAGAAAACATTTTAAAGGCCCTGTGCTGAAATGAAAAGTTGGACATAAGAGAGAAAAGAATGAAACTCCTTTCAGGGGGTTGGTAAGCTCAGAACCACTGAAAAGAGAATTCTTGTACAAACACTTTAATCTGAATAGTTTATTGAATTCCTTCAGCAAACAGAAAATTCAAATGTAAGGCATACAAAGAACAGAACAATACTTTATTCCCACCACTTTGTTGTGGATGAAAAAAAAATCCAAACCACTGTTCTAAAATAATAATCTTAGCAGTGTGAAATATCAAGCCATGGGAAAGCAAACTATACTACAAAAATACCCCGTCTTGTTTCTTGAGTCCTTTTTTAGCAATTAACACCTGCCAACAGCCTTTCACCCTCCTGTCCTGAGACGCAGGTGTGAGGAGACCAATGTGTGACCTGATGAAAGACACACTGCCAGTGTAGTGCCAAACAGTCATTTCCCCTCACTGATAGTCCATTCTTTATTTAGCGTAGCCTAAGGAGGTGTGCTTAGCTATCACGCAGACCAACACACACCGGCACCGACACTAAAAATAAATCATTACCACCAGCACAGCCCGGTGGTCACACATTAACCACAGCAAACTAGCTCTTTCCTGCCTGATATGATAGTGGAGTCTTGGAATTAAACACGTCAGACAGAAAACAGGACAGGAAAAATACTGAACATGATATCAGAGGTAAAACTGTGAATCACCACCTATACAGCACTGTTTCTCCCAGTCTTCCTTCTGCTCACCCAATGGCCGGAACTCTAGAAGTGACAGTGAATACTAACAACGCAAGCTAGTGTCTCCTGGGTCTCTGTACAGCAGGCACGATGTAGAATCATAAATGAGCGACTTTGACAGAAAACACATAGGCTTACAGAAAAAGAGGGGTGAAGGATGAGCAGCAGAGGAGGCAATGAATTTAGAGGTTGCGGGATTTTCGATATGACAGGGGCTAGTTATTTGCTGGCAGCAGCAAGCCCTTTACCAACAAAGGGCCTTTCATATTTCCTCTGAACAGAGACAGAGACTCCCATTAATCCCAGAGGGAGGGCTCATCTCAGGCTTCTCCTTCGCACATAAATTACTCTTCTTATGCCCTTCCTCCCATTACTGCTCAGTGTTTACAGCATAAAGAGTAGGGGAAGAAAGTAGATGAGCCAGCCACACATCTTTAATGTGTTAGGCCACTCTTAAAAACAGTTATGTCGGCGCTAAGTCATAACACATGTGCCAACATTTGCTTTGCTCCAAGCCACAGTCAGGAAGCTGTGGCTACCCCGGTCTCCCTGTCCCTCCCCTCATTCTGTCTCTCTATGTCTCATTTCTGTCTATCTTTCTCATATGGGAGGAGTGAAAATCTCTGTCCAGCTGTCGCACTTTTGAGCAGATGAACCAGCTCTGACGGGCAGAGTACATGCCAATCCCCACTTATCCCGCACAGAATGGAGTTTAGCAGTGGTGCACAGCTGCCTGTATACACATGCTTAGACCCCTTGGTGGTCTGGTGGAAGACATGATAAGCGGCTAAGGAAGCATCGTCTCGCCTGTGTGGCACGCCGAGAATGGATTCGCACGAAGTGGAGGGGAGAATAAGAAAGATAGGAATGAGAGAGGATAACTGAAAAAGGAACAGCCAAAAAAAAAAAAAAAAAAAAACACTCTGGACCGCCCTATTTCAAACAGACACAAATCAATGATGGGGCAATTGCATTTTCCAAGTGCATTGCAGACGGACCAATAAATGAAGGCCCGGGATCAGAGGACAGGCTGAGGAGAGCCTAGACACTGCACTAGCTGTAGCCAAGTTTCACAGAATGCTGTTCCAGCTGTCAGCAGGGTCCAACACCTACCGCTGCACAAACATACCCACACACATACCTTTTAATGCCTCTAACAGCCCTGTTCACAAGGTGCTCAGCGTGAGGGGGTTTTAGTTAAGTTTGCCTACCATTAAAAGCAACAACGATCACACTGTTTTCCTATGAGAATGTACTGATTATAGTTGTAAGTGCTGCTAAATTGTGGCTGGATCATCTTCATAATGGAATGATTTGTCAACCTTATCACTCAGGACATTCATTGACGCAGATGCACTTTAGTATCAAAGTCTGGATTCAACACTATGAATAACTTGTAGGCTAATATTGAAGTCTGAAGTCATAAAAATGTGGTAGCGATGCATGGCTGCATGCACTACATCCGTAGTCTAAGACAAAAGTGGATTTTATTGTACTCCATCTTGTTTCATCAAATATCTATTACTGAAAAGCTACAGATCTCTACGAAGCATCAACATGTAACCTACAGTGGGTCATGAATCTTTTCTGTCTAAATTGTCCGTGAAAAAAAAAAAAAAAAAAAAGTGTAATGTATAATTCAAATACATTCCAATTCAGAAGACAACAATGTGTGACGATCTTGTCTGTCAAGAAGAAATGAAATTAATGTACAGCATTAAAGCTTATGAATATATATTCTCTTGCGATAAACTCCCCAACCTTTCAACAGATAGAAAAGAACAATATGTGCCAGTGTTGCCCACTACAGTCTCTCTGAACAGAGTAAGCTGGGTAAATGCAGAACAAAGCCGTATTTGTGTTTTTTGACCTCAGCTCTCCTAGACAACACATTCTTGGTAGGACAGAGGGGAAACATTCAAACGGGTTCACCACAGTTGTTTTTCCGCTATTTATCCAATAAGACCCCTTTAAGAGACAAGGTGTGTGTGTGTGTGTGTGTGTGTGTGTGTGTGTGTGTGTGTGTGTGTGTGTGTGTGTGTGTACTGGGGGTGGGGGAGCTGCTTTAAACAAACAACTATACTGAAGGAATAATGCCATGTCATGACCAATGGTTTATGTTCTTGGCAAGCCATCCGCTGCATACTTTGTTAAGGATTTTTTACAGCTGAAGACATTCTTTGTTCACTACTTGTTGGATTTCTTAAATTAATGTCTTTGTTGTTTTAACAGCAAAATCTGACTAAATGTTTCTCTAATGTTATTATCCCTAAAATGTCCCAGGGATAAACAACCGCTAACACTTCATTCTCCATAAAAAAAAAAAAAAAAGTCAACTGTCAGTTGACAGAAATCCTGATGACTAATGGACTAAGGGTCCTAAGCCTTGGTATTTGTATTGACTGTTGATGATTGACAGCTCTATCAACCACTGACAGGGATTTTAAATTATACACTAAATTAAAGCAAAGCTTGATGAGAATAAACAGGTAACTGGAATTAGTGCATTTATCCATTTTTTTTCCCAGCCTGACTCGAACAACCAGAGATGTGATTTTTGTCCATCATGCTGCGATAAAGTGACAGTAATTTCATATGCTTTTCCTGACAAATTTAGTAACTGTAAGGAAAGTGCTCGGTGCAAAGTGCAGCATTTGGTCCCAGAGCACAAAATGGCCCACAGTAGTAGCAACTCCAGTGGAAAGGAAGCTTCTTGGCTGAAAAAGCGGGGATGTAACATTTCATTTCCAGGAGTTACTGGCATTGTTTGCATAGAAAAAAAAAGAGAGAGAGAACTTGTACCTGAGAGTAAAGAAGAGAGTGTAAAAAAAAAAAAAGAAGGCTATAACTATGATGTTGCCAAAGTGGATCTGTTCAATGCAGATTTCAAATAATTGCACATTAAAATTCAGCCTAAAGTATTTGGTGGTCATCCTTTTTTCTAGCTGAACTGTGTATGAACTCCCGATTTAGAATGACAACCACATTTCGCTGCAGTGTGCTCATACTCAAAGTGCATATTTCTCCTTTAGCTGGCATCCACTTGTCCACAGCCAATGCTCGAGGTAGACGCTTTTGTGATATGGAGCTTTTCAAGTCCAAAATAGCCCTCCCACTTATACAGACCCCTGTTACCCACAGGCAAAGATAATATTTGTTCCATTTTGTACATACTGTACATTTTGATAAGTAGTACACCTTAACACATAAGTCCTTGCAACACACAAGATTGCGTTGCATGTACAAATAGCACACTCAAGTGTGTAATAATCATATATATTAGCTCTTTTACCTCATCCTCTGGTTATCTTGTTGCAAATAAACACTTGAAAAATTCAACAAGCTCCTCTAAATTAATACTACAGAGGACGGCTGAGGCAGCAGCAGTGATTCTGTCTCTATTCTTGCAAACTAAATGAGGTTATAGCTAAGCCCCCATGCAATATCTGAGGTAAATTTATAAATGGAATAAATATACAGTGTTAAAAAAGTTCTTTAGGGTGGACCTCACTCTAGAGGACCTCTAATAACAAAAACACATCTATGGTACAAGCTCTCTGTTTTTATCTATTGCTTATTTCCACTGGGATGTGATTGTGGTCCTATGTACAAACAATGTATCAGGCGGAAATAAGCTTCTCCAGAGTCAATAAAAATGGTTTTAGTTGAACCCCATAAGGGACCACGTATGATTATAAAGACAAGAGCTGGAGCTGGAAAAATAACATCATAACATGTTGATCCAATATAAATGCATGCCTCCCTTGCCTCCCACCAGGTTTTACAGACTGGGAGCTCTGAGGGAGGATGGGGCTGAAATAACATGTGCTCAATCTTCTCTATCCATGGCTCTGTCTCTCCGCAGTCCTCACAACATTCTTTACATGCTTCATTTTATCAGAGCGGTTTTCTGCCTGTTCAGCTTTCCTCCTTTGTCTTACAGCTACACATGTAAATCATCAGTAAAGACCCGCAAAGACAAAAAAAGATTTGCGACTGAAATAAAACTGTGACGTCTGTCTAGAAGTTCAAATTGCCTTTGGAAAAAAAACTTTGATTTAGTCATTCGGATTCCACAAAATCCTTCATCTGATAATGATGACCTCAGTTCAAGATGTGCTACTGTAAAGGTTTTTGTGCTCCAAGTGTTAATCCTTCAGGCAGTTCACACATTGCACCCTGATCACTTCCAGACACATTCATGGGGGCATTACATTATGATTCGGTGTAACTCTGTTCTCTCAGTTTCTATTTTAGTAGAAGAGAATTGGTCAAACAGTGTAAAAAAAATAATGATTAAATGAAAGAGAAAACTGGAGAGTAAAGTTGCCCCCTAGGTTTGATTCGAAGCCTAGCTCTATAATAAGCCCAATTCATTTTCCTCCTGGGTCTGGCTTCCTCTATCACTAGTGACAGGCGTGAAAGGTCAATAACCTTGGCTCATAGCCCTCATATGGTTAGCAACGCTATAAATTAATGGTTGAGGCCGTTATTCCAAACTCTTAAAGTCAGCCGAAGGAAGCTTATCTTCTACAAAGGTCACAGTGCTTGGAACACTTAGTGTGAGAGTGAAGGGCTGACACAGGACCTATATAAGATTGAGTGTATTGTATTCAATCAGATAAAAGGTAGGTGGGATGCTGCATTTGGAAACCTGTGTTGCGGTCGTCAAGCATACAGTGCGCACAGTGATAAAATACAAAGATCAAGAGATGGGGCTTTGGGATTACTAACCCTAACCCTAACCAAATAGTGTACTGTAATGTGAAAAGCAGCATACTCTTAATTCATTTCATTAATTTTTGGTTAAAACCCAAAGTAATGTTTGGCCAGAAGACATCACCATATTGACAGTGTAATGCAATGTAATGCAATGCGTCCAGTCCAGTACAACCTTGAAAGTTTTTCTCCCAGAAACACCAAGAGATTAGAACGCACAGGCAGCAGGGATTGTGGTGTTTTGTTTTTTTTTTTTAAATGGCCTTGATTGCTCCATAACTTTGAATAAATTTGTGGTTCCCTCCAATACTGCAACTGCTGCCCCTTTTACATAGGCTGTTCAAGGCTTCCACCTCGATGTTCTGTATAGAAGGTAATAACGTGGAATGGGGGAATTGTGTTTCCCTCTTTAATCTGGCAGCGGAGGTAGTCATAGAGCCGGATTAGATTCTGTGTAAAAGGGAGATCCGGTATGGTCGGACAGACACAGATGTTGTTGTGTTAGATACCACGCCTCTGATTCCAGAACACCAGCATGCCATCTAAAATCACACACTGGAGAGACTTTGTTTGGTTTAGTGTAAACAAGCAAAGCCAGCATAATAGAGGGTCCATTTAATGGCAGTGTAGCCCAATCTATGCATAAAATGGGCTAATGCTTTGCTTGCATTTAGGTGAAAGCACGTTTATATCAGAGCTGGCTTGGATACATTTATTCCCTCTCTCTCATCTCAATTTGCAATTCAGGGAGAATTTGGTGTATTTGGTTTAAAGTATTTGATCTGCTAATCCAAAACCAGCAAAGTCGTTGTCATATACAAATGAGTTATAAATGTAAATACTGATTTTAATGATATAATAATTATTTAATGATTAATCAAGCAGCTTTTATCCCAGCTCACCACCTCACACAAGTAGATTCTACCTGCCAAGGATAAAATGGCAGAGCCAAAGAAAATAAAGAACTGGTGAAGAACTTTAACCATCTTGCAAAGTACAAAAAGCTTATATATATATATATATACACACACATATATGTATATACATTTTTTTTTTTCCTAGAAAACTAGTCATTTAAAAAAATGACTAGTTTGCTAGAACAATGGAACAATGATTAAATGTTTGCAGAGATCCTAGCTGTAAAAGCTGATTTAGAAGAAAAATATAAATATAATTGTGAGGTTTGTGATAAAGTCTTGGTGGATATTTCTTGGTTTAGCCACTTCTAGCAAATGACGATAAAACCTTTGGATTTTATCTCCAAAATCCAGTCCATTGTGCTCACAACATGAAGCAAAAAGTTTTTTTACAAATTCAAAACAAAATCACAGTCAAACTGTTACGCCATATGCCTTTGGCTCAGCCAAATCACTGGTGCATGTTTGCTGAACACACTAGGTTATTTTTTAAAAGTTAGTCAACATTTTTAGAGAAATTAGCAGACCTTCAGTTTGTAGCAGCAGTTATACCCATCAGTAAGAATCTACCTCCTTCCAGCCTCTGCCCTGCTGAGCAGGCAGTGCTACAGGAAATAAAGTGGGAACATGCTGCACGCGTTTTAATGCCTCGGTAAATATCGACAGAGGAAGAGATAAAATGAACTCAGACAACACAGGCCGCAGAGCAATATGTTGCTTACTGCCATAGTGTGCGCTCAAATGGATACCAGAAATTGCTGCAGGTCAATCATAATATCTGTGTGGTGATGGTAGACACTGGTGTCAGCAAGGCCTGGTAACAGTAGATCACTTGAGACAAGTAATATGGTGGGCCATATGTGGTTATCTGATGAGCCAACACTTTGTTGGGAGATCGGGTGGGGGTAATGAAACCAATCACCAATCTTTGCTATAAATAAAATTAATGATATTTTTTATTTTGTAAGACAAGCAAAAATAGAAATAACTGTTATCCCAGAGGTCCCTGGAATTATATGATCAATCAATAGTGAATAAGATGCTTTATTCACATCCTGTCTCATGCCTTACTGTAGGAAAAAAAAAAACTTGTCATGAGGAACTGTAACAAAACCACATCCTTCCCAAAACCTTTACACACAAGTCAGATCTCTGCAAGAAACAAACTCAGCTGTGGAATAAAGGGCTAAATGCTTCAGTACTGCATCAGCCCTAAATGGTACTGCCCTTGCATTACTCAATTAAGGCACATCAATCATAATGTATAGCCGAGGGAGCTCTTCCATCTTAAAGCATACGTGTGGCAGTGGGGGAAGGGACGACGAGGAAGAAAGTGGTGGAGGTGATAAAACGGCTGGATAAAAGGAGAATGTCACGAGATGTGACCAAGCAACTCATCAGAAGCTAGTGTCCAGAGAAGAGCTGGTGTGTTGAAATTGAAGCCTCTGCCGGAACACAATAGCTGGCGTTGCCCGCAGGAGGTAGTCATCTCTTCCCAGCCAGGATATTGGCCTTTGTGAGCATGGCTAAAGTATCTGGGTCAATTAACGTGTCCCTTCATCAGATTTCTCTTTTGTTGTCAGAGGAATAATAGTGTGCCGATTCATGTAGCCTCGTAAACGCAGCATGAGGCTTAAAAATGTGAGCTATGTGTGTCACATGAATACAGAAAAAGGCTCAACTCTGGGCTAGTCCTGTTTCTATTTTCTACATTTGCTCAAACTCTCATTAATATATTCATTTGAGTATTAGCTTCCCTCTTTGACCCTGCACACAAAGACACTGTGTCTGCCTGCTGTCTGTCGCGCACAGCTACGTGAGACAGGTAATGCTGTTAAATCTGCATCTGGGCAGTCAGTGAATGCACTCTTGTCTACAAGCAAATAAACTGAGACTAAATGTATTGCCTTACAGACAAAAGATTTGAGAAAGTAGAGGAATGGGAGTGGCTTCCTTTCCCTAAACCTGAGGACAAGGTTCACTATACTCTCATCTAGCTTAACATAATGAGAAAATCAAGCACAGCAGTGTCAAACTGGGTAAATAAAATCTAACGTCAGTATTGCACAATAAACAGCTGCGGCAACACTGCAAACAGCGCTTTCTTTGTAGTGACTGGGGTCTCAGAAAAAGATAGAGTTGTTTTCTCTACAACCAAAAAAGGCTGCCTTGCTGAAGAAAAATTGCACTGAAATCCACAAATCAGTCCTGAGAAAAGTTAACAATTCACTTCATATTGCTGATGTATTGTCTTCTAGGTGCAAGCTGGCATTTTCTTTCCCACACTGGGTCTAGCATTTCACTTGTGAAAAATAACACTAGCCTAGTTATATGGAGGCATATATGCAGAAAGCCAGGTCAATACAGCTATTTATACACGGCCTCATTACATAGTGGGGTCATCTTATGTGCTCTCTGGGTGTTCTTCACATTAAATAAAACCCATCACAACCAGCATGCCAGGCACACCACATCACAGTCACTAAGAATGATCCCTGCTCCCTTCCATGTCACGACCAAGTGAAAACAGGGAAGGATTGTTTCAGAAGGATAAATAAATCAGTTCTCTTTTGACAGTCTTTCAGATGGAAGCACACATCAGTTTTAAAACCCTGGCAATATGGCATCTTGAATGGAGGGGCCCAGGTGTGATTTAGAAGCAAATAACCTATAAACCCCTGAACCTTCACATGACCGTGTGAAGGAGTAATGCGGTGAGAGGTCTTCTTTGCAAATGTGTATCCAATCATTGTGGATAATAATAACCAAACACAATGAAATTTTGATCAAGCGAATGTAGTTAAATGCAACGTCTATGAGATGACGCAAGAGCCTGATTTTCACTCAAATCTTGTCGGTGGTTAGAAAATTCTCTGTTAAAAAGAGCAGCTTGTGTGTTTGTCCACCACCACTAAGAGCTGTCTGGGTAGAACAATCTAATTATGTGTCAAGGACAAACCCCCACGCACACACTAACTGAAGAAGGACACCTTAACTACTGCACAATGTCAGAGGCACATGGTTAGGTGCCAATAGCAGAGGGCAGGGCCTGTAGCTGATAAGAGCGATATGAACAGAGGTGATGAGAAGCCACCCAGGCAATGTCAGCCCTCCACAAAATACTTTATCTACATTTTGGCATTGCACAAGTGCCTGTCTGCCTCTTTTGGTTTTGGTAAGAACTTAGAGCCTAAAAAGGTCACACAAACACACATATATATATAATATGTCCTATCCAGTCACGCCACCCACCAGGCTCAATAAGCACAACCACAAATTAGCTACAAATTGATGCACTTGCTTTGATACGCTCACATTATTATTATTTCATTTTTATGAGATAGCCTTAGGACAGCAATGGAGCTGTGGTCTTCCAACAAATGGCAACGGTGGCCGTGGCCCTAGCAGAAGCATTCGACTAACCCCGCTTCCTTGTTATAGTGTAGGCAAACTGCATCAAAGGTTATTTTCAAAAACCATATACTGCCAAGATTCAATCTGTTGTCGCAATATGTGGTGGTTATCTAGGCCACGGCACTCTGAGGGAGAAAAAAAAAACAGTGACGGGAGATGAAAATAAATTTATGCAGGCTGATAACAATAAAGAATAAAACAAATTCAACCCCAACGCACCAGTGATGCTTTAGCTGGGAATTGGAGCGCAGCATTCATTACAACATATTGATCACTGCAAACAAAGACCCTGGATTCATTGATCCACTTCCAGAAAAAAAAAAGGAAAAAAAAAAAAGGGGGGATGGGGGCAATAGACTGCCCATACGAACAAACTTAAGAGCCGGACTGCTATGATATGCCACATTGACAAAGAGAATATGTAAAATGTGCCGAAGCCTCTGTACCATTTAAAAGGAAGCATCACAGAGCCTCATGTTGGTCTTCATTTTTCTCATCTGCTGCATGATGGCTCCTCTGTGTTTATGGATCTCATTTTGAGCAGGGATTTGAATATTAAGAAAGTCATGTTTGACTATTGAATTATTCAGCATTGCCAATGACATCAATGCAGACCTCCTATACCTCAAACACAAAGATCTCCACAGCAGACTCTTTTTTTGATGCTGTGGTCTTTGGCAAATGCCTTTTCCAAAGTATTTCTAAGAAATTTTATTCTACAAGCTTTTCAACATTCTATTGCTAAATGTTTCAATTACCATTAGGGACATATATAATTAAAATTCTGCAATATTCCAAAGACAGTCCCTTGCAGTCTTTGACCCATACCACAAATGCTATCATGGTTAATAGTTCTCCATATGCTGTTAGAAACTTGCTATGCAAATTGCCTCAAAACCTGGGTTTGTGAAACCTGGGTTTGTGAAATCTTTGTCTGTTTTTCTAAGTAATGAATGATCAGCTTTGTAGGTCAGAACATCATGAGGTAGGGGTGCCATGCATTTGTGGCCTCCCAAGTGATGGGTCAGGACCTCTTTGGCTGGTGTTCCATTCATCTACACCTCACCAGGAAACCCCCACCCCGATCTGAGAGCAGGAAAAGGGGCTGAGTATGTTTCTGAGCACTTGGCCCAGTTTACAGGAGAGGGTCGAGCAGGGTCAGGTCTCAGAAAACATTGGGGCCCCTTAAACATATCTGAGTGGCCCCAGCTGTACCCAGACCCATCAGAATCTCAACAGAGCGCAGAGAACCAGAACAACATAAAAGTGGCTTTAGTCAATGCAGTTAGTTTTGGATTTCGCAAATGCATTGTTTCTCTTGACAAAAGGGAGAACCCTGGTTTGTTTTAAGGGTTGGCCAGGGAATTCAGAGACATGTTTAGCCCATGTGAGCTCATGTCCTTATTGCAGACGTTGACACTAATGGTTTTAATCACATTATTAAACTGGTCAACTGTAAATCCCTCCCCCCAATGCATCTACAGAGCCAGCTCACTGGACCCTCTTGACACGCTCACATTCAAAGCATTTGAACCAAGGCTAAAAGAGACTATAAACATACATCTCTTTCATCACCATAGCTCACATAATTGTTGAGAAAAGAACTAAAACACAGGGCTGGTGGAGGAAAGAAAAAATGAAAGCAGAATAGATGGTTGGGGGTAGGGAAGGAAGAACAGCAGCATAAGAGTGTATTAAGCTCAATTAGGCTTTTGGGCTTTTCATTAACCCAGTTTTTAGGGAGGGAAACCTCTGCTGAATAATGCTCCAACTGACTCACTTTGCAACCCTGCTTTAAAGGCCTCATCTGGAAAAAAAACTGCACAATGTGTGTCAGCTCTCCAAAGCCACCAGAATTCCATTAGACACCCAGGGGCAAACCACCCGCAGCTGCAGCCTACCTGAAATTAAATGTAATTTAGTAAAACAAGTGACTTTATCAAGCAACCAAACAAGATAAAAGGAAATGTTTAAAAGGTTGGCTGCTTTCATCTATAAGATTGTCTGATAATAAATAATGATTGTTTCTTTTCACTCAGTATCAGGCCAGAGCAAATATTGCAACCTTAAAATCAAGGTCACGTAGACCCTAAAAGTTTAGACAGTGGATAGTCTCCTAAGCCTGATGTGATTTTTGCATCTGCAAACAATGAGCGTAACCTCCCTTTTATGGATCATTGGAGAGGACTTCTCATAGAAGAATAATTGTCCTTCCTGGCTTCCCTCCTAGTCGCTCTGCCAAGCAACTTTAAAGAAATGCATTTTAACAAATCTATTGCAAATCAATGGGGCGTCACTTGGCCAGCTAACAGTTAAAGCCCAGTTTACGCCCCCAAGAATGTGATTAAATCTTGTAATCAAATAGCTATGTTAACTGGTTAGCCACAATTCCCATTATCAAATCCACAGGATGCCTTTAATTTAGCGAATACAATGTGAGCTGTTTACATGTTAACTGTCACCACTTCCAGGTTGTACAAGCCACAGGATGTGTATTCTCTTAATCAATAGCAAGGACGAGACTGCAATTAGATGATATTACAGCTCACCCCCACTGCATCTCAGTGCACATTTGAGGTCAAAAGCAATACAATATGAGCAAGGGGGTCATATTACTGACACCTTAGACAATCTACCGATATTATTACACGGATGCGCTTGCAGATATTATTTCAAATAACTACCCTGACAGACAACTGGTGACCATTCATCAATAATTTAAGGAGAAGTTTTATGCATACTGGAATTAATAACTTGGTTATTTGGCTGAGCCAATGTGTAGTGTTTTAGCACATTCAGACTTTCAGGTATGTTTATTGAAAGACTCCAACAAAATTCTGTTCATGCGTTTCCATTCACCATGTACGAGAACAATTGAGCACATTAATGAAATACCAGGAAATGTTAAGTATTAGCTTGCTAAATGCAGCTATAGAAGCATCAGTTTAAAAAAAATGCTCCTGGTCAGAAACAATATTCTTAACCAGCATGGGGAAAGCACAGTTGAAAAACTTTGGGCATACTCTCCACACTGTGGGGGCTTTGTCTTTCAAAACATGCCACAGGAGCTTTTCATTAGAGAATGCAGTTTCATTAACATCATCCCACACTGCTGAGCCCTGCTGCATTACAATGACACAGGAGTGCCCCTCTCTATCAAGGAAATCTCCACAGAGCAACAGCTCGGTGGGGGAGGGGAAGGCACAGAAAAGAGGAAAGGGGGTAGTGCGGGGGGCAGACAAAAGGGAACCTGATTACCCCCGGTCACGGCTCATCCACAAGCCAACAGAGGGAAATCCATCACCTGCAGGATCAAACGGAAACTTGTGCACAAGGTAAAGCCCAGTGAAAGCTGTACCCACCCATCTAAGCACTCTGTTCCCTCTCTCCTTTCTTCTCTAGTCATTGCTACCTCCCCCATCCACCTCTCTGACTCACACCAATGGCAGCGTGCAAGTTCTAGGCACACACTGTGAAATCTAACACAAGTGAGAATGTTTTCTGGTCCAGATGACCTCAAGGCTGTAACCTCTCTAATGGCACACTGGTGATATCTTTCAGTTTTATTACCATCTGTAGGTTTGCATACTGCTTCACGGTAGCTGCATTCTCATTTTGACAATATTAAACTCCAAAGACTATTGGTCATGCCTGCAGCAATGTAATGGACTACCACAAAGAAATCATTATTTTTCACTGTCTTGTTTGCACCAGGTTATATAGTAAACCTACTACAACTAGATTTGCAACAGAAGGACTATTGCTAGAACAAACATTTTGAGTGATACTTAAATTGTTGTTATTACTGCTATTGAGTGGGCTTAGCAGAGTAACACTGCAACTGGGCAAATAATTATATGATTCAAAGTGTTTAAAGTAACAGACACAAATACTTAGCATATGCTTTAAGTCTGTATTAAAGTAATGATAAATTAGGACAAATCGAATGCATAATTATGGCATATGATAATGGTATAATTCAATGCTCCAGCACCAGGCATGGAGTGTTTAATAGCTAGGTTATTTGTTTGATTAAAGTTGCGCAAGTATTCAAATTTTTGTGTAATTGATTTTTATTCATTGCAACAGGAGGTGTCCCCAGTGCAATCCACAAAGTTTTTCTATTTATAATGACAATGCCAGCAGTTAATACTCATCTCAACAAAATGCAAATAGCAAAAAGTTTTTAACTGCAACACACAATCTAGCATTCTGGTAACAATATGCTTATATTTGTGTCTGCTTTGAGAGAAAAAACAGCATGTAAGCAAAACAGGCAGGAGCTACATAAACCTGAACCACATTTTAGCTGGTTTACAAGGCAAACTACACAACTTGCAATACCACACAACTACACCAAAGCTAATTGTTTAAATATGTCAGGTTTGTTCTGATCCTCCCTGAAATGTAACAAAAGAAGGCAAGCATGCACAACTGATGCACATGCAGACACATACGCACACTCAATCAAACACAGACATAACAAAAATCCACCATGGAACAGCAGTGGGAATATTTCACCACTCACCGTTGAAAAGGGGCTGTCCTTTCTCTGAGATATCTGGCACAACAACCTTGTATACATCTTCAGAGAAGCCTGGCCTGCATGGTGCGGTGCCCCTGCCCTCTGCTGCAATCTGTGATGGTGGGGAGAGAGCGAATTAGAGAGAGAAAAGGGGGGGGTTTAACAATGAGTCATAAATCAACCTTCAAAAATGCACCCTGTTGCCTCCAAAACCTCTTGGTCACGTTCTAAAGTCCCCACAGTTGTACAAAAGCATCTGTTGTTTTTATAGCAGGGGCTGCAATTAGGATAATGAGGCCAAAAGGGTTAAGCATTAGCCAAAAAGCATGGCTAGGCAAGAACAAGCTCCATTTGTCCCCCTGGAGGGGCCCAGGCACAGGGTAGGGTTATAACTAACGTTCTTGGTCGGCCCCTCTGATCAACACACTACTTTGGACAAACACTCCACTTTGAAGTGCAGGGACAAGGGAATAAAAAGTAAATGCTAACGATCCACTGTTGTTGGAATAAACATCTATGTGTGAGTGTCTGAATAAACAAGAAATAACAACTGCTGATGTCTAAATAAACTGCAAGGCTAGGACTGTGATCAATACAGTGTCTTTTTTTTTTGCCTCCTTTTGAAAAAGGAAAACTGCACTTAGGGTGTCAACACAAAAGATTTAGGGAATAACAGCGTTGTGAAGAAAATAAAAATCTTTAAATCACTGCGGCTGGTGTTTTATAAAGCGAGAATCTAGCATGAAAGAAAGAAATCACTGGTAGTGAGAAATCACAGACAGAGCATAACTGAAGAAAACACTCCAGTGTCCAGACATGTCCAAATATACTCAATCTCACAACCTCAGCATTGATTCAGCTCTTAGCAACAGAGGTCTGGCCTTTTTCCTTTGCCTACACTCTCGTAAGAATGCAAAACGAGAGCAGCCCTGCTGAAAAAGAGCATTGTGGGTATTTGTGCCACTTGCCATTCTAAATCAGAGGAATTTAAATGGGGAAATGCATGCGGGGGGGGTTCTGGGAAGTCTAGCACATTACAACAATGGCACCGGGATGTACAATATTCAGGTTTTAAGTGTCAAAACACAATTCAAATCCTATTCGTCAACTATCTCAGCCGCATTGTTTCAGCGTGTAGCTGCTATCCGCCGATGCCCGGGGGACACAGTTTTAACAAAGTAGCCACAACAGTCAGGAAAATGAATTGTTTCCACAAAAGCAGTAGGTACATCTTAAGGGTGGACAGCAACCCGTTATCCCACCCTTGCTATATGTGCTTAGGCTATACAGAATCAGTAGGCTGTTATCTATATCATTTACAGTAGGCTACTTTTCATTGTTGCTCATAACGCAATTTTACCAGAGAGGCAATTAACTCGCCAGGAGGGGGGGACACGCTGCAGCAATCTACATAAATATCCAACCTTAACTAAATATACCCAAGTAAGAACTAGGTTGGTGTGGCACCGTGTTACCCAACTATCAATAATAAAATATCTATATAACATTAAATTAGGTTACGTCGTTACAAATTTAAATAATCCGAAACGCAACGATTCAATTCAATGTGCGTAGTTTTTTTTTCCTTCTAAACAACGCGGTATCTGGTTTTTAATGATTTAAAAAAAAAAAAAAAAAAAAAAGGAGCCGTTATCTGGTAATTACAACCAGTCCCAGTCCTACTTTCTGGGGGGGGGGGGTTCTTTTTTCTTTTTTTTTGTACATACAACACCATGTTAAACAAACCACACGCCATGTAAAGTGCGTGTAGGAAAGCGAGCAGCTCGAACCGCGGGCTCGTAACTCAACGAAAGGCATCACCCCCCCCCCCCAAAAAAAAACAAGCCACTAAACTGTCCGGTGTAACTCCGCTCGAAACCGCTGATGTTACATTACCTGCAGTCCTGCCAAGACCGCCAGCAGAAGCAGACCGCTGCCCTCGTGTAGTGAGTACATTGGTACGCCCGTAACTGCTTAATTTCCCACTTCGGAATCCGCGTAGAAGAAAGAAATTCAAAAAAAAAAAAAAAAACAAAAAAAACCAAGGAAATTCAAAAAAAAAAGACAGAAAGAATATCCTTGTGGCTCAAGTGTGGCCGTGGTGAAAAGCGCCCCTCTCTACGACAAAGGCAGGAGCAGCAGTGGCAGCAGGAGCGGCGGTGACGGCGGCAGCATGTAGCAACCTCCTCCTCTGTCTACCCAGTCAGTACTGAGGGAGAGCACTGCCTGGTACTGAGGCTGCCGCTGCTCCCTCCCATCCAGTCCAACACAAAAACAAAAAGAAAGCCCCGGCCACTAGTCTACAAACCGCCCATCTCACTGTCTCTCCCTACTGGCCAGACCGCCAATTTCACCGCTCTGACGGCGCGGTGGTCTCCTGTGTTAGCCATCATCCCAAATGAGAGAGTATTATGATCTTTACACACAATAATAATGTTTATTCACACTACGGGGAAGTAAGTGCTGGGTTTATGATGGCTTTATCATACATAACCTTACATACCCCCCCCCGCCTGCTGACGTTTATCTAAATGTGACCGTTTTAGCAATCATATAACATCGCATTTATTTCATTCTATGCCTAAAAAGGTAGATAAATGCAAAACTTTGAACAGGGATTAGGTATTCAGATTAAAACAACACAATACCCATCAATCCAATCATTTGACTCTCATATACCCTACACAGCTATAAACTGTCTTTCCTGTCTGATTTTAAAGAAACTCTACTCTCTGTTATTTCCTGGCTCTGAAAGAAAATAACATATCAACTGAGATTATAACAACGCCCAACAGTGCTTCACCATTTTAAGGTCAGTTTGAGGGCGCCATTTATTTGCTTATTGTCTGGTTTCACTTGGCCTGCTCATCGGCTACACATTATATTAAATGAGACTCTCACCTGAGACTGGCAGAAATACAAAGCAAGATAAATTACCAAAAAATACATTCCTGTATGTGAATATCATGTCTTATATAAAAGTCACCATAATCTACAATGGAGTTTATTTGCAAGTATACTTTTAGTGTTTTTAGTGTAATGTTTTTAAATTATCAAAAGGGGGGGCATCAGATCATGATACACCTGGCTGTGTATACACCTATTGAAATTCTATGAGTATTAGCTACATACTCCTCTGAGTAAAAAGCTTTTTGAATGTCATGGGCATCAAGTCACTCAGGATTTAGTCAGTTGTCTCTCAGCTTGCCTAAAGAGCCCAGACTCTATTGATCATTAGGTGAGAGATTTTGATCACATTGCCCTAAGATAATTGCTGTTTACTGCATGTTTGATCTGAAGGATTATTAATTGTCAATGCTTTTTAGTATGTGTGTGTATGTGTGTGTGTGTTTTTTTCCCTCTCTCTCTGACACACACATATTTAGGCACACTCTCTTCCTCGTCGCTGCCTAATAAGCTCACTGTTTCACAAATGACTCGATCACTATGGAATTTTGAATTTTGCATTCTATTCATTCATCTTCACTTAAGCCTAGAATTCGTAAGTAAAGCTTTTTTCATGTTCCATTAAAATATGCAATGAATAATTCTCTTACATTATCTGTTCATGTGATACAGCCTGATGAAGGTTAAATTACCTCGGTTGTGCTGCTGACACCTAATTAACTATCAAGAGATGGCTCTATGGAATAGATTGCATCTGTGATACAGACATTTCAGTTTGGTAGATGAGAAAAATACTTATTCCATTTCCAAATAATAAACAAGGGCTGACTTTTGGTTCACCTCCTCCTGGGCAATCTGTTGTTTTCCAAGTTATTGGCGTTTTGAGGTGTAGGCAAGTATGTGATGGGAGCGATGCTGCTCCCCTCCTTCTACAAATCAAACTATCCATCCTTGAGAGTGTGTTGTAATTCTAAACAAACAGTAAGCACTATCACACCCCACTTACAGTCAGCACACATACACAGGAAGAGAGGGTTGATAGTTTTTGAAAGTGCTCACTTCACGTCACTTCACACTCTTGTCATTGATTAGCACGCCTTATCATCCATGTTTTAAAATAATTAGACTTTGTCTCTTTGGTGAAAAAGAAGATAACACACTTAGCCCATTTATAGAGTCTATTGTGGCCATGGGTTCCCACATCCAGTTTTCCTCACAGCTATTAAGAAACATGACAAAATCATGCTTTTACCACAGGCAGTCAAATTCAATGGGCACTTCTTTTGTTTGCTGTGGCAGAACAGGGCAAGAGATCAAGCTGAATGACCTGTTGATAATTGATATTGTGTTTTGTACAAATTGTTAAATTTATGTAATCTAATCTAATTGAGAGTGGGATCAAAATGCTCCATCTCTTTGATTAATGCAGAGGCGGTTATCTTTCATCAGTACTTGTCTAGGCAGGGGAGGGGAGGAGGCGTTAGTGGGAATCCAATTTGGACTTAGCGCATTCATTCAAACAATATCATGTTGCACAATTCATAAGACTAGCCTGATAACCCTGAGAACCCTTGTGCAGCATATACCTGAATTTGGCATGAGCTAAAATGTGCATTCAGAGGAGAAAATTTACCATCAAGGTCGCTGTGCTGTCTGTACTTAATATATTCTAAGCTCTGTGGTGGCTGTTTGTAGACAGATAACATTGTTTTGCAGGCATGTGTGAGGCAGCTGTATGATGCATGTTGGTCGTGGTGCTGACACTGCGGTTGACTCTCATAAGCGCAGGTGTCCGAGGGCTCTTTGCCTGGAGGAGCCCTTGATTTTACACCTTTAACTCTGCACAATTGGATGCAGCATGGAGCACTGCAGCACCGTGGCCTTGATGGCACGGGAAGAAAAATGGACCAGGTCAGCAGCACTTTCACATCCACCGCACTTCTTCATGCTGACTTTGTGTTGATACAGGAATATCATACAGTTCACCCTCCGCTCCCACATACTGTAATGCAGAGCAGTCATTTCTACTCAAAGCTAAATATAGATGACAATATTCATTGACACACATGTACACAGCCTATATGAATTCACTGGCTTCTCATCAAACTGACAGAGGCACAGATGTAATATTTTGAAATGACACTGAGCCTCAGCATCCAATCAATAAGGGAGAATAAAGTATTCCCTTTTGGTATAAACACACATATTTTGACCCCTCTCAACTATTGGCTAATTACCCTGTCATTGCCAATCGCTTGCATGTCAAAGGTTGCTTTGGAACAAATTAGTCAGTGGAAAGGAGCAACCTAGTCCTCGAAGCCATTATCAATTCCAATCAAGCTTCATTGTGATGCATTCAATAAAGGATCTCTAAGGACCACAGTAATGCTCTGATTATTCTCCTCTCATGCCAAATTGGCTCATTCAGTCTTTTCATATCTTTGAACAATGGAACCAAATAGACTCATGCATGGTGCACATACAAACATACGTTTAAATGTACAGTGTGTATCTATACTGTGTATGTGGATGCGTAAATCATATCTGCTTACTTGAAGTTGTTTCTGGCTTTGTTTTATAGCAAGGTCGCAGAATGTCATCTTCCACAAATGTAAAGCATGGCAGGTTTTAGATATAAAATATTGCGTGATTACTTTACTGAAAATCTGCAACCTTAAAAGGGATCTGATTATATTGTACTGTATGCAAAGTGACAAACAGTGACAAAGACATGCAAGAACATTTCTGTTGAGCATTTTCTCTGTAATTTCTTGTGAAAAGACATGTCAGTAAAGCAGCTTGGTGCCACCCCCTTGTCGACAAATAAAGGCAAAATGTTGCTTTGCAAGCTCTGGCAGCAGCTCTGGCAATGTCTACTGTGTCACAGGGCTCATACAAGAGTGTGTCTGTCCCAATTTAGGGACTGGAGCTTTTGCTGAAGGGCCACATGTGCCTGCTGTGTGCTGGTGTGGCACACAGATCTAATAGTGATTGATTGCCTGATTACAGCAAATTGTGTTGAACTCCAGAAAAACCCAAGGAGAGAAGAAAGCATCTTTAGTTAGTGATGCAATAAAAGTGTGGCTATTGATTATGGCACATGTCTGCAAATAGGTAGTTGTCTCAATTATTCATTGTTCACTTGTGATCTTGTATTTTCCTTCAAACCAATTATGTCCAAAAGGTAACTTTCCATGTTCTTTCGTGTTCATTTTTCAATTCAAAACAAAATATCAGAAAATCACTGAATTTGTATTGAACAAAAACGACATATTAGGACTTACTTAATTTTACCAAGTATGTAAACACAGAAATTATATAATGGTCTACAATATTGGAACTGAAGCCATGTTCGTAGCTCTCTGCAGCTGTTCTTAGGCACCACTGTGCTTTGAGCTAGTGCTAACATTAGCATACTAGCGGGCATAATGTTTACAGTGTCCGTCATCGTAGTTTGGCTCTACATGAAAGGCCAGGGCGTAACCAGTGATTACAGTTTATTTTGAGGAAGACACAAAATTTTATGACAATCCATCTGATGGAGACATTTCAGTCTGTACCTCAGTGGCTGAATGGACAGCAAATCATTATTACATAAAGCCACCACTAGCATGACTTAAAATAGCGTATTTACCATATAAATTTCAATGCCTCTAAAGACACAGTAGTGTTTCTATTCCTCTCTTCCACACCCAATGAGAAAATAATAAATGGCTGTGGTGTTGTTATCTGAGCTTTCAGGACCAAACTGGAAAGTTTTGTTTTAATAAATAGCTTTATCTTCTCTACATGATAGGTGAGTTGGTTGAACGCTTGCAGACACACAAAAAGCCACTAGCACTTACAAGTAAACCTACAAGTAAAAAATATAGCTTTGCTTTTTTTTTAATTTTTTATTTTTTATCAGGCACATGTTTTCAATCGGTGCACAACCATATTCCTCATGACATCCAACAAGTACCGAAGAAAATGATAATGTCTCCCTGACAAAGTGACCTATCATACTCTTTTTCAGACTTCCCTTGCTGTTTTCCTCAGCATGAATAAAGTCGACCAATGTATTACCACAGCTTTCAATGTGAAATATTTCCCCCATAATATTAAAAATAATAAATAACATTAAAAAAGTATAGATGCCTACGGAGGTTTTTGCAATCTGAGTGCCCCTTTGCGTTCTTTGCAGCTCAAAATTTATTTCCCTTTATCACCATTGATCTGCAAGAAGACAAGGTCTCTGGTCGTGACAGTCTGGCCGTCTGATTTAGGAGTGGGCCAACAGCCTGTCTGAGCACAGGAGCCTGGATGGATTTATATGAAGGCTGTTTCTGTTCTCTGTTTCTGATCCACCACCGTGCCTTCTTCTGTCTCAAACTGTGCTTTCTTATCAAAAGCTTAAATTTGGAGGCAGTCAGGGAATGAGTCCCTTTTAAAAAAAAAAAATCACAGAGGCAATGAGCTTGGCGGTTACTTCTATAAATGCTAGATTTTTTAGGTTATTATAGTGTTTTCAACTGGGAGACTTTGGTTTTCACATTTGCAAGATTGCCTTCATGCAAATGGTGATGAAGCCTGATTACAAAAATGTATTAATAATTACTGTGTTTAAGAAGTAGCAAATAGCTGGCCTGACAGATTGCATAAAAAGGTAGTGTGTGTTCATTAGAAGGATTAAAATCATGGTAAGAAGTATTACAAAAGGCAAATCCAGTTAACATGCCACCACTGCAAATGAAATGTGGAATATAGGGATGTCTTATTATTCTATGTTCACTTGATTATGGTGGTACATCTAACCCATACTATATCTAGCTAATGTTCAAACAATGTAGATGGCAAAGCTGTTCCAACAACTAAATTAAGGGCATTATCTATTTTACAGTAGACAATATTGTTGATTTGACACAAGATACTGTGTTTTAATGAGATTAAAATATGATCTGGATTCTTGGTAATTGCCTTAGTGTCTATTTCAACACACTTGCCTGTGGGTATTAGTATCTATTTTTTTTCCCCATCAATGTGAACAGGATTATTATCTGGTGCATACTGCTATCTCCACAGCTCATTAGCAGTCAGCAGGTTATCAGGAGCTTAAGATGATGTTTTTCTTTCATTAAGTCAGAAAATAATAATGCTGTATTTTTGATCTGAATCAGATAATTGCAGAAAAATAAAACACCTGCATGCCAATAATATTGTGCATTTAAAATTCACAGTTAGCTGATTGCATTCCACTTCTGTCCATGTTCAGGAAAGTCAGTTCCTGCCATCCATAAAGTTAATAACTGATATAAAGAAGAGATGAAATCTTTGAAAGTGGCATGCTGTTGTATTTAAATTTTGTACCTGTGTGATATAGACATTGGTGCAAACCAATAAGCAGACAGGATGTATACATCTTAGAAGGACATTTGCAGCCAAAGCAGCAGATGTTAGTGGCAGGTTGCTCAGAGCAAAGGGTGCCTCATTTGGCTCGCTCAGGAGGTGATCATGAGACATATTGCCTTTACTCTCGCCCTCATGACTGCACTCTTCACCCACTGGGGAATTTAGCAAGACTAATATCAAAGGGTAACTATACTCAAAAAAATATTTTAGCCGAAAATTAAACTAAGATTTATGTATTTCAACTGTATTCAAATTCCAAATAAGCGGTTTATTTTATATAACTCTAAACCTGTTTATTATCTGTCAAAAACACCCTGGGTTTATTAGGACTATCATAAAAATTCCATTCTTATTAGTTTCATTTATGTTTGACAAGCGAATGCTTGTCAAAGTTTATTACGATGTTATGTTGTGTTAGTTTGTTTATTTTAAATCTGTGATTATGGGGATGGGAATTTATTATATGAAAGTTATTCATAGCTGATGGTCTTATATCAGAGCTTTATTTTGTTAAAGCGAAACAAAATGATGCATCAGTGTGACTCACAAAGTCCAAACCTTTCCAGCATGTCCCACACAATACTTTGAAATTCCCATGAATCTCTATGAGGCTATGTCATATCTGATTTAATATCAGACTTCGCACAGTTAAACATAAGAAACACCCTTGCATGTCTTACTATGGCAAAGATGTTTTATTTACTCCCTGGTATTTTCACAAAAAGTCTCAAGGATCACTTTTTGTCTCAGTCTGTGCTTTTTTAGCCGCTCAATTCCTCTCTCACCTTCCTTGGTGTCTAATTGGGTTTTATTGATTTACTCCTCCATGATGCTGGCTTTGCCAACTCTCTGCTGACCCTGCAAAAAAATATCAGCCCGGCTGTCTAACAGGCAGTGTTCCGGCTACACACAGACACACAGACACAGACACACAGACACACACACACACACACACACACACACACACACACACACACACACACACACACACACACTCGCACACAAGCACCTACACACCAAACACTCCCAATGCAAGCGCTGAATGATTGTTTCAGTGAGCTGGAAGTGCGTCAACCTGCCGCTCCCGTGGCCCCCACAGCACAACCATAGATTAGCGTCACACTGAAAAAACAAAAGGCTCAAGGGGGGGGCAGGGTGAGGTGGGGGTGTTTGTACCCTCTGCTCCAGGACTCCAGTACATAGTTGTAGAAGGGGCAAAAGTGAGGGGCCAACTGGCGGTCGTCAAGAGGCCCAGGGACACAGACACTCATCTGTGCCTGAGCAACCATGTGTCACCTTGAGCTCTCTGGAGGAGGTGTCCGGACACAAACCTGCTTGGCCAGACGGGGTGTGAAGGAGGAGGTAGGATGAAAGCAGAGAGGAGGTAGAGCTAGCCATTCAGCTTTCCTTTCCATATGTGACATCTGTGGCTCAGTGGAAGAGAGAGAGCGAAGCAATAACTTGAAGGAAATTTAAGCAGAGTGAAAATTAAAAAAACAAAGAAAGAAAGAATACAGTCACCTTTTCAATTCTCCATACAGCAATAGAAAGGATAAGAAGAAAAGGATGTAATACAGAAAGAGCTTTGATACCAACTGTGTCCTCGTTTCCTCCTCTCGACTCCTGTCCCCCTTCTGCCATGCATTATAAACGGTTGATTATGACAGTGACAGCTCCTCAGGTGTACAGTATGCTAGATTTGTTATTCAGCTCACAGGCATTGCTGTCCCTCCCTCTTACCACCTGCACTGACACACATACACACACACACACACACACACAAGCAGAAGTGCACACACATAAACACACACCCATGCGCATACACATTGCTCACAGCTGCTGTGTCAGCGGGACTCTGGAGCCAGAGAGAGGGGGATATTACATGAATCAGCCTCACACAACTGTTGTATTCACAGTGCTATGATCCAAATTCCTAGTTTAAATTGGGTTTTTATTGTCTGATTTAGATTTTTATGGGCGACTGGCATTTTCATGAACTTGGATTTGTTTAATTTTAGAGACATTATTACATTTTAGTGGACAAAATGGGCAGATTTGCATTCGCAGAGCAAATATTGCAAAGAGAGCCTAAAAAGCTGGTCTCACAGCCATAGATTATCTCTTCAAAAGAACTTCATGGAGCCACAAGGCATGACAAAAGATTATATATACACTCCTGTGCTGCAAGGATATGTCTTATATCAGTATATTTGACTTCTAAGATGATTTGTGAATATCGGCTCTACTAAACGATATTAAACAATATATTGAATTCATGACATGGTCTGCACATTTTATGTTTAAATATGCGCTAATCAATACAATTGAACCAATGAATGAATTGAAACTTAAAAATAGAAATAAAATTTAATCAATTAATGAGTTAATTCTATTTTTACCTGAATCATTATAGAGGAAGGAAATAGCCACAGTCAGTTACTGGTAATGTGCAATACTTTTCTGGCCTGTTGCTTGGTGACTATGTGAAGTGAGGTGCGGTCACCTTGAGATTTTTCCAGAGCTGCAACAAATTTGGTAGTGGAATTACATCACAGCGGAAATGCTTCACTGAAAACATCAGCGGTTTTGTCATCAACCCTTCTGAATCTGAAAGCAAGGGCGTCTTCACAGCCTCACTGGCTCGGCTGTGCAAATTATAACTGGTTGGCTAGATATTTGACTATAAATCAAACTGAATGTTTTCTGGGGGGTTGTTGAGAGGCACACAACAGACAGACAGAAAACAACAGACATTCAAAAACACAAGTAGAAATTAACAGACTTATTAATAATAAATGGGTAAAGCCAAACTGTATTTATGTTTGTTTTTTTTTTATTACAAAATATACAATAAGATGACAGAACAATTGGATATCTGCTGTATGCACTATACTACCATCCCACAGCAAATTTTCACTTTAAAATTTGCAGTGGGGTCCAATAGTCTGAGACCATGTTCCCATTCACAGAGGAATTGGAAAGTGGTCCACCATCTGCTGGTGTAAACAGTTCGCAGCATCCAATTTTCTTCTCCTGTTGCGGTACTTTTAGGGTAGAAGATGAAATGAAAGGGCAAAGATGTCGAGAAGATGCTATGTAAAACAAAGACACTGAGTAGCGATAATTTCAAGGCATATTAAGGAAAAAAAATCTCATTCCTGAGGTGATGATTTTTGAGAAGTCTCCTCACACGGCATTTCTTGAAGTGCCTTTTATTTTAGCACAGCCCATGGCTGAGCTCTCTAATTTGCTCCAGCTTTGGCTTCACTCTACCATGTAAATGCAATCAAGTTGCTGACAAAGTATTTCTGTTGGCAGAGAGCTGCCGTCTGCCATCTACATTAAGAAAATAATAATAAAGAAGGAAATAAATAAGAAGGAAAGCGATCTAAAAATAGAAAGATTAATCACTTTGCCAGGTCTCACTGTGGGAAGCTGTAACTTACTTCACCTTTTAAATTCACATCGACTTTATTGAGTTGGTCATATTTGTTTTTCTGGATTTGCCATAAGTATACTTAACCTAATCTAACTTGACAAGGTTAATTTTGTGAGGCCCAGTGTACAGTAAGACAGACTGCTGATCTTTTGACATAAAGATTTGCAGTCAACTTTTAATTAGGTTCCCTGTTCACTTCATTACTTTGCTTTTCTAATGCAGGCAGATTGCAAACAGCAGATATATTAGACATGATGTAACCTGAGTAGGTTAACCGAGCATTGCACCTCCTACATTAAGACTGATTGCCCAACCTTACACATAAAAAGGTTACATCAACCTTCAATTAAAACCTTCTTCACATTTCTCATACTATACGGAGAGCAGTAATGTAAATGTTAGTATAATGGCCGCTAGGTCAAGAGCTAAAATGTTAATGCCCTGGTGCCTAATTTACTTTGTTTCCTTGAGGGTCAGAAATTACTTCTCATAGACGCATCATTACGTCTGAATTTCCTTCCTGCCTTGAGGGCCAAATTAGACAGATGTCACCTTGATTGGAGGTTGCTGTTACAAAGTTTCAGCTTTATAGGTGAGAACATGTAGCAATAATCAATATGCAATTATAATTGTGCATTTTGACGGTTATACATTATTATAATGCCATAATCACCATTGTACAAAACAGGCAAAGGTTTTTCTTTTCATTTCTTTGCTTCAAACATCCATTGGAAATGTGTATATTATGTTACAGATATAAACAGCTGTTAGGAATGTGAACACTCTTAGCTTTACTCTGTGTCAATGAACCTTGGGGACACTTTTTGAGCATCTGTTAGTGAGAATGTCAGGGCTCACAACCCTTAAAGTTAGACTGAAATTGATACTGACAGAGAAGCTCTTATGAATGTCATGGGCTCCTGAATGTGATGACAAATGGTATTGTGGGTAGGAGTTTAGGATTCTGGTGACAAAGTGTCATCATGCATTAGCTTGCTGAAGATTGGCGGATCAGGCTAAACAAGGTGGCAGTGAGGTGGATAGAGGCAGTCAGCAGATGAGACTGTTCACTCCTGACAAGCTTATGCTGTTCAAGCACTCAGAGGAAGAGCCGGTGTAGTCCAGTGATTTTTAGGTTTCCAGGCCAGTGACATTTGTAGCTTTTTTCTTTTCTTTTTATAATAAATACAAACCTATGAATACCATGTTGGAAATCCAAAAATAAACCCATAGCACCTTTATGTCACACAGAAACAATCCAATAGAAGCTAAAAGCTCCTATGCTTATCAAACCTCCCTTTCGCCAGTATAAACTTGCCCCACGGCATCATGTTGGAATCACAAAAAAGGGTGGCAGAACAGAGAAGGAGCCCAGCTCAGATTTACCACTTCCCATTACCTGCATTTTATTTTTAGCAATTCTTTGACCGATTCTGGATCCAGGAAAACAACTAAAGGTGTCTCTGCCTTCATACTTACATTCCCTGAAACCGTGTCACCTCTTTCATATGATTCACTATATTTAGTTCCAGCTTTTAAGGAACTTCCATGTAACATTTGCCCTTTTGATCTCTCATTCACTAGCTTCCTATTCTGTGTTTTTCTTGCAGGTTCAATTAGTATTTTTAAAAGTTTATGTTGTTATACTGCAGTTTATCTTCTGAGTTTAATTAACTGTGTTTAATGAAATTTCATTTTTAGCTAATTTCATGCTACCTGATTTTATTCTATTAAAATGCTGTTGTATATGCTTTGAACCATCTTGTTTCCACCTGTATTATTGCTTACAGGATGGGTAAGATTGATTTCAAAAGCATGTTTTTCCTGTGCCTTAACCCATTCAAATATTTTTGAAAGCTGTTATTATGATAGAGAAAAAGTGATGGGATGATGACTGTGTAGGAGAAACTTTGTGGCTCCCTGTGCTCATCATCTTTGGCTCTTGCCAAAGCCAACGAGCTGGACAGCTTTGTTGTCCTGTCCTAACCTTTGCTGGGGGTTAGAGAAAAGTAGGTCAGAATGTGGCTGAAGATTTGTGAAAATCAATCAAAAAAACCTTAATTCTATAATATTCCTCACTGTGCCTTTCCTGCCTCTCAAATACATCTGAGATGCATGTGTGTAGCCCATCTCTGGATAAAAACAACAAGCGCTATCAATAGGAGACTGAAAATTGCCCTTGCTATATTATGATGTTAATTTAATTTGTATTCCCACGAAATGATATGAGAGGACAATGCGACATCTCCCTGCATGCAAAGCAGGAAAAAAACGTGTTATCTTACAATAGCTAATTAGATTTCTTCTGTGAATACTGACATGTTAAACAGCCTTCTCCTACTAGTGTCCTTCATGGGCCATACTCATGTTTATGATTACCATTAATGCTGCCAACAGAGTGGAAACATCTTGTTGTTTGTGTACCAGCAGACTTCCTCAGTCATATCAAAAAATAATTTGTTGTGTCGATCTGTTGAGGTTGAGCATTTGGGTGAAGTTATGAGGAATAATTTTCTTTTTTCCACAAGCAGATAGTTTTAATAAGCATCTAGTGGTATAAAAATGTGCTACGTCTGTGCACTTGTGCTGTGAAGTTCTTAAATGTGACTTGTGCCCAAATTCTATCTACAATGTATATGTATATGTATATCTTCTGCAGATACTGTATCCACTCCTCCACTCCTAAAAAAATAGTTCACACATCTCTGCTTCTCTGCAATCATCAACCGACCATCTATTCACAGCAACGATGACAAGATTTCTACATGTTTTAAACAAATGAATGAAGCCTCATCTCGTTAGTCAAAATGTGGCTGAGATGTTATCAACATCATGCTGATCTGTTGATGATCATGTCCAGTCAGAGCATGCCAGCGTCTGTGGTTGTTTGTTGTTTCGCTCCTCCCTACTGCTCTGTTAAATGGGATATCGCTAATGCTGATGCTAATGACAAATTACCTGGAGAATTTGCATACTGATGGTTGCAGCTAACATCACTGACTCTGGCTAATCACCCCTGATTTTCTAATGGACTATTATAGTATCTCTCTATATTTTGCAATTATTTGTGGTCATCAGATGGAGACATTATGAAAACATAATTGAAATGCACACAAACAATGTGCTTGATCCACTATTTATTTGATGAAAATGTGTCTTGCACATTCATGAATCGTACAATACAGCTTTATCAGAGAGTGAGAAACAATACAAATGTTTTTCCGTGAATGAGAGTGCTTAGCCTTTGCTGGGTGAAACTTGGAAGCTGAATTTTTTTTCTGCAGGCTCTCATGGTGAGACATGCCACAAATAGAAAAATTAGGTGGCCAGATGCTTGGCCTCTTTTAGTGTATAGGACTGCCTAAAGATGGAGCACTTAACTGCACAGCAGACTTCCAGGTGATTATTTCCCAGTTGGGGAATAATAAAAGTTGAACTAAGACTTCACAGGCCTATTAGACAGAAAAGAATTCAGCACTGCATCAATATAGCAACATTTTCCATTCCCCTTTGTTTAGATGGAAAGTTGAAATGACCACTTGCAGTACAATGGAGTGAAAATGTGGAAAAAGCAAATAAATTGAAAGCACATTCCTTTGTAGCATATAATTACTAATCTGTAGCTCTTATACCCTCAAGCACCAGATTTCAACAGCAGATATCAGTCTCACGTTGACATTACCTTCATTGATATGGTGCAGCTTTTGGGAATATGTCATAAAATAAACACGTCTGAAGTAATCTCACTCAGATAAGATGAATAAATACTGAAAACATTCAACACCTTACTGGCCTGACTTTGGGTTTTGACTCAAGTTCCGGCTGAAACTATTTCAGTGATTGTGAGACTTAACTGTGGTGCTGGCAGCGTTTCAGTTTCACCCGGGGATATCTCTACAGGACTTGGCCTGAGTGCTTTTGTTGAAAATGCCTTGGACCAGCAGTGACACATCCTCCCCGACCTGGCACCACCCCTGCAGCTTACAGTCACATGTGTTTTTGTTCAGTATGATGACAGTAAGGGAGTGCAATAATACATCCCAGAACACATTCTTCAGAAGTGAAGGAGTTTCCTTTATCTTTAAACAATTGGATTATTGCAGGCGATGTTCATTTGAAAACTATTATTGAAAATGACACTTGGATAGCACTAAACCAAACAGCTGGTGCCACATAACATAAATCAAACTCTCTTACACGCGAGTTAAAGATCTAAGCATTTCTAAATATTATTTTAATTTAATACATTATGAAATATATCAATAACATGGGATTATTTGCTATATATTAAAGAGCCTGGGGCAGAATGGCACCGCGGAACTTAAGATTGTGCAGATTTTGTCCACTGGGGGGGCGATTAATGTAACAGCACATAATACATAGGTCAATTCAGGTAGAGATGTGAAAAGAGCTAGCTAGCTAACCAACTCAAAGATGGACATAAAAATAAACAAAAACACTGTCCGGTTTAGACAATGTGAGACTCTCAGGAGGAAGTTGTGGCCAAAGCGTGTGCAACAAGTGAGGAAATCCGGCCAAGCTTCAGAGACAGACACCTGTGCCCACAAAAAAGTGTTGCCATACCGGCATCCCCTCCAGCCCCCTCCTCCATTCCCGCCGGCTGCTTCAACCACTCTGCCAGGACTCACTGCCCTCCACCGCAGGCCATGGATACATTTGGGAAAGACAAACCAAGTCAATTAACAGTATTGCCCCTGATTTGTGAATAAGAACAGAGACACTGGTCCACATTGTTTTCCCTGCTGCACCAGAAGAACAATGTAAATTATGGTTTTCTGCACTTTCAGCCTTTCTTCACACCTTGGAGATGCAGCTATAAAGTTAGGCCTAAGGACACTTACCCTGAGACTGCATATCTCTGCTGGCTCTGGCAAGTTTTATCTGCAGTGTGGCTTGACTTGTGTAGCCTTGGGTAGACCAGTAATACCTTGGTCTCATAGTGGTGACATAGTGGTGTATTAATTCTTATTCAGTGATACATAATTCTGCTTAGTGGTTTGTTTGATTTGTACAGACTATTCAGTAACTCAGCCTAACACTGAATCATTCAATCAATCATTTTAACTTCACCGACTATAGCTTCACTATAACTGTGAATCATTTGCAACTCTGTTGCCTTTTCAGTGACACGTCATGGACTCCAATGATAGGAGATACAGCACCAACATTAGACTGCTCCAATTGAATAGAAACCAATATGTGACCTCAGGAGGATTATAAAAAAAAACATTTATAAAACAAATATGTGTATACAGCATGTTAGAGGGCTCTTAGGCTCTCACTAATATCATCTCAGCAGTGATGAAAAAGTAGCCCACACCGAGGCGGCTGATACAGACCAAACAGGAAGGATATTTACAGCCATTTTTCCATTTAAGGATTATATGTAAATACCCTTTTTCTGTTCTCACACCGAACATTATCCTCATTACACTCCAAAGAAAACAAAACAGCCACAAGAAGCTAATTAACAAATCAGCAGAGTTTTGCTTTTGATCCGTGGTTTTCATTTTTTACGCTGCCCTAGGGATTATGACCTCTCATTTCTCAGAGTAAAGATTGCATTTAAAATACAGTTTTCACAAAGAATTGACTGGGGTTAATAAAATGTCACAGTACTTGGAATGAATTAGATTTAAAAAGAATGGACTGGCCACTCTTGGATACAAGAGATACTGTATTATACCTCTCCACTGCTTATTGCAGTTAATGGATATATGCAGCTTATTCAAAGGAGCAGCAAAAGATTTTGATGCCTAAATTTAGTTGAGCATGATTATCATTAAAGATGTTCTGATGCAGGAAACAAAAACAAGAGACTGATTGTAGAATAGATAAGAAAAACAAAGAATACTTTGGTGTCAAACTGTCACTGAACAGCTCTGATTAAGATGCTACAAAAAAAAAACACAGTTATCAGACTAAAATGTAGATACTGGTGCTGTTGTCACACGCAATGACAGTTGGGTATCTGGAGGGAGCTAGCATGAAAAGGATATAACTGTTCACCTGACATGGGAAATCTACTCACCTCATAAACGATATAATTAAATTGCCTAAAAGAAGAAACATTCAATCAAAACTTGCATTTCTAGAAAGTAAAGGTTCCCACCTCTTCAAAAACAACCAACAATAAGACATTTTTATGTTGCTTTAAAAAGAAAAATTGTAGGATTCATTTTGTTGGACTTCAACATTTGTTAGACAGAGGGGGATTACTCTTGACTCCTTTTTGTGCAGAAATGTTGATAATACTGAAAGGATGGCATTTTTTTTCTTTTCTCTTTTTAATAGAACAAGAGAGTTGAATTTGTGCCTTAGATGCTATTGTTTTTGTGCTGAAGATGAATTTACCCTGAAATATAATGTAATTTGCTCACAAGGGTTTCTGCAAATTCATTTCAGTAGTCAGAGCATTCCTCTCTTTAGGGAGACTAACTTTGCATCATTTACCACTTATTGTAGCTGTGTGTTAAGACCATGGAAATCAGATATTATAATGATACTGCTGTACAGGAGGCCAAAGAGGATTTTCAGACTGCTGCTGCAGAGTTGCGGTGGTAATTACAGAGACAAATCACCTGAGTTTATTCCAACTGTGGGAAAAATGGAAAACCGGTGTCTGAAAATATTAAAGGAGTTCAGCATACACATTCCCTATAGATATTTCAGCCAGATTATAGGCTCTTAATGGATATGTTATGGTATTTTAGGTAGAGAATACTCTTGTGGTATTATTTATTACTTTAATTGATCCACTTTTCTATGTTGTTTTAATGTCCGTAATTTCATTTTTAGTACAACTCAAATATAATCGTGTTAGACCAGAATCATCTCAAAAACTAATCTGAGGTTCAAATGGAAAGTCCAGCTGTGAGCATCACCTCCATTGTCAAAACAAAGCAAGAGCTGAGAGGTTAAAAAGAAGCATTACATCATTCTTGTTGGTATGCAAAAACACACAGCTTTTGAACTCTATGTTTTATTTTTCCTTAAATCTGAAGCAATTTCATGGCAAATTTGCTGTAAAAACACAAAAAATCAGGGTTAGATCAGACGGCATGTCAGTGTAAACCGCATTACTCTACAGATACTACAGCTTTCCCCATTTGAAATAGTATTAGCTTCAATTATACTACTCAATCAATACTTTTAGCCCTGTGGCACTTTGCATAACTCAGCATTCTGCCTGTATTTCATTCCCTCAACCATAGATGCAATGTTTTCAACCTCACTTCATTGGCAATTTTCTTGTTTGAAAAGATTTTGGTGAATTTTCCATTGTTAAAATACATTTGTACAAAGTAATGTAGTCTTTCAGTCCTCTGTTCATCAGAATTATTTCGATTTCCGAATGTTCGGGACATATCGGGACATTATGCCAGAGTATGAGTCAGCAATGCTTGTTACCAATGCCACTGCTTGTAAAAGTGAAATTCTTTTGAAAAAGCAGCCAATTCAAGGAAGTTGACTGTGAAATTTTCTGGCTGAGCCTTTTTTTTCTTTTCTGTTATATTTCTGTAATTTCTTTTCTGTAAGATTTCCCCTCACCAAATCAATTCTCGTCTTGAGCCTCTTTCACTCAAATGAAGGGCTATAAAACAAGTTAAATTAGGGATGGGAATTGATAACACACCAGTTCTGCTTAAAATTTTGATCCTTTATCGATTCCCTTCATATTTCCTGATCAGTTTTTTGTGCAGGAAAATTGAGGATAGATGAGATAGTCTGACATTGTCAGTGCAACTGTTTTATTATCAGAACACAGTGAAGAAACAGTTGGAAAATGACTTGTGACTCCCATGAGCAAAAACTCACCACTGTTTTCATTTAGGTTCATCTGCTCAGCCTGTCTGCATCATGTTAATGTTATTATAGAATAGGATATTACAAACATGTTGCTCAATAGGTGTGTCGAGAGTTAAATACATGACATTCCTGGAATTTAAGACAATGTGTCGAAAGATGTTTCAGCATAATGTTGGTGTTTCCACTCTTACTTGAAATTACTATTTTACATTCATTACAACCAGCACCATCTCTTTATCATTCCAGACTTTGACTCATTCCAGTCATGTAACCCAAATGAAAATAGAAAACAAACAGAATTGTGCACAGAAGACTTTACAGAAAAATTATTATACATTATTAGTATATTAATTATATATTAATACGAGAACTTCCTTCCAAGGAAATACTGTACATGTCTCAGGCTCTAGTTTCGCATAATTGAGCAAAAGCACAGATGCAAGTTTATAGTCAGAGAGAGCACATTTGGCGAGGACTGGGGCTGTACCCGAGTCTGCTTAGAGTCAGGACTTCAGCCTGACATCTGCACTTGGATGTTTTAGCTCTGAAACTCATGTTTTGATGCTATTTTTCATTACCTGTAATGTAGAAATATCAGATTTCTGAACACAGCCAGACACACACACACACACACACACACACACACACACACACACACACACACACAAAAGTACATCCCTGTGATAGTTCAGTTATAAAACCCTAATGCACCAGAGAGTCTCTTCTTCTGCCTGAGTCCTGACTGTGCTGCCAGTGGAATCACTCAAACCGGGTGTGAGCAGAGGAGATTTCACCAGCATCTGGTTCAAAAGTAGTCAAGTTGACTTTATTAATATTCAGCTTCAGTGCTCAGAGCAGCAAACAGAAAAGGGCTCCTCCATTTTGATCACCGCCTTCTGTTTCCATTAGTTCGTTGTCTTGTAATTTTGAGGCAGGACTCAGTGTTTGTAAAAATTGACCACCTGCCATGCTGTTATCCTCCAATCCCTTTTAGTTCTTGCAGGAAAAGATTTAAACTCCCAAAACAACAAATTTACAGAAGGACCATCTCAAATGCATTACCACAGGCAAATCAGTGACACTGACAAATTAATCCTGCAGTTTGGAAGGTAATACACCGTGTCGGGCAAGAAACAGCAAATGGCAACATTGGTGGCACAGGCTCCATTCATTAGCAAACATTTACTGGAACCCAGTAGTAGTCATCAAGTAAGTAAATTACGTGCATACATACAGGAGTACATAATGTATAATGTATATGTTTCTGTGGCAACACATGCTATTCGTTAAGTGGAACAGCTTTTTTGAGGAAATGATACAGTGGAGCAAATAACAGTCATTACCGTTGAATACAAAGTGAAACCGTTTCTTGCCGAGACACAAAATATATACTAAACTGAGCTGTGCGTTTGTGACTGACAGGAATTTGGCAGTTCTATTTGAGGAGGCATGTGGTCAGGATGTAGAGATATTGCAGTTTGTGCATCTCTGGACATGATCCTCCATGAAATGACCTTTGAAATAAGCAGCACTCAAATTTGCAGATTGAAAACAGTAAGACTGTCCTCCTGTAAGAAAGTTATGAAACGTAACCTGGTCATTGTGGCAGTTGGGTAGTATTTTTTATTCTGTCCTGTCATAGCGCTGTATGTTTTGGCTTCCTGCACTTATGGTCAAAGTTGATTATAAAATTTTTACAGCTCCTTGTCCTTGTCGTTCAAGAACCTTGGTTTACTTTTTGAATTGTGGCACAGCATCAGCAAATACCTCACTGAAATTCAAATGTGGTGAAATGCAGTTATCTTTTTATGGGGATTTAGATGGAGCTGTTTGGTGTTGGGGCTTCCTATTCATTTATTCTGTCACCATTGAGCCGCTCAGCTGTATTACTGAATTGATGCACTGTGACAGTCTTAAGCTATTTTTATCTCCTTTCTCCATCGTATTGAGAAATTACAGCTGATATACTGTAGAAAAGTCATGGATTTCCAACCGACACTGAACTGAACTTGATATAGCTCATAACACCATCTAAGCCTGCATATTGAGTTTTGTTCCTCTGTGACCTGTAGATCAAAGTAATGGACTATCGAAGTCTGTGCACTCCAAACTAAAGAGGCTTGAGCTACTGAGCAGTTTAATGGTTTTGGGCAGGTTCTTAATTATAGGACAGTTTCCCCTGAGTGATTCTACTCTCTTATGGCAGTGCAGGGCAATTGTACATTTTCACCTGATCAATACAGTTAGGATGTTTGATAAAAGGTACATGAACAGGCTCCATCAAATCAATTAAGATACAATTATTCAGACTGACAGCAATACAATACATTAGCCTCATACGACAGGGAGAAAGTTGTGGCGTATGACAAAATTCTTCACTCCTGAGTTGAACTTTTTCCAGTTCGATTCTCTCTTTGGATATAATTGTTATCAGTGCCGTTACCTGGCAATATTCCCTCAATACTGAGTGTGTATCCTCAGCAAGCTGCTGCTGAAGGTCTGTCCTTGTTCTCTGCACTGTTGTGGACATACTGCACGAATGCTCTGATAATAGTCTGATGACTTTTTGTTCCAACAAGTTCAGCAGGTTAGACGAGTCATCCATTTTACTTTGGTCCGAACTGGTATTGATCCCTCCTAAAGTGTAGCTTCTTTTTCTCTCTTAGCAGGGATTTCAGTTGCAGTGAGAGAAAACACTCCTCTCTCTACTTATCTGGGCCACACTTGCCACACGTCTTACATCCAGACAAGCTGTTAACATTGATATGATAGAGCAGAATGGTGAAAAGCTGATGCACTGCAAGTAAATATTTTTGCAGCATGCCACCACGGTGAAATCTTTCACAGGTGAAATGCTGAACAGCACTGTGTTTACGGAGGCATTTTTTTTTGTTGCTCTTGTTCACACAGCTTTTTATATTTTTATCTGGATGAAGACTAATAATAATAACTACAGCAGCCCTCAGTAGAGCACATACCTTGCGCCAAAGCCAAACAATCCTACCTGTGCCTGCCAGGTCCACAACTGTACACAGTCATAAACAGATATGTTGCACCAAAGTTTCCATCACCCATCACCAAAGTTTAGGGCAAATACATTCAGTAATCTTTGTATAATGCTGCTGACAAACAAACAGACATGGCAGAGGTTATGTTTGAGAACGTAGGAACAGTAATAGAGTAAAGTAAGTAAGTAATTACATAATGTTGTACCATGTTATAAAATTATGAGGCTGATTGAAGATTGCTACAGCCTGGTAATTACATGTTGGAGATGTACTGTTTGGAGAATAAAAGGCTTTTGACAGTAAAAACAATAACGTGTAAATGTAGCTGCCAACAGCAGTTGGTATCTAAGCAACACGGAAACTGTGTGTGTGAGTGTTTCAGTGTCATGTTTTCCCAAAACCTTGTTGCTTTTCAGCTTCACAGGTTTACTGCAAATGCTCGACTGTAGAGCAGAACAGAATTGAGATAGTTGTGGGAGTTAGCTTTACATGCATGAAATTTGAGATTTGGTATGCTGAAGTAGAATGATGAAATCACCCATTATCTTTGTAAATGTGGAGCTTTGTATTCGCTGGATACAGTTTATCAAATCCTCATTAAATACATACCTTTACTGTCGCTACCTAAGTCTCAAAAGTGCTACATGCAAGTGATGAAAAACTTAAAATGTGGATAAAAGAGATGGCTTCACATGGTGATCAGAGTGAAGTCAAGGTCTGCCTTTGATGATTCTGATGCAGGCACAGCTTTAATTTAAAAATCTGGCGTTATGTCAGCAGAGGATTTTTCAATACTGACACCTGGTTACCATGACATTTATTTCTTGCTAAAGGTAAAATAGAAGTTATATTATGATGGGTGCTGTGTTTTGCTTGACATTGGCACCACATCTAAACTGCCAGTTGATTAATTGTTGGATCACTGGCGACATCAGCGCTATCACTGCTTAGTGTTTTTTTTTTTTTTACTATAACTAACTATACTCGTAACAGATGTTTTCACGCAGCATGCAGGGGCTATGAAGGGTGAGCAGTTTTTTTTGTTTTGTGGCCCCTTTTAAATGCCTACTATTTTCTCACATTGAAGGCACACATTTTTCCAAAACAGCTTGAATAATTTAGTCTTTAAGTGGCATTGCCCTCAAAAATCAAAGAGTGTGCTCGTCTGGAGTGCTGAAGTGCCTTATCTATGGCCATGGTACAGCTTCTTCTGCAAGCCCAGTGTGGTGTGCTTAAAAGTCATTTTGCAAGCGTTTCATCAGTCATGCATAATTTTTATTTGATGCACATGGCTGACGCTGGTGAGTAATGTTAGTCTGACGTTAATGTGGGATTGCTGAGTGAGTGACAAGGTTGTTTTTTGCTTGCAGACACCTCAGAGAGACAGCTTTAAAATTGAAATTTCTATACCATGTCTTATTTTTCTTATTTTTTTTTTTTTGATGGCATGTCCGTCTTATTGAATCATATTTTTTGATTGTTAATGAGAAGAGACATGAATGAGATAAATATATAAAGACGAGCAAAGGCATGTCTTTACATGTGCATGGTACATTACTTCAATCCATTTTTTGCCTCCTCAGCTTGTGTGACATGTAAAATTCAAGCATGTCATTATGGTAAGAAAGGACTTCAAACATTTTCAGTAACTCGGGAAGAGAAAATATGTTGCTGTCACTGTGCTTGGAGGTGAGCTAGTTGAGACAGTCATCTCACTCAGTGACTTTGAGAAGTTCTACAAAACCTCATCCAGTCACACTCTGGACTGAGCTGGTTGTGAGTGATTCGAGGCAGAGCGAGATATCATCCATCAGCGACTTCACCTGGGCCTAATGGCTTGCCGCAGACAGGCATGTTTGACTCTGTGTTTGATGTGTGCATACCACATACCCACTTACTCTTTTTATGTCAGAATATCAGCAGGCAGCACAGTGTCAGGGCTCACAAATGGATTTTCTAATCCACTTGTTTGCTGCAAGTTCTTTCAGCCCATGGTTTTGAAGCCCAAGCCAAAAATGTACTTAAACACAAGCATTCCCTTAGACTCCTGTCTGTCTCAACCCCAGCTGTCATTGTGTGTTTTGACTGACTAAAACATTTCCGCAACAGAGAGAAAGAGATGCAGGCAGGAAAGGCGAAGGACATCAGGAAAGCTCAAATAATAAGATGTCAAGCAGGGCAGGCCATAATTGTTAATTACATTTATTCCAGTGCTTTTGGAATGCAGCCATGATGCTTTCAGGAATATAAAGTGGTGTCCTCAACATGTTGCAGGTTTAGACTTTTAAATGGGCCTGAGCGATCAGTCTTGAAATTTGATACGTAGCACTCTTTTCCAGGTTACAGACAGGCCTCATGTGGCCATATAAAGAACAATGCCAGATTTTTTAAAGAGCAAGATAGATAGAATCTCAACACCATTAAACTAAATGAAATACAGGCTTTGTTAAAATGGCTGCCAACCTGCCAATGTGCTATTAGTCTACTCTGACATACACAAATATGTTTCTCCATTAAAGTTTCAGCTGCATGGGTCACCAGGATAGGGCGCGATAGTTTGACATGGTGTACAGCTATTAAATCGCTCCCAGGATGTGGGATGTTTGCTTTGACTCAGCTGTGTTTGCTTGTTCTTCTCTTTAAGTCACACATTAGTTGAACTTTCCTTAACTGTTTTTATTTATTTATGTTTTTTTTTTTGTTTGTTTTTTTTTTTTTTTTACTTTGACTTGAACTTGTTCTGCCAGATCCTTGGGCAGTAATGGTCACTTTTCATAACACCTGAAGGCAATTAAAAATGTGGTTCAACAAGGCCAGAGAAGTTCATGAGTATCCCATCCTGTCTGTGATTTTCTAATGTCTGTTCTCTCATCTCCTATCCATATAATAGAAGAGTTTCTTGTTAGAGCTGGCTGAACATCCTGCCAACCTGGTGCCTTAATTAAATTCCATAGAGAAACTGTCACTCATTTTACTCTTCTGTTACTCTACTGTATTGCTCTTGCTATAAAGACATAGACTTGGGAGAACTACAAATAAGGCTGTTTAGAATCAACAACTTTTTTTTTACACACATGTACAAGTATATCCTCTGATGTACATACCTTCCCAGTTTTCCTTGCCACCCCCAAACCATCTGCTGTCAGACACTGGTAATTAGTTTTATGGTGTTCTTGGCAGCCTCAGTATGGCTTCCCAATAATTACCCTTTTATTGTTTTGTATTCTATTGTTAATGTTGTTGTTGTTTCGTGGCTTGTCCTAATTAAAAGTTTGGAGCTTCGCGGAATTAACACAGGCTGCCCTTTTTGTCCTTCTAAATTGCTTATCCTGCAAAGCTAACATTAAAGGATGGATGCAGTGGGTGACTTAAGCAGATACGGTGTGGCACGGTAAATCCTCTCTAGTACTCTACAGAAGAGCTGCTGTTACCACAAGCTGTAATGACTTATAAGGTTTCCAGGTCCAGGTTGCTGGCACTTTTCTCACAGATGAGAAACTATCACTATTTTCCTGCCGAAGTCTTGTCTTGTATCCCACCAAAGTATCCCAGGTGCTGCAAACAACCTGTGCCTTCCCTCTTCAGATTTCTTTGACACACAGCTATTTCCTTCTACCCTGCTACCCCCTGGGTAAAGTACAAGTCAATATTCTCTCCGCGTCTCTCACCGTGCTGTTTGTTTTAAATGGCTTTTAAGTTGACAGGTGGTCAGAGCTGGCTTTCTCAAGCCCCAAATGTGTTGTCTGAGAGATCTCTGGTGCTGAGCTTTGGTCATCATTGCAGCCAAATCCACTTACACACAACCCAATAAGCTCCCACATTCAATAGCACACATTAACCTGAAGTAAAAGCTCTCTAGATTAAATGGAGGATTTGACCGAGAGTGGAGAAAACTGACTGCATCTGGTATTGACAGACACAAACCCATTTTGATCCTTGGGAAATACATTTCTTCACTGATCATAAAGGTTCAATCAGTCAGATATGGTCTTTATATTTTTCAAAAAGCTTACGAGTAATGATAGTGACAACAACTTTGTTTAACTTAAAGCAGTGATGATGTTAACGCTAACGTACATTGACTGCATTTCTTTTCCTGGAGTATAGTGGGTTTTGCATTGTGTAATGCTGTATGAAGACAAACCTGGTGATCTTGTAGTCAATAAGATATTTATCTTCATAAAAAGTGGCCTCACCATTTCAGTCACTAAAATATTTAAGGTTTTATGTGACATTCAGAAAACCCTTGTTATTAACAACGCAAATGGCCGCTAAGTGAACTGCAGTCGGCCTGTTGCACAAGAGCATGGTCTTGCTCCGTACTTAGGCGGGACACGGACGGTAAAAACTTTTTGGATTTGTCCTGAAGGTCTTGATGGCCAGTCTGACTACATGCGCTGATGATGACCTTAGTTTCCCCCTGATGTCAGTTACATCCCCATTTGTCCAGACTGATCTCACTAGATAAATGCTAGATACAAGATGCTTACTTGGAGTCTGTGTAGTTTTGGGAGCTGGGCATTTGTTAATATTAGCGGACTCCATTTCTAAGCCAATGTTTCACTGTTAGCACTATAGGGGAGTCTTGATTTGGATTTTCCTGTTGTTGATGTTCATACATTGGCAGTTAAAAAAGTGATTAATACCTTAAATTGTCGTCAGGTTCTCACACATACTGCACTACATGTAATTTTAAAATCAACAGCGCATAGTAAAAGTAGGGTCTATTCCAATACATGATTAGCAGCCACATGCAAATCTCTTTTCTCTTAATGACCAACCGCCATTTGTTATAATGCATTTGAAGTGTGTGGACTAACTAAGTAACCGGACCGTTGCCTGAGAAAGAAAATACTTCCTATTAGATCTGTGAATTTGATTATACATCCCAGGTCCCTAACAAAAATTGATTATAAAGACAGCTATTGCTAAAGGTTAGTACACGATTAGGTTCTCTCTATTGGACAGGAAAACACATATTTATTCGATAATTTTCATTCAATTTATCCACATTTCTTTTTTCCTAATCAACCAAGTTTAAATTTGCTTTTACATAACGCCCAGTCCTGTAGTCTAAATGTCAGAGCATTACGTATTTACACTGGCTAATGACCTGTGCTGACAAGAGAGAAGGGGCACAGCTATCTCTTTATTTAACACATGGAGAGTAATGATTTGCACTCAGAGGGGGCTCTGGTGAGGGCCGGACATCTCAGTCTGTGTCCTTTAATAGGGCCTGTCTCTAGTGATTAGGGATTTTTGACAGGGAAAGTTGTAGTGCCTAGCACCAGATGGAGCGCTCTTTTTCCCCATTTATTACCACAAGTCCAGGGTACGTTTACTAGAAAGTACTAGCCCACAGATGAACACACACACACATACACATACTTTTGCTCATTATGTCAAATATCAGATGGTGAAACAAACATTGTCAAGTCGCGGGGGAGAGCTTGGCTGCCTTGCCTCCCACGCCTCCTGAAAACTTCTGGGTCTCAGGGCCACGCTGGCAGTCACACTCTAGCTCTCTCATCATTACACCGTGGTTCACAGTACAGCATCAGTACTCTCAATCCTGATCCAGTCTGGAACCAAACTAATTAGCCTGTCATCTCTGTTTCTTTGAGACTGCTGATTTTTTTTTTTTTTCCCCTGATTAGTTTCTTCCTTGTCATTTCTAAAACGGTTCATAGGCCGCAAACTCTTTTCTGTCTAAATTAATCAACAGTGTCCTTTCTTCTCCTGTTAAAAAAAAAGGCCAGATCTTGAACTAATTGTAAAGCATGGCTCTGTCTCAAAGTCTTTTCCTTCCAACAGACAAAGAAGATTAATTCTCTTTTTTGGATTATGGTCCTGACTGCAACAGTCTGCTTGATTTTTCCTGTCTTCCTCATGCCTCTAGAGATCCAACTTGGGATCACGTAGGGCTTGTAACACTTGGCTGCTGAAGGTTGTAATTGACCTACACCTTTGACCTGTGAGGGTGCGCAAACTGTACAATCATCATGTAGCAGGCCATGAATACTGAAGACACAGCTAGTGTCTTCCTCCTGGGGCTGAAGGCTAAATTAATTTGTATAAAAGTCAAGGATAACTAATGGGCAGCCTGGACAAATAATACAATAAGATACCCCTTATTCCACAGTAATTCAAACATACAAGGCTTATTTGATTATATATTCCTGCCAAATGCATACTCATCCCCATATGCAAAAGGGGACCTAATGGCATACTAATGCACAGTGTTAGCTATTATGCATGAACCGTTTCAGCCTAAGCTACCATGAAAGCCAATCAAACCATAGCCTTCCAAATTCCACAGTGTGTCTTATTTTTCAGAACAGTTTATTCTCCTGAAATCAGCAATTAATTGTGTCAAGTTAATTGCAGACTGAACTAGAGATGACCTCTACGTCTCTGTTGCTGTGTATACCCTGAGAGAAGAGTGTAATAGATGTATCACAGAGAAATGATGCGCTCAAGGGAGTAGTCTGGGCTCTCATGTGGCAACTAAAGCTAGGATGTGATTTTTGAAGATAACACCAGACCAAATATAAAAGAAAGCGACAAAAAATATATATTTTAAGGCTATATCTATCATTACAGACAAAGGTTTAGGGCACAAAGCCTCACAAAGCCTCACTCTTCAAAGGTATTGTAAGATCTGGAAAATTGACCCAGCTTTGTCACAATCCATCACCCGTGGTCATTAACCTGTGGCACATGGCAGCCATCTACCAATCACCTCTCATCATAAATCACTGTACAATACCATGTCCACACCTTACAACGCGGGCCCACAATGAAGGCAAAGAAATCAAAACTAGCAGTCACATTACCCTGGTTTGCGTAGCCAGCTCCAGTGCATGAGCCCATGTTAGCTGATATGGGCTGCGTTCATGGCCTAGCTAGCCTAGCTCTGGCCTTAATCGCTGATGAACTAATGGCTATAATGATGTACATTTTCTCCCCAGCAGGACAGTGCAATTAGGATCAAGCGAATTCAGTATCTCCTCAGGCAGTCCCTTTCTCTCACAGCCTTTTAGCCAATCCAGTGCACGTGTGCATATGTGTACAGTACATGTTGGCCAAAGTGTGTAGGTGCATGCGTGTGTTTGTGTGGCTGAATGAGTCTGCATTGATATAATATACTTATACTATTAGGTGTGTTTTAGGTCTGTACTTAACAGATTAACTAAACTAATTAAAAAACTAATTTGCCATAACCAACACTTTTTTTTTTACCCCACAGTGCCACCCACACAATGCAATCTAATACAACAACTTTCTATTAAATCCTTCCTTTGTGAGACTGATAATAATAACGCATTTGTTGACACTACCACAGAGGTGTTGATTCTCTATTTTAATTTTAAGGCAGTAGGCTATTATTGTTTTGCATTGGATTTAGGTGTTTTTTGTATTTTGGTTTGCTTTGTGTGAAAGAAGTGGCGGACAACATTTAAGCAGCAGTTTGGACATATAGCTTTGCATATTAAAAGAGAGGCATGTGCAAACTTGCTGTCAGGATAGCTGCAGTTTTGTTGATCATAGATGACTGCATTATTCATCAAACAAGACTTGCCTCTGGTAAAACTCAACACCCTGCAGCTTTTTCAAGTTGTTTTTTGTTTGCAATATAGCACTGAAAACCTCTATCGCTTAAAATCACATCTGGCTTTCCAGACACTGTATATTGCCTTGGGCCACATACACCATGTGTCTGATTCTGACTGTGTGTAGTTTTAGTCAATTACAGTGTTCCTGGTAAATGGATGAACAAAACCAATCTTTTATTTTAGAGTCGACACACAGCCTTTAACATCAAAAGAATTGGGTCTTTATGGGATTCTGGTTGCCATGGTTACTGGGATCCTAAAGTCTATAGTAGAGGATGTGCATTTTACACTAAGAAAATGGTTTTGGGGTTTACTCTCAACTGTACCTCTTTCCTACTTTAGACTCCTGTGCAAATTAGAGCGCGCACACGCACACAAACACACACACACACACACAAACATATTCTCATACACACTCGCACACATTGTGCTCGTCAAATCAAGCCACGTCTCCATGGAAACTAGAGTCGAATAAAGAGATTGCCTTAATCACTTGATAAGTAGTACAAACCCTGCTCTCGTCTGCTGGCCAAAGACGTTCACTTTCCAATGTGATTTCAAATTCAGTATGTGAAATATGTGGGGCCATTTCATTCTATTAGCCAGAGTTATACACGGTGACATCTGGGACAGCTCTCCAATATGTTGTACTTGGGGTTAATTAAAAATGTAATGGTCAAGTCTGTATTTCTAATACAGCTGACAGGAGCTCATAATTCATTCAGATTGATTAGATATTAAACCACTGGTCTGTATAACCAGTAGTCAGAGATGACTATATGGAACAATTATCCCTGAATCAGTGCCCATTCTTATTGCTCCGACTGGGACGTGGAAGGAAATCTGAGGAAGTAGGAAGACCTTGTTGAATCTTTTACTTGTATTCACTGTTAAATCCTTGACAACAGTGACACAGGTGTTTCTCTCTTCATGATTTAATGTGTTAAAAAAAAATTCAAATGCTAAAGAAAGCCATAGTGTAAATAATAACTACACGACGCTCTTCTGTTGCTGTCATGAGAGGATTATGAAAAATGAAATTCAAACTTGCTTAGTCTGTCTGGAAATTAAAGCATTTACAAATTTCTTAATAAAATCTGTATACTTTATGTCTTTTTACCAGTTTGAGTGTGTGCGTTTGTGTGTGTGTGTGTGTGTGTGTGTGTGTGTGTGTGTGTTAGTGTGTGTGTGAGATTGTTGGCATGGGTGTATGTGCAGCTCAGATGAGTAGAAATTGAATGTTGCTGCTTCACTTTGCCTCGTAACTTGCAGTACATGCACTTCCCATTATATAATGTTTTTAATAGATATTTATCGTTTGCTGAAATGTGGATGTGTCATTTGAGAGAATGAAAGAACCAGCAAGCTGTTGTTTGTGATGTATTGTACAATTATAATTAGTGTTGAACAATTTGAGCACGACATGTAACTGTGCTTTGTCTGACCAACGTTGTGATTGTGATTATTTTCTTTAAAATAAACCCCAGACATGTGTTTCCGTCGACATAGTAATTAACAAGATATGATTGTACCAGGCTTATCACAAGGCTTGTTTCTACATGAACAGATTCATGTTGAAGCAAGAACAGAATCAGATAAACCATGGAGTTGCTTCGGCTGTCTCAGAAAACGAACTGAGTCTGATCAGCTTGAATATGACTTGTCTTTTTTTTTTTTTTTTTTTGAGTCTGATGAATTTAAATAAACAAGACTTTTTGTTTTTCTCTTTTCCAACCCAACATAGAGAGTACTACTACTACTACTACTACTAACTACTGAACCAAGCTGAACAGATCAATCGATTTGAGAAATAATATGTGGAAGCTTTCTGGATTTGACAGAGGGACGGAGAAATTGTGAATAAAGAAAATTGCTGTACCGATTGTTATATTGTAACATTAGGTTGTCACTCATTCAAACAGCAGAGGCACCCTGAAGTGACTATTAAGTATTTTAAGCCTACATCACTGTATGGTATTAAGCAGTGTGGGTTTTCATTTAACCATTTTGGACAAATTACATGTTAGTTTGAATTCTTCTGAACAGGATCTATTGAAAAAGTGGCAGTTTTACCACTTGCTTGCTTTAGATGTCTTTTTTGTTTTAAACAGTCAGTAAATGAAAAGGTCAGTGGTAAAATTATTTTCTAAAGGAAAACACTCCACTTTCGCTCACATTTACGAAGAAAACCTGTGAAATTAACATGGCTTATTAATTATTAACTCTGAAATTAGTTTAAAGGAGTTTAAAAGTGCTGTTATACCCACTGAGTCTGGCTAAGTTTACATTTTGACAAACTACTGGTAGGTTGATAATATAATTTAATTATATTATGTAATACCTAAAATATTTTTATATCAGACTGATTACCATAGCTCTGCACTCTAACTGTGATGGCTTTTGTTTTATTAATATGTGATTTTGCCATAAAAAACAATGTTTAATGATTTAACTAAATTGGTATAATTCTGTTAACTGGACTGCTGCATTTCATTTAAAAAAATGTATATATAAATATATATATATATATATATATAATCCCAAATAGATATACTTACTATGAGAAATCATCACTCAAACCCTGCTGATCTTTTCCCTCATATTCTTAACATACAGTGTGTGGCTCATTAGAAGGTAATAAATGTGATTTTATTGCTTTATATTGGTGCACCCAAAAACAAGCCTTGATTGATGTGACAGCTTCAGCTCTTCTTTGCACATCACTCAAAAAAATACACAGGCTCTATCTGTGCTCCGCATCTTCGTCCCCTGAGGCAGTGTTCTGATGTGGATGAAGTGTAGAATTATCATTGTGAGATAAGATGGGCATCTGCCTACTGTATGTGGATTTCAGCATTGCATTTTTTTTTTTCTGGTGGTATTTGTCTGCAGTGGAATAAAAAGGAGAGGAAGAAAAAAGACTCAATTTCTGTTTCTCACATTAACCAAGTTCTCAGAGCCATTTCAGAGATGGATAATGAGGTTGATGTGCATCAGTCGAACAGAAGAAAATAAGCTCACACAGACTGAGGTTTTTCTGCCTCTGGCTTCACACTTGTTCACCTTTATTAATCATAACCCCTTTGAAAGTGGAAGGCAAATATGTAGCATACAGCAGAATTCATACATTTTTGTGTTGTTTTGTTTTTTATATGTCAATGAATTATGTCACCCTAAAACAGGCTTTGGGTTCATCGTTGGTATGATAAATCTGAGAGCCAGGTGTGGAACTTTAGAGACTAGTATTAATTCTCCTTGTAAAAACTATGTTTTCTTTTCCTAAAGGCAAAAGAGAAAAAACAATTTGTTTCATCTAAGCTCTGCTACACACGCTTTCCTCTGATCTAGTCATGGAGGTTGCCACCCCTGAGCAGAGTGATATCTGCTGGCACTGAGTCATGGCAAGTACATCTCCAGTCAAATCTTATTTTGGTAAAAGTTATCATTTTCCTCTGCCCAATCCCAGGAATCAGAGAAAGAAAATACCAGAGAAAAAAGAAAACATCTGAGCTTCCTTAGCTGAGAACTCAGAATTTTTACTATGCAGATGCGACAAGACTGCAGCTCCCTGTTCACTTAACAGGATTTGGGAAAGCACCTAAGAACAAGCATTTTGCATGATTTATCCAATGGTAAACATGCTGCTTAGAGTGGACAAATGTAGCGACAGACCCGCTAATTAAAATGAAAAGCTGTCATTCAATCAAAAAGTGGAAAACATTTGCAGCACTTGAGCTGATATCTCAAGAAGACAGAGGAGGAAACACTCCTGTCGATTTGCTGTATCCCATGAATAACAAATTAATATAGGAAATAAATTATGCAAATAAATGAATCTGTCTGTCTTCATTTATAGTGAGATGAGAGCATCAGAAAAAAAAATTCTAGATCTGATTTTTAGCTGAAATGCTTCAGAGGTGATAGTTAAGGACAATTTTAATGTAGTGACTTAATGAGAAGGGATTATCTGCTATTCTGCCTTTTTCAACAATCTGCTCCTGGCTGTTTTTAATGCAGCTCTATATAGCAGTTTGCCTGCTCATATCGCTCTGTTGTTTGTTTAGTTATTTATTTACTACATTCAGACTTGTTTATAGAACAGCAAATGTCAATTTCAATGTAATTTTGACTTTCAACAATCAACACATTGCAGGTTTAACTGCTAAACTCTAAAAGACCTATTTTGTATATGTTGATGGAAGGAAGGTGAGTGTTGGTTTTGTGGAAATATACAATGTCTAGCAAAATTCTGCAAATTGTTTTAGACTAAATTAGATTAAACTTTAACAATGCCTGCAGGGAAATTAGGAACGCGTTGCGTAACATGGCCTAAATACTAAGATTTGTGGGGTGAATAAGGAAACTGTTGATGATGTTGATGATGTAAGGAAAGTGTTTTTCTTTTTAAAGGGACACAATTATTTTTTATATTGAGAAACAGAGATAATTAAATTGTGATCTCAGATTGTAAAGTCAAAAATGGTACTTTTACATCATGCTCATTAAAACTCGCTGCTCTTTTGAAGTTTGAACCAGTGTTCTATTGTAGTCGTGTCAAATAACCACGTTTAACTTCATGACCATGTTTTAATCTGACAGAAACAGTTTTATCATCACACCATAATAACATTTTTTATAAAGGTTAATATTAAAATGTCAAGATAACAAGATATTGCTCAGTAGTTCTTTTCACTTCAACCCACTATTATTGTCCCTTATCTAAGAACAACAGCAAAACATCAATAACACAGAAGCACACAGCAGTAAAACACATGGGCAGATACTGAAAAACCTGCTGCCGGTCGCTACAAGAGCAGCACCCTCAGCATTAAAAACATGAGCACAAGATAACCAGATGAAAAATATGGGACCCAACCATGGCTGCTCTTGGCATCTATGAGATAATTTACCTTTTGTTGCTTCTCAGAATCCCCCCAAGAGAGAAAACATATCTCATATTACTAAAAATATAATCCACTCCCAGGGGCTTTGCAAGGTCTGATAGGCACTCTGAAGATTTTAGGAACATATGTGGCTATTTATGTCTTGTCTAAAAATACAGGCAAATGCAGTCAAGTGATTGCAACACCTTTAAAATGTGTAAGTCAAAAAGCACAAGTAAATTTTTTATGGTTTATTAATATGTTATTAATTTATTATTGCCAATCACCAGAGTTTCTAAAAATTAAATTATTACATTATATAACATAGTATACCATAATAATATTTGGTGATATATTATTCTAATCTTCCCTGCATACTTCTGACTACCATCAAACTGCACACCTACAATTTTCTACACAGGAGCCGCATTAGCAAAGGGCTACATAAATATGGCTGCAGGTGGTAGTATGTGTCCATATGGTCAGGCTTTACATTTATCAAAATCCTCATAAACAGGACTGTATGTTATGAGGAACACAGTGTGTCTTTTGCCAGCATGTAGTTGGCAGAATAAATGACTGTGAAACACAATTAACAGAATATTTAAAAGGATGGGTATTATGCAAGCCTCAAGGTGCACACACACACACATACACACACACACACACACACGGGCTTTAATACCCCCCTTGTTTCTCTTGCTTCATCTGTATATGTTTTCATATCCACCATGATAATTACAATGAGTATATACAAAAATAAAATATTACACTGTTATTTGTGCAGTAATGCATCCTTGTAATGAATAGGGTTTAAGACTGACTGTCCTAGACTGACATATAGTTTAACAGTTATTACATGATGCACATTATAGTTGTTTTGTATATATTTATAGAATATTCCATTGCCTTACAGACCTCTCAATACACATCCTCCCTCCAGCCTGGGCAAAATGTGCAAATGTGTGTACTTCATCAACAAAAGACAGACTACCAATGTGAAGTGATGGGAAAATATTTTATTAACCTCCTTTAGAAATGTAAGGCTATAAACCTGGCTACTATTAACCTGCAACCCCTGGCAGTGGTGTCTGAATAGATTTATTCTGTTGAAATTCTGTCAAATGCAGTTTCCTTAGCAGGCCTTGATACTAGCCTAGAGACTGAGGCTATCCATCTCCTCAACAATTGGTTGTTTTGATTGGTATTAGGCCAACAGGGCTGTCAGGCTCAGGGATATAAAAGAGAATCTGAAATCATAATCCCACTTTTACAAGATTTTAAGTTGTTGAGATTCTTGGTGATATTCTAAACTTTCCTCACATTCAAACACCTCAGTGGATGTGGACTGCGCTGGGTCTCTAAAGCACTTACCACAGGGCTTCAGCAGCCTGCACTTTGATGTGTGGCTAGATGGGTAGACATAGAGGGGGGGGGGGGGGGGCTGCAGAGAGGGAGTAAGCAAGAATTAAGTCCAAGGCCAAAGTTAGTTTGAATTCACAGTTTTTACAGCATTTCAAAGTTGAGAACAGCATTGATGAAAAGTCACTGGAGAGCGCATCAGTATTGAGGAAGACTCATCACATTAAAGGTCGCTTTCATAAACCTTTAATTATTGATGCTCAGCATTTGACTCTGAACGCATAAAAAACAAGGGCAGCTTTATCAGTATTTCAAATGTAAATCACACAAAGATGCACCAGTTTTGTTCCAAGGTTTGGATGCTGATGCCCAGACTGTATATTGACAAGGAGTTTCTTGTGAAAATCTTCTTGAAAAAAAAAACCTTACCAGCAGGACTACATCAATGCTGCTTTTATGCATCTATGCATAAAAACACACACAGTCATAATAAATGAGAACACAGGCAGTGTGAGATGTTCTCAGATAGATGTTTTGACCATATATTGAGAATCCATGGATCCTCCCTACAACTACTGCAGCATGTACTATAGCTATGGTCGGACAGTTGAACATATAATGCATAATCGCTTTTTATACATAAACATTAACATGAACAAGATGGCCTCCCTACTTTGCAAGCGAGACATACTATATGTTCCACTCACATTGGAGCAATATGTCATTACTAGGAGTTGGACAGGGCTTGCCAAGCTCCGCAGAGAGGAAATATGAGGGTGCTGATTTTATTTAACAGCTCATTTAGCATTCATGTATAGTACCTTTAGCCCAGGTTGCTAATGGCCTGTGTCCCCTGGGATTTGTCAAAAGATGTATGAAAATGCAAATATGTCAGCAGGATGTGCACCCAGCTTTCACCCAGCACGCAGAGGGATTTGATAGGATTGCATTGAAAATTCTAGCTCAAGTGGGAGTTTTTTGCACCACATCATTTGGGAAACACTGATGCACAAGGCTGCCATACCACTGTCATAACAATATAAGAAAAACGACATGGACGTAAATTAAATTGAATTAATGAGTGTTTATGACTGTTGATGATCAAGTGTCATTTCGTTAATATTGTCACTGTCAATGTAAAGTTTACACAGCCCTGTGACAGTTCTGTCATGACATTTTGACATTCGTCAAGATGACAAAATCTATCATGACAGGCTTTAATGATAGTGTGTTATTATTACTCTGTCAATCATTATTTAATAGTTTCAATAATCATTTCCCTGACTACAAGTAAAGACGCAGATAAAAACTGATTTTGAAAAGCTTGTATAATATCAAGTTAATAGAGTTTGAAATGTGCTAATAATTTTAATATGACGTAATAACAGTGTAATAACAGTCAAATATTTTCTCTCTGATATGATGCATAAATACCTGAAATGAAAACTAACTACTACAACCTTTAGCCCCAATCAGTCTTGAAATTTTAACAATGCCATCCAAGTATGATTTCATACACTCTTAGTTAAACAGGGCCACATGTACCTCCATATGCATGATCATGAATCAGATTCCATCCATCTTAGTTTTCCTGGCTGATATACAAATCACACCGGTCCTGAGGGTGATGGTGATGGATGGTGGATGGAAGTTTTGTTTAGTTTCCATGGACGATCACTCATGCCTCTCCCTCATCCATACCGATCATTCAGTGTTTGTGTTGATCAGGGATCAGATAAGCACTACAACAGCTCAGTGGCTTTCTTCTGGTGGCCTTGGATGTGGCAGAAAGAATGATGGTTAATTTCAGTGTAACTTCATAGTCACATCAGCTGCCTTCAGTGCATGGGACAGACCTGTGTGGCTGCTTCCATGGACTGGTTATTGACCAGGAGTTTGAAGGAGTAAAGGTTATATGTGGATTTTAGAAGGGAATATGCTTAAAACTTTTAAACATCTGGCTCGAATATGTCTCAGACCACCTCCAGAAGTGAATTTCTAAACATTTCTAATGCTTCTTGGCCGAATCTACTCCTATTTGTGTAAATGTAGTATGAAATTATGACACAGCAATTATGCAGTAAATGTGTTTCTGTTGCTTTTTTCCAAACTAGACAGTGTTTCAGTTGGCATTCTAACCTCCATTAAGGTGCAAGGCTATTTTTTTCAAATTGTAAACAGTGTGCAAATAATAGAATTGACAGAGTTTTGTCTTTGTTTTCTTTGGATTAAAGTGTCTGTGCATATTTTCATGGAAAAGCACAAAGTAACTTCTCAGAGAACTTTTAATCATAGATGTTTGTGGATGGTATTATCCTTTCACGGGCAACAAATCCCCTTCCACATGCACACATGCATGCACGCACTCACACTCAGAGCCGTGTCCACGCCATTCGGACACGGTCGATAAATCAACAAACCTGAACATACATTGTTCCTCCACCTTATGCATCCATAGCAATCCACTTAATTACACCCCTCTCTCCATTATCTCCCTGCTGTCAGCGGGCTCTGTTTAAAGGAGTAAAAGTCCATGGCTAACCTTTGTCTGTGCACTGTTAGCTGCAAACATGCAACTACACACGCACACACGCACACACACATACACACACACACACACACACACACACACACACACACACACACACACACACACACACACACGTGTATGGCAGTGAAACTCTGCTGATCCCATTTGGAGTGAACTCATCCAGAGCATTGCATCTCTGTCAGACAATTAGTTACCAGGGGCTCCTAATGGGTTTGCCACATGTATTACCTGGCACCATCCGACTATATTCGCTCTTACCAGAAACACTACAAACCACACTGGTCTCTTTTGCATATCTTTAAAATGAATAGGGAAACATTCCTGGGCTTTTATTTGGTGCTATAAAGTGTCATCAGGAAGTGTTCGTGTGTAATGTGTGGAAGTCTACTGTCAGCTCCAGTCTCCTTGTCAGCAGATGTCGACTGGACCACTGCCAAGCAGACCTCCAACAAGTTTTTTTTTTTTTTTCATTTCACTGCAACAGAGAGGCAATGCTGTAAGGTGCTTCACACCCAGACTCCCCTGGCAATTCCACCAGTATCATCAGCCAGTTGTGCAAGTAACTAGATTGCAGTGGTCTGAATTATAGTTCCAATGCTTTTCAATAGTTAGGATCCATCATTTTCCCAGTTATTTTATTATGAGTTAACTTTCAGCATTGAAACAAATCTGCAAGAAATTGGCTGCGCAGTCACACAGAGAATTATGAATTGACACAGTGAAGTTGCTGTGTGTGACAGTTCAAAAAGTCAGATATTTAATGACTCCTTGAGAGTGGCCTTCAGGTGAAAGAGCAAAGAGTGAAAATACACTAGTAAGAGCCCACTTGACCAAATTGCAGAGCTTCCCACGGTTCTCACTAGCTGAGAGCACACAGTGGGAGGTATATTAATCACTGAAGCTCAGTGTTGCTGTAGCCACACAGGGACACAAAATCCTCCTTTGCTTTTATACTGAACCCACCTGTCTAGTTTTTATAGGACTAAGAGGCTGTCTTAAGTAACACAAGGCAGAGTGTTTTTTATTGATACAGTGCTCAAAGGATGAGTGTAGATGTGTGTGTGCGTGTGTGTGTAAAGTTCAGGCTGTGCCTCTGGTTTGTGAGTTAAAAACCTTTTTTTTCTTTTACCTTTTTTGCCTGTGCACACACTGGCAAAATCTCTCCTAAGATAAACACCTTGCTTCCTGACAGATGCCATGTATTTTGTATCGCACCCTCACTTCTGAAAGTGAGAGCTGCTAAGAAGAGATGAGCAGTGAGATAATGTCCAACAGCTTATTTAGCATTCATGTAAAGGACAGCTAATCTGACGTTTACCTGCTGAACAGAACCAACCACCACTGGCCAGTTCTGCTGGAAGTGCAGCGATGCCAAGACAGAAATTTTACTTCTCTCAACAGAAACTAATCTGTGCACTGCTCGTCATGTATGATTCCCTATGTGGTTATGAGCACTCAGATGCTCATCCCATTACAGACGACTTATGGTTGCCATATAAGTGTTAACAGCTGTAAAGGCTAGTCTAAAAATAACCCCTCTGTCATTTCTTTTTTTTTCTTCTCCACTTGTTTTGTCAAGTAGGAGGAGGACCTTTACTTTTTTTTTTTTCAATGCCCGGGCATGGCCTCTGAGTTGGGAGCTTGCTCAACTTGATCCGCTTTTTTCATTCTCACTGCTTGCCAATTTTCCTGACAACTGAAGCAGAATGCAGACAGAGAGAGAGAAAGGGGGGTTCGAGGCTGACGCAAAAGCATGACAGTCCGTCTCTGGCCTTTGTAACGGCTGTGCTCACCCTTTAAGCCCCCCAACACCACCACCACCAACCCACCCATCCTGTGTCCCTCCCCCCCGTTAGCCTCAACAGAACAGGGTTTATCATCTGTGATAAAGTACCCATGGTCTGGCAGGAATCAGCCCTGGATGTTTATTACATTAGGTCAGCGTGTACTAATGGAGAAACTCCCACAGACCATGTCATCGCCACGGGGCAACAGGGTAGCGGATACAAAACAATATTACTTCTTCCACCTCTCCCTCCTTTCTTTCTCTCTCTCTTTCTTTCTCTTTGTTCCCCTTTTCTTATTTTCACACAGACAAAAACACACAGCCACACTGGAAAGGTCATACTCGATTAAAAAGCTTATTCCCGTCTTTGGCATATGCAATTTATTTGACTCTATGTAATTTGAAAATAAATAAGCAATTATGTATTTTGTCTCCTGCTCACATACACTGCTCTGTCAGATTCCATTTATTTAGCAGCAATGGAAAATTAGTTGACAAAATGGTTGAAAGCTGTTTTCGGCTTATGATGCTGTATATTTATGTACTGGTGTGTGACATGGGGATAAACCTGCGTATGTGTTTATGGTGTAACAAATACACACGCAGTTTGGGCCTGAGCATGTGTTTTAAGCACTTTGCTTTCACACTTTTATATTTTAATGTTGTTTTTTTAAAATCTGAAAATATGTTTTACATGCAAAACATCGGATGTTACTTTTATTTGTACTATTTGTCTGTATCACCTTTTCCAGCCTTTATTTTAGTGTAGCCTAAAATATCCACTGTACAAACAAAACACTTAGGAGCCAATAAGACATTAAAATCTATTTTTGCATCAAATCCCTCTCATCCGACATCTTGTTTTCAGCAAAAAAAAAAAAAAAACAAGAATACAAAATACAAAATTTTTACTACAAATAAATAGAACTGTAGACGCCACCACAGTGTCACACATATCATATGATGTGCAAATAAGCTCTGATACATATTTGCTCTGAAAGCTGGTTCCCAGTTCTACTTGAATACTCTGATGATGACTTTACTCTGACTTATGCTGTTCAGGTGTCTTAGAAAGTATCAGCTGCCAACTCACCTGAGGCCCACAATTAGTGTCGAGCAGCTGCTGAGCTTTCTGCACCATAGCAATTCACACTCTATGAGCACAGACTGTCAGCCTTGCAAGATCAACCACACAGAGCGATAAGCTCTGTCTTCTTTCCTCCCTAGTTCCAGCCTTTTCACGCTTTGTCCTGGATTTGTGAATGCACCCAGAGAGGCAATGCACCTTCTGCTTTTATGCTGTATGCTAAGTGGCAACCCTACTTCCTGGAGCAAGCCACACATTAAAGTGACACTCATTCATTTTAATCAGTGATGGAAAAAGTACTGCAGTTTCAACTGCTTGTTGAACCCCTGTTGAAAACAGGCAGGCACTGGCCCATAGGTAACCCTGGCAAGTGCAACATCAATGGCCGTGGTGGCACAGTTAATGAGAGACATTGGCTGTGTGTGATATGAATCACAGAGTGTTGTAGCTTTACCATGCTGTGCTGTGCACACTGTGTTTTCATGATTATTAGGAAAGTTAGACAAAGCCTGGACAGATGGTTTCTCCTGAGGCATTCCCTGTTAGGAGTAACTGTCAGGAGTGAAACCAGTTACCTGAAATTATCTGTTCTACTATGACCATACCAAAATCATCATTATTATAAGAATGTGCAGAGTAGCAGATAGGAATGGTAGATAAATGTCCCTCTTGCTGAATTCAGCCTCCTCAGCTATTATCATGAAATTTGGATCCCTTTGTAAAGCAGACTTAATACATGTTCAGTCATGCGCTTTGGCCCAGCTGTCTCCAGGGTCACTACTACTCTGGGTTAAGACCTACATCAGATAAATCGCTTTCCTTATTTTCAGCCAGTTGTGTCCTACATAAAGCTTGTATAATATTATATAGTTGATAAATTGTTGTCAAACAGTAGAAGCACTAAATCTTTCAAAAGTTGAGGTACCTCCACCCAAAGTAAAACAAAGCACAATCATGTTTTTTTTCATATTCGCGATATGTCTATTTTATGAAATAGGTGGATGTGTAAAAATATTTCACTGCAAAAGTATATATTTAGATCTTTTGTTGAAATTCGGATTCTACAAAAAAAGACAATGTCTGCTTTTTTTTTTTACATGTATCTATGGGAATAATGATCAGAAACTCACCCAATTTGAACTCTATGTGCATGGGCTGTTAACGCATAAAGTGAAATGCAGTCACAAACATATTGGTGGAAATTGAAAACATAATTTAAAAATATATATCTTTTATATAAGATAAGATAAGGTCAACAATCACATCAAAAGGTAACGTATTAGTACTAGAAGCTGTTACCTTCACATTTTGATACCACGAGCACTACACAGTGAATAATACAACAAGGTCCTGTTGGTGTAAAGGTGTAAAGCAACATAAGAGATTTATGATAGAAAAAAACAAGAAAAAAACATGGTTGTGCTTTGTGGTATGATGGTACGGTGGTTAGCACTGTCACCTCACAGCAAGAAGGATCTGGGTTTGATTCTGAGGGCTTTTCTGTGTGGAAGTACTCCAAGTGTCCAAGTACTCCTCCCACAGTCCAAAGACATTCAGGTTTAGGTTAAATTGTAACTCTAAGTTGCCTGTGGACGTGAGTGTGAATTGTTGTTTGTCTCAGTTTGTATCGATATGTCGGACCTGCAATAAACTGGCGACCTGTCCCTGTACCCCGCCCTCGTCCAATGTCAACTGGGATTGGTTCCAGCCCCCTAACCCCACCCCAACCCCACGACCCTGGTGGTACAGAGTAAGGGATTTATTTCTTCTACTAAAATCTATTTCTCCATAAAGCTGAACAATGTCTCAAAAATATTATTGAAATGACAATATTGTGAAGTGCAATATCCAAATTGCAGGAGCTGCATTTTTTTGAAAAAGGTAAAGTCTGTCACAACATACCAGTATAGATGAAGTATTGTGGTGCTACAGAGATGCTTTAGCACACATATATATGCATATCATTCAACCCTGTTTGTATGGTGAAAAAGCACATTTGTTGTTTTGAGAGAAATGCTGATCGGCTTGTTGGGTTGCACCCGTCCTGGTTGACAGTCCCAATTAAGTCTGTTCAAAAGAGCCAATAAACTGAAAGTGACACCTTTATAAACCACCTTTGTAATCTCTTGCGTCAAAACAAGCTGCCTATGCACAGTAATATCACACTTTGTTACCTGGTGTGTCTGTTATTTGTTTTTGCAATGGTGGATTTGAATAAACAGCAGGCTTCCACACAAGAAGCACAACTAAACAATTCAATTATTTTAATTTCCTGTTGCCACTGGAGAAGGTGACTTTTTTTTTTTTGTTGTTTTTTTTTTATGTCCAAATTGTCAGACATATACTGTATACACAACAATATTTTATGTGAACATCAATGCAGGCACGAATGAACATAAGGGAAAACAAGCATACGCTTGTATATTCAGTCACAACCTTGATACATGTGTAGATACCCCTGACACACAAAAACACGCGCACACAAACACACACCGATATAAAAACTTGCAATGCCACGGTCTTAACTGAAATCGTGCTGTAACGTAGCATTTCGTGCCTGTGCTGTACAATCATACAGCAGGTGTTACTGTATGAATCGATGTTCACATAAATAAAGGTGTGGAAGTGCCTTCAAAGCAGAGCACCATAAGTGTTATGTACTGTATCTGCCAGTGAGAAATCCTTCCTGGAAGCAGTGCAGGTACCCGCCTCTGCACCTCTCTTCTTCTCCTTCTGTGAAAATGTTTTTTTCTTTTGAGGGAGTGAAGGTGCATATCTGCTCAGAAAAAGAGAGAGAGAGAGAGAGAGAGAGAGAGGGGGAAACATGTTGCTACTGTACCAAAACAAACAGGATAAATCTCACCAGCAGAGGCAGTGGTGCAGAGACAAGCCTGACAACAGCCGCAGGGCCCGGCAACTACCACACTCTGCCTAATCAAGCAGCCTTTGGAAAACATTGTCACTTTTATCCCAGCAAAAAGAGGAGGGTGAGAGGAGGGGTTCAGGTGCCATGAGAAAAAAATAGGAATAGAAAAAAAAAAAAAGAGGAATATTTCTTTCTCTTTTTTATTTTTATTTTCCAAGTAGCCATTCTTCCGGGTGTTGTGCTAAAGGATGTAGCAAAGAAACAAAATGCAGCCAAGTGGAGTGCATAGAAAGCATGGACACAGGCTGTCTTGCAGATAATGGACATGATTCATTGATGAAAACATCTAAGCAGCCACTATGTGATAACCAAGGTGAATGTTGGTTGTTTTCATTTTGTCAGAGCTTTTATTTAGTTTTTTTTTTTTCCTGAAATGTTTTTCTCCTGAATATGGTCATGTGAGCACTGAATGGCAGGCAATTAACAGTGTCTCTGTTTGACCTTGGCGAGAAAAAAAAAACACAGCACAGAGTAGGTCAGTTAAAATGGACTTAACACCACCCTACCAGCTATGTAAAATCTAAGTGAAAAAAAAAAAAGCAGCAAACTGCGAATATTTAAAGCAACCTTGGGTGGCCAAATATGTTTGGCAAACAATAGCCTGTAATTATTATCTCTCAGATCAAAGCAGAACTGTTTCTGATCAGAGTCAGACATTCCTTTCTTTGAAGCATCGTCTCTGCAAACACAAGAAAATGATGAACCTTCCAACCAGAGAACAGAAGTTCATCTCCGGCGTATGAAAATATTTTACCATTACCTTCCTCAAGAGTCGCGCCTTACTGAGATGTTACCATTGCTTTCTTAATGGAGGCTGATTATCAAACTAACCCAAACACTTTTCACCACTTGAGGAGTATTTCTGTCTCATCAAGGCTATCTACATCCATGACCATTGCTTGTAAATATTGTTGAAATTCCTGTTAAAACTGTATTCTTCACAAAAAAAAAAAGTCCCTCACACAAATATCATGCCAGAAGATTTTTAAGGTGACATCTATTTTCCATGCAGTTTAAAAGGACTAACAACATACAAGTTCCTGTTTAACATGAAACATACACTATACACTGTAACTATTACTGTTATGTGCTTTTTCAATTAGTCAAGTTCTATTGTTAGACCTTCATTCAGGCAAAACATTTATTCCGTCAGTGTTTTCATTTCTCTTTTTTTTTTTTTTTTCATTTTTGCCTGCAATGACAAAGAGGCAGTGAGAGTGAATGACCTTCTAGTCTTCTTATTATTTTTCTGTTCTCTCTATCCATTTAAGGGTCTTGTAATTACTGGACTTAACTGCCATTGAATTTCAATGGCTCTTTCAAACCAAAATAACATGAGGCCCAAGGTTAAGACTTTATTATAAATAATTACAATAAATAAATAATAAATAAAAAATACAATTCCGTGGAAAGTGTTCTGCTTGATTACAGTAAAAAAGAGGAGGAGATCTGCAGGAAGCATTTAAACACCCCGATAAGGGTTGGAACACTGTTTGCTGTCAAACAGTGTCTGATTTTGATCAATATATGCTTTCTGGTAAAGTAAATCTATTTTACATTAACTTTGAGTGTGTATTTGTCTTGGGGTATTTCCCCATTTGTCATAGTTTTTCTGTCGAACATATAAAATAACAGCCTAACAAACAACTTTTGACTTTTCTGCTGGGTTGTACCAATGTTTCTGCCTAACAATATGGAAAATATTGAGGGCACAGTACCTCAAACCACATGTTCCTTCAGTTTAAAAGCAACCATTGAAAATTTTGAATCAGGATGTCATTCCTCTAGCTGTAACATTAGTAACCCAAGATGTGCATTATAACAAAAACCAACCATAGAAGGGAATAACACTGCTGATACAAAACACAAGTCTTATCTACTCTGTACTGTATCCACTGACAAAATGAAATGTGATTAATCATCGAAGAAATGCTATGATATTAGGAGCTATTACTGCTTTCTTTCAGAAACAAATTGTGGTTTTAATTCAGAGTGCACTCTAAGTGGAGTCAAGTGATCTAAGCGTCATTGATGCTATACATTTCCATTCATTTCCCACTTCCCTTTTTGAGATGTGCCCTTGAAGTAAATGAAAAGAAAATAACTTAAAATAGCTATTAGTAGTCATCAGCACTCAGCTTGTAAGTGACCCAAAGGAAACATTTCTGTAAGAATAACAGGGACTTTAGGGAAAGTCTGACATGTGTAGGTCAGTTTGCCAAAAGCCATGTTTATAGGCCCCAGCCTCTCATCTCTGTGGTATCAATGTCTTCATCAGTACAAGGAGGCTGAATCAGAGACTTATTGAACCTTGTCTGCCTCTCCACCCAAATCCTTCAATCTCAGCAAGCTTTCATATTAAACAATGTTCAGATTTAGCCTCCCCTCCCTCCAGCAGAAGAAAGTTGACTTTTCTTCTTTTCCCATCAGCACAAAATGTAGAGTAACAAACTTGCTGTAAAAATAAAAATAAGGTTCGTGTGAGGAGATGAAAGAAAAACCTTGCAACATCTGGCAAGCAGACACTAGCAGGTTAAGGTAAACAGAGTGTCCTTTTATGGTAGTGCTCTTACCCTCCACAGAATCAGAGGTATGATGTGGAACACCTTCAAAGGAGCGAGGGGCCAGCACATCTTGTTTCAATTTATCCTCTCACTGGCAGACATGCTCTTTGGCCATAATATACTCCCACAAAGAGGATACTAGGCATATGCTGCTACAATCACGCATTGATAGTGAGCCATGCTAGGAAATGGGCACATTCTCAGACACAAAAGCTTTTGTTAAAGTATGCATTTCATAGCATACAGACATACCCAGACATTCTGATATTCGAGGGTCTTGCATACTTTCACTGTGACCTTCTGTGAAACCAGGGCAGGAGTAGATTAATTAGTTCACGGCCAGCCCAGAAAGCCAGCCTCATGCCAGACCTGCGTGTCAGCCTGTACAACATCTGGCAGAGGGCAGCTGGTGCCATACATCAGACTAGCTCCTCAATGTTCTACGCCCCCATACACTGAATGTTGGCCTGATCAAACTTAACTTCTAAAACTAACATTTGCTTTTCAGGGGGAAAATGGGGTGCTGCAAGGTCCGAATGCAGAACAAGTTCTTGTACCTGTTTTTAAAAGGTCACAGCCTGAGGTGCAACTGTATTTCCTGCTATTTTCAGGGGGCAGGGTATTGAAAGAGAGAAAAACAGTGCGCATAGGAACGCTTGTTCATCCTTTTTTGAGAGCATGTAACTAATTCCAACTTTAGGCTCCCAACCCTTGCGCCCCCAGCTGCTCCACTCATGCCCTTTTTCCCAAAGCCTTTGATGTGATGAGCTGAAATGTCACAAACCTACAAGCGCTTCAACCGCTTAGAAAGCTCTAATGAACAGGATAAAAACACAACCCCTAAATCAATGAGCAGGCAGCAGCAACCCTGTAGCTGTCACACCGATATCAGAGCAGGTCTGCCTGCCGTGCTGAGGCTGCAGGAGAAAAACACGCTTCTCCTGTGATAATAGGTAGCAGGCTTTAGGCTGTTAAACTGGGTCACTTAGTGGTGCATATATCTGTGGAGCTTTCTAAATTTTCCCTCTCCTCCTCCTCTCCTCACAGACCTTTTTTTCAAATGCTTACCCTTCCAACTGCCCCAAGCACTCCTCCTAGTCCTACCCCCCCCCCGATAACAGTAACTACATTCCTCTCCAGTGATACCACCATGTATCACTGCGACTGGTTATAGAGCACATTACGTTGTTGGACTGCCATGTTTTCATGGTCATAAAGCAGCTTGGCAGCTCTCTTTTGAATAGCACTGTCTATCTGTCTGCTTGCGTGTGGTATTTCATTATCATGTTTCATTGAGTTCCGGTTCTCTCCTTCTGTAATGAGAGAAAGAGATTGTTACCTTTGCTGGCTCTCCTTCTGTGCATGGTGCCATACTCAGCGGTGGAGTATAATTGAATGATTTTGTGAGGGATCAATGAGATTAGGGATTTTTGTTTATTCCTCTGTCGCTCTGGATTAGCGGTCTTTTTATATCTGCCTTGGGGAATAGCACATACAGTACACACACTACACAAACACACATGCCACAGCAGATACAGACACCAATGTGCTGACAAGATAGCAACATGGTAGAAATGTAACAGCAAAGTGTCGTGGAAGTGTCTTCCTATTTTTAAAAGGAATTGCTGTTGATTATGAGTCATCTTCCTTCTCTATGTGATATGTAAAATGTCCACCTTTTTGTCTCTAGGTGCATGGTCTTTGTGCGTGCCGCGTTATTATGCTTCTGAGCATCTTGGTAGCCTTCGCTTAGGTAGCAAAGCAGTTTCAGACGAGATTGCCAGGGGGATTTTTCTCATGCACTGTATTCCTAAAGTTGGGGGGTAGGCTCAGACGTTTATAATGTAGGGAAAGCCTGCAGGGCTACCTATCTGCTGTTCTGTGGGTAAAAGGAGAATTCGCCATTATTAACCTTGCTATGAATCCTGTCCTTCTACCAATCTACAAGTAATCCTAATAATCTAAGCTTGCACTCCCATCCCTCTGTAATAAGTGCCAGATGCTGATGGTCCAGATAAACAGCAAACCTGCGTTTTTATCCAAGAAAAATAAAGCAGAGAGGCCCGGTGGAATCCACATGCTGTGATGAAAGAATGTGAAAACAGTGGTACGTATAAGCAGAGAAAATCTCTCATCAACCAGAGAAAACGTGCGAAAACCTCTCCTTCCAACAGATTTGTTTTTAAGTGGTACATACAGTGTTTTAAAAGGATCTGTCATTCAGCAGTGCTCTGACTTTTTTTCTTCTCATGAAGTTTACAAGTGGTCCAGGCCTGTTGTACATAGTCTGACTTTCTCCAAAAACATTTGTTTGATTGAACAATCGTGACGCTTTCATCTGAGTGAATTTAAATCATGACACTGAAATCAGCCAGAATGAAAACTTAATGTTCTGTTTACCATATCATCATCATTATCTTCATCAGGGCTTTCTAATTTACTGAGGGAGTTGACAGCGCTTTTCTTCAATTTTATGATTTTTATTGGCATATTCTGGCATAACAACACGCATGCCACAGTTCAGTAGGCTCTCACTCCAGCCTCTGCATCAGGGTCTCAAAAGTTTAGCATCTGTATCCCTAGGCACTAATAGCTTCCATTTGCATTACTGGAATCTACTCTTGACCACTTGACCATCATTCTCCTTGCATGAGACACATTTTAGCATCTTATTTCATTTGAAGTAATTCTCTCTTTTATTTCCGTCACAGTATGCCGCTGATCTGATGACATTCTTTCCAGCTTATTAATATTTTCTAATTCTGTCGAGACCCTTAAAATGACTGCTGACACCGTTAAATCTGTTGAGTTTTTTTCCCCCGATTTCTGACAGCAGAGCTTGAATCTCTGTGGTGTGAACTTCTCTTTCTTTTCTTTTTACTTTTGGATAACTTGCCCACAAATGGAGGCCATGCATAACAGTTTGTGGGCGATGATCACATCTCACAAATGGGCACCTACTCGAGAACAGGTGGCATTCATCATGTTGCAACAAACAATTTTGCTAACATTTAAGGGAGTTTGCTGATTCTGACTTGGAGTAGAAAAAAGTAAAGTGATCTCTAGGATAAAACTTATGACCCATTAAGAAGAACGTGATAGTCAAATGGCCAAAACGTGTAAGATAACAGATGTATACAGCAGCAAATGTATATGGAGTAATGGAACTGCTTTGAGGCCACTGTATAACAGAAAGTGATATATTTGGGTCTCGCAGAGACGCAGCGGAGCATTATTCAGACTGATCTCCTCTGGTCTTTTTCGGGGCTGCCCAGATAGTTTCCACCATTCCTCAGAAGCAGGCCAGTGGTGCCAGAGGTCCAAAGAGGAAAGAACACGAGCAGAGGATTACAACAAATATACTGTAAAGGATTTATCTGCTCATATAACCCACCAAGAGTTGGTGAACTTTTATGCCAAGCACTATTTGATACACATCTCCTAGCAGATTGTGAAGAGAGGCAGTGCTTTAATACAAAGGCAAAATAAGTCTTTCATTTTTGATTGAGGCAATAATATAATGGAGTGAAAAATGAAATGTAATATTGGGTGTTTTTTTAAAGGAGGCTCACAACCAGGTGACTGTTCAAATCACCGGGCTAATTAAAAATCTCAGAGCGATCAATTATAATGCATGTCTCAATAGATGTTTCTGAATCCTTCCTTTTGTCACTTCTGACAGTGATTCACTCTCGCTGATTGCGTGAGTCTGTCTGACCCAGTTGTAGGAATGCTTTGTTTCCCTCTTCTTTTCAGCTGGAGAATATGCTGGCCTTGGCTAATACCCCCACACAATACATTGCCTTTAAGGCTTTTACATGGTCCTTGCTAGGGCACTGTTCAATGCTGTATTGTTATCTCTGTGACATACCAACAATAAATGGCAGCATTTACTTTTATCCTTTTCCCGATTCAAGGTCCAACTGAGCTGAAAAAGAAATCTGAATGTTCTGAAGCAGTAGAAAGCGCTGTACAATATGAGGCAATTAGCATAATAAATAAATATACCTCACTGCTTGTTCAAAATTAACCTGAGAAAACTTTGATGGTAGTGATGAAAAGGGTTATAGTGATAGTTGTGACAACACTGTTTTCAATTAAGATTAAATACAGACACCATAATAGTATTATTTCGGTTCTTGTGGCAAATATATCTTTTACACAACTGACCGCTCAGCAGCGGTCCTAAGGTGGCAGTGTGTTTATAAGTGGCTCCTGTGTCTTTGTTTACCACCTCCCAGAATATCAGGGGCTCTTCCTTTGGAGACAGAACAACAAGAGAACCAATACCAAAAAGGAATCGATCATAGTAATGGTTTTTCCCTGTGGAGAGTGAAGCCAAGCCAGGTGACATATCCACCCCCATCATACACAGCACACCACTCCATCACCTCTGTCATCCTGAACTGCAGACTCCTCACTCTGTCCAATCTACTGGCCCTTTACCTTATCTCCTCAAGCGATCGCTTTGCCCCTCATGCTATCACCCCTCAGCCAATTTTTAATTCTAGAGCTGCACTTTAACTAACCAGAGCCCTCTGCCCTTTTATCATCCCAGCCGATCAAATTAATATCAGCTACCTTTACATGTGACATCAGAGAGATCGGTGAGGCAAAGAGGCACAAAGATGTGTTTCCCGCTGCTTTGCTTTGATAGCCTTTATGCAAACTAGCCAGAACACTTGACTCTGTGTTAGTTGCAGTGTCAAAAATGGTGAAAAATCTATTTTTCTTATCACTTAGCCTTAACATTATTTGACTGATTGTTTGTTCCTTGTTCAAAAATGTACTGCTTACTCTGGCTGAAATTTCATCAGAGAATAAAATGAAAAATAGGCTGGATTTTTGTTACACTTCCTGTTATTACGTGCTTGATATTTTGAAAGTAAGCAACTTAAGTCATCTGTGAGAAAAAACACAAGGAAAGTAACACTTTTATTCTCCTGACACTTTATTTCAAACCCTCGTGGGCCACATTTTTGTTTAGTGTCAAACTCTGAATCACAAGTGTTCCTTTTTCCCAAGACTGGAAGTATAGAAAAGAAAACAACTCTGACTTAACATGACCAAACACTGTCTTCTTTGTTGAGAGGATGACAGTGAGGCTGACTTGTTCACAAGGTATCTCAAAAGCTAACACTGTTCCAAATGTCTCACCCCTCTTTTCATGTAGAATAATGGTGGCCCCCATTAGGTAGGGGTGTGTAGTTGCATGAGTCAGACACACTAACAGTCTCTTTTTGTCTCTCTTTGTCAGTCTGCACATCACACTGCTGAATACAAGACGGGGCAGTCTGCCAACATCAACTCCTGATTTTCTTTATCCGGTGCACGTTTGTGTGTGTGTATGTGTGAGTGTGTGTCTGTAATTGTGTGTATGTGCTCGTTTCATGCCCATTTCTTATTTATTGATTTCTTTGTCTCATTATTTGTCTATTTGTCTTCAGCACATTACAGCATTATTGCCATAATTGCCCTTTGGAATAAATCATGCAGAAGGCTATTAAGCAGTCAACCCACACACTGTACAATGAGGCATATCTCCAATACATATTGACTAAATTGTGATGGTTTATTAACACAATAAAGATAATTGTTATCGGTAATTGACCAAGTAGATATAACTAAATGGGTTCAAATGGCCTTGCAAAGACTAGAGGCATGCTAAAATTATTTGTGTAAGCAGCAGTTGCTGTGACTTTTCAATGGGAAAACAAATGAGCTCATTTGTATTTGAAGGCCTCTTTCGAATATTACAAATTACCTGAGTTAAAATAGCACTTATTCAAGCATCTATCCCACATGGAGACGCAATATACTTTCACAAACCTTTCCCAAAGAGCATACAAGTTGATGTGCTGTGCTGCTTATAGTGTTTTCCCATTGAAATGATTTTGCATTTAATTTTAATAAAATGTAATCAGACACCATATAGTGGAAACAATTAAAATGAATGTCATTAGCTACTTGTATACAGCTGTTATATAAAATTTTGCATTGCAAATTCTATTATGCACCATTACGTACACATCTTTGCCATTTACTGCATTTTTTTTCTCCAAACAAAACTCTCTAATGACCAAAATTGACTTTATTCCTGTTTTAACTTTGAGCAAAAGAAAGTTTTTTTCTTCCATTATTAATCCAAGCGAACTAAACAAGTAGCCTGCACATCCACCTGGGGCCACAGAAGCTCCCCACCCATCCAGCAGTGGTATCAAACATGGTCAACATTAATATTCTCTTTCAGAGACTCATGTAGTCTTCAGTATATCACATAATTGTATGTCTCTTCTGTTAGAGGGGCAGAACGGTGATGCAGTGGTCATGGGTTTCCTCTGCTAGTACAAAGATATGCAAGTTAGGTTAATTGGCGACTGTGAATTGCCGTGAATGGTTGTTTGTCTCCATATGTCAGACTGGCTACCTGTCCATGGTGTTACCCCACCTTTTGCCCAATGTTAACTGAGACCCTGAAAGGATAAGCTACTGGATGGATGGATACTGTGGGGATATTGAGTCATTTTATTAGGAAATCAGAGACGTATTTGGAGGCATTAAAAAAAAAAGAAAAAAAAAGAGGTGGCCATGTGCAGCTATTACCTCTTCATACACCAAATCACTTTTTCCTGTCATACTCTTCTCTCACCTTTCTCTCCCCTACTATTATACAGAATGCCTCCATTACAACATTAACCTCCACTAGTCACAGTCACAGTGAGGACAGGTCTAACACAAGTCCCATGCAGTTGGGAAATGACAGTCCAAACATTGCTCCATTGCTGCTTATGAATTATTGATGTAACAGGGTTTCTCACTTCTTTTCCCTCCTTGTTTCTCTTCTTTTTTTTGGGCATAATTAAAATCTCAGGAGTCCTCTGACTTTGCTGGGGATTAATCTCCCATGGCACATCTCCATCTGAAGCCTGTATCATCATTCATCACTCTCTGCATTAGCCCCCAGCTGTGCAACTGTCTGCCCAACCCAGGCCTAGCACTCTGTACACTGGCACACTTAGGAAAGGAGTGGGGGGAAAAAAGAGAGGGAGTAATGAGAAAGAAAGAAGGAGATGTGGGGAGTGGGGTGGGGAGGGTTGGTTGGTGAGGTGGGAGGGTATTTGAAGAGCAGCGATAAATCTTAATATTTCACATCAATTTTATTTTGCAGAGCTGATTTGAGCCTCATTTTCTCACAAATGGTCTTCTCCACTGAGATCTGATTGATACTAATAGCTTCTACAGCAGTTACATTTAGGGAGGGTAAGAGGCTATTTTATTGGTGCAGACAGTTAGCAGTCAGTGCGGCACCAAGTACGATTGTAAATTAGGCTCTCTTTCATGTAATGTGACTCTTGAGGGTGGTTAGGCTCAGAGCTTTTGATACACCACGGCTGTCCATCCACTTCCCCTGCGGATGGCCAATACTAATGAGATGAGTAATCTCCTAAATTGCATAAACAGACACAAAATGCAGCTAATTTCGTGGGTATGGCAAACTTTATTTGTAGGTCCATTTGTTTGACAGATAGCCAAGAAAAGGCTCACATTTTCTATCATTCTTGTTAATTCTGCTGCTATGTGAATTTTTAGTTTTTCGGGGCAATGATAGTCAAACCAAACAGAGAGTTTTCTGACAGTGTACTAATATTGCGCAATGGCAATAGAGGTCTCAAGTGTGATCTGCAACTACACATCATACCTAACATGTGCAACATGGCAGCAGGCACTCTCAGGGACTCATGGGTTTATAACTCTTCCAGCCTTTGGATTGGAAACTGTCCCGCCAACTAAATAGCCAAGTATTTGGCTGCCTCGTAGCCCAGGCGATTTAACGGGCCCTGGGCTCCAGCTCACAAGATATGGTTGATCCAATTTAGGCCATGCTCAATCAACCTGACTCTACAGGGGACACGGAGGCTGGGTACTGCAGTGTGTGCAAGAATGGATTGCTCAACAAAGCAGCTTTTAAAGGTCATGTTTTTGCTGCCGCCATGCCTACAAGATCCTTATGGAGGGCACCGTTTGCGAACCCAGTGTGTAAATTCATCACAAACCTCCAACTCAACAGTGATTAATGCTGGGAACCTGAGGGGCTTCGGTTTTGACTCAGAATGGGCGTGTAAAAGGCAGCATGCCGTCTCCAAGGTCCTGTTTGTGGAATCTGCACTCCAAGAAGTTGAGGAATCTCTTAAAAATACATTGACATTACAAGGATTAAGTGTTTAAGAGTAAATGAGTACAACCTTCAAACTCACTGTTCGACTGTTTACTCTTGCTTTCTTTTTGTTGTAGACACAGTAATTACTTGCTAACACCGTAACTTGTCACAGACGTATGCACGTGTGCATGTCAACAAGGTTCTTCCTGCTCCTTTTCAATATCCTCATCTTTCTCATGGGGTGCACAGTGTCATGCTTTTGCTTCTGCTATACAAGAAGCCAATTATATTATCAGCATGGGACCTCCGCTTGACATCGCATGTCCTGATGGTATAATGAAATAAAGGAGGTTTCACACACACGCTCCCACTGTGTCCTTGACGTTTGGAAATGTCTACTTTGCAATTTCTGTAATTTGGGTGAGGAGTGTATTTTCAAAGATACCATAGTGTTGAATGTTCCCCACAGGGGATAGGCAACCCTGGTTTCCATTTCAAGGGGTGACTGTTGTATTCTAGTTAAACCACAGATAGGACATATTTCCTTTTAAATTATTGTTGAATCAAAATAATAACTGTAATGTGAGATTACTATTAAATACTGTTGGATATGTTGAGAGTTTTGTTGATCATATTGGTAACAATAACACATTGTGGATGGCTGAAATCTGGAAACAATGGAAAGGACAAACTGGATTGTTATGAATGTAGATAAAGACATTTTAACCGCAGGTTATAAACATCTATTGCCATAATTGTCTTTTTTTTTTTTTTTTTTTAATGTTTTATATCCTTTTAAACTGGATATGTTTTTTTTTTTGTATTTGGTTGCAGAAATCAAGCAATTTAAAAACATAACCTCAGGTTCTAGGACATACTAATGGGCATTCTTTACTATCATTTGACATTTTAGAGACTAAACAATTATTTGAGTAATCAAATAAGCTGTCAATGATGAAAATAATTGTTAGTTGCCATCCTAATTTATTCACCAAGTTGTATCTCAGCCTCCTGTCTTTTTACAAAAATACTAATGTGATGTGATTGAAATACAGTTTGGGGAAGAAATTACTGCTACCATTTCAGACAGAGTGATACGACATGAATAAAAGGTCGATATGAAAACTGTTGCAGCAGCCATGAAGAGAATTTTACTAACTGTTGGAGGGCATCAAGCTTAACATGCAAACTTTTACAGCAGTCAGGAATGTTTGTCGTAAATGCTTAACATGCTGCAATAAAATGTGCCAAACAGCACTTGATGCTGGGGTCTGAAAGAGGCTTGTTATAATGAGATCTCCTACCAACAAACAGATGTGGTGAACCAGCATTCTGTGAAGTTGACATCTGTAGATAATTGGATGGTGTAGCTGTTGTGGAAAACACATTGTGGGCCCCTGTTCCTACGTGAGAAGTCATTATCAATGTTTATGTTAATAGCTTCACCATACAAGTCTGCATGTGTTTCTTGGACTGGGTGGGGGAGGGGGAGTTCAGCATTATGTTATGCTACTTAGATTTTGAGAGGTCTTGAATATCTGAACAATCTGCTGTAAATTTCCAAACTCCCTTCTCTCACTTGATGATTTGGCCCTTGTCACTTATTAGGAGAGCCCAAGTCAGTCTATCCCAGTGCCTTTATCTCAGTGTAATTTAAACAAAATTAATTTTCAAATCGTATAATTCTATCAACAATGTGTTGTTAGAAAAAGTATAATGATGCAGTTTTATCCAACTTGTACCATTTTGTTATGCCTCCATGCCATTGTCAGAGGCATTATTTTTCCTTGTGGGTTGTTTGTCCATCCATCCCGTGAACGCATTATCTCAATGGTTGAAGGGAAGTTTTGCACAAAACTTCACTTGTACTCAGAGGAATTTTGGTCATAGGTCAAAGGTCATAGTGACCTCACATTCTTGCACAGATATATCAGCAACGTCCAGAAGATAGTTCATCATCTCATCGTCTGGTATTTAAACAATGAGACTACTGAGATTTAAGGATGAGTTGATTAGAATTTGGTGGTCAAAGGTCAAGGTGACTGTGACCTCACGTTTAACACGTTTTTGGCTATAACTCAAGAATTTAAATGCTAATTATAACACAATTTAATACAACATAGTAATCGTGCTTTGCCTGTAAAAATACATTTTTGAGGAAAGTTATGTGGCATTATGGATAAGAATTTCCTGAAGCACTTGGTTTTGAATCATTCTACTGCAGAGAACTGCTTGATGAAACATGGATGACTTGGGATAAAGTGCTCCTTTTGTATCAAATAACCATAGATGCTCTGCTCCTATTTAATATTCTCTGAAAACCGCTCAATAATTTGAAACCTACTCAGAATGAAGATGGTCTCTGTCTCTCTTTGTCCCCAGAAAGGTTTGTACTGTATTGAAATTCAGTCACATTTGATATTCACATTAAGTCTCATGGCAAATGCAATGATTCAATGAAAAGGGATTGGAATTTGGTGTTGACAGATGCCTGATATGCATCCAGCATCTCAGAAACCCCGTGACCATAGCTTTAAAAAATTGTTGAGGCCATAGCAAGGATGTCACAATAAATTTGTTATTTGGTACCAGTACCAATGAAATGCCACAAGAAAACGATACCTCAGCAAAAACAGAAAACATAGGGTGCTGCACACACAAGCGGCAGTTTAAATTGACACAAACACAATGACAGACCCATGGTATCACTGTGTTGTAGCCTGAACAAGCTAGTGAACCTTTGTGAACGTCCTGGGTAGTGTTGCTACAACAGATGCCAACTGTCGCAATTCACAAACAATAATGGTAACGTTTCAGGACAGAGACATTCTGACAACATGCTCTTAATATGAAGTTAACAAGTGAAACTCACTCACCGTGGATGGTCATATTTGGATGTCTGTCTCGTTGGCAGGCCTGCTGCTGCAACCACATGTTGTTGTTACTGTTTAGTCTGTTTGCCTTCCTCTTCTCTTCGAGTTTGATCTCAGACTATGTCTCTTTAAGGGGTTATTATACTGCCCTTGTCAATCCTGGAAGAACCTACCTCCAACCACCTACGTAGTGCTCACGGCACTGTAGAAGAACAAATACTGTCACATTTTCAGAATTTTAGTATCGACTTGGCTCAGAAGTATCAGGTCTCATGACACCCCAAGTCCATAGCAGCCCTGCTTTGTTATAAGATGAGTCACAGGAGAATGGTAAGAGCATTGAAGCTAAAAGCAGAGGTAAATAGCAGGTAGCAGCTTAATACAACACTGATGTCCAGGGTGGCTTTGGAGAATCTTCCTACAACACATCACAAGTTGTAGCTTAATAATCAGACTGAAGCACTTGATTGCTTGATATATAGCTGCTGGTTCTGAAATTGGTTTCAATATCCTGGAACCTTAGTTGCTAAGTAAAAGCAAGGAAAAAGCGCAAACCGGAGCGGTTGGGAATTCAAAACAATTGTCATTCAATTGTTAACAAAATGTGGCACCATGGCCGCTGAATTCTATCAAAACGGGTACATAATTTAAAAGTAAATTGATTCAAGGTGGGAGGCACGGTGGGGCAGGGTAAGTATTGTCGCCTCACAGCAAGAAAGTTCTGGGTTTGATTTCTGTGTGGAGTTTGCATGTTCTCCCTGTGCCTGCGTGGCTTCTCTCCAGCTACTCTGGCTTGCTCCTCAATGTCAGCTGGGATTAGATTTTTTTAATGCATGTTACACACATAAATGTCAACAATGTAAGCAGTGAGCCTAATTCTTCACACTGACTAAACACTAATTTAAACTTAATTTAAAGGACGTTATTTGTGTAAGCTGTAAGCTGGACCACATTCATCTGTGTCCATTTACCTCTTCCAAACGTACATGGATGTTGCCTGTTAGACAGCTAGCTAGCTGTAGGAAGATAATGTGTGCATTATTTATCGGGCTTTATTGTGCTAGATAAAAAGCTGTGTGTGAAACACTAAACAAATCAGAGGTGAGCAAATCAGAGGCCTGGAACCAGGCCACATGAATTAGGCATCATTTGAGAAAATTGATCTTCGTATGGTTTAGTCCACCTTTTGTCACTATGTTAGGATTATGTGTCATGTCAAGAAAAAGGGATAATTAAAACATATGTCACAAACCATGGCGCTAACCTTTGCTTACTATTACTGTGACCTGCACAACCACAAACCTCTAGCAAATAGAGAGCCTTAGGGTTTTTTTAAATACAGAAATTAGTTGGTTTTGCAGATAAATAGATTAGAATAAGAAAATAAGAGTTTTTTAAGACATTTTGAACTGAATCTCCCACCTACAATATTTCAGTTTATGCTTCTCAAAGCAAAAGACAAGTTAAAGTGAAATGGAAACAGGAGATTCAGCTTTTAAAAAAGCAGAGAATATATCTAATATTTAAGGCATAAAGTTTGATTAAATATGATGTTGTGCTCAAAGAATCTCACATCCAGACATGCTCTTTGAAATATAAAGGTACAGTTCATAGAGATAAATGGGTTATCATGGTGATGTTTTGTTGATCAGGGTTCTTTTTTTTTTAACTTAATGCAGTGACATTTTTATTAGAAGTGATCAGTAAAGGTGATATTGAGTTGGCTTGGCAGTTTCAAGCATACTGCAAGATAACAAATTGATCATGCATTAATAAGGTCACTAATCTAATCAAAAAGTCCTATGCTCAAGTCTGAATGTATTGCAGGATCAGACGCCGTGTGTTCAGAATCAGAAGAGATAGCGAAGGCTGCTGAGAAGGGGAAAGAATAGCAGAGAGACGAGCAGGTCAGAGGGTCAAAGGTTAAGTAGGAGAAACAGCAGCTATATGTCCAGATATGTTACAGCTGATTAAATTCTGTTATTATTGTTAACTGAAATAAAACCTCAGAGGGGTTTCTGAGGCACATATTCTCATCTGTATCTGCCTACACAGATATCCATAGATTTATATACAGACAGAGCCATAGTTGTAGATATTAAGTGTAAAATGCTGTTATAAATTTTTGCCTGGAAGCCTCAAAAACCTCTATAGACTAGTTTGAAACAATATTAAAACATACCACTGAGTTTTCATTAACAGTTTGGAATGAATTATTTTTCCACCTGCCGTGATACCCATGAAGCTCTCACTATTTTCTAAACAGGCAAATTGTTTATCCATCTCAACATAACTGATATTGATTGCAGTAGCTGAAGACTTCTTGTACAGGCAATAGACTGCTATGGCATGTAATTATCTCCTACTGTCTTATGCTGATAAGGAAAAAAATGCAGTGTCTCAAAATTGTTAATCCGTGTATTAGACAAGAGGCAAGATGCGACTGGGAATTAGTTTTCAAACGCTTTCATTAGAGCCTAGTGATTGAAATAACTTCTTTGGCTGAGAAAGTTTTGCAAGGCTTTCTCTTTGCTTTAATAACAAATGTTGAGGCAGTGTTTGTACTGTAACTGCATAGTGCCTGAAATAGTTCCGACTGCAAATGGAAAGTGCAGCTTTTTTTTTTTTTTGCTTTTTTTTTTTTTTTTTAATATATAAACAAGCCTCGGTAATTGCTATCATTGGAACATCTGAGAAAATGTGGTGTTATCTGTGAAAGCTTTTAAGCTGTTGTTTAAAGGTGGAATTTAATGGTCAAATGGAGCTGGAACCACTAATCCAGCACTGGAAGTAATCATTTTAATTTTTCAAAATAAGGCCATAACACTGGTTTTGTACTGTATTATCACTATTCATCATTTTACAGTAATTTGGAGAAACAGAATGAGGCAGCACAAAGTGGTTCTTCTAACAAAGAAATAAAACACTGAGTAACCTATAGTAATGGTGGTCTGCTCCAGTCAAAACCATTTAATTCCCTCGCTACACTATTGTTTATTATATTACTTTGGACTTGTTTGGCTGAGTAAACAAAAAAAATATACATATGTTTATGTGTAATTTTGTTACATTTGTTACATTTTTCAAAACGTAGCAGATAAGGTACACATATAGGTGTTGGATAGACATCTTGTTATCCATAGGCCTTTTGCACATGAGGCATTTCGCCCTGTGACCAGAGGATAAGCCCCACAATAAATGACAGAATGCATCTGATGACTGAATGCGATTTGTGTTGTCTGTGCTGCCTAACTATCCCACTGAAATAACTAACTAACACACAAACCAGTGGCAGCATGGTAGTGCTAGTCAGTTCTTTTGTCTTTACTGGGCCATTGCTCCTCCGGGCATTTTGTTTTCAGGGATGTACATAATTTCATTCAATAAAACAGTCTGAGCCAGTTAGCAAGTTTGTTAGTTTGGTTCCTAGTTCAGAGTTCAGAGTTAATTTCAAAGACATATTTGTACTATCCAATCCTTCCTCATGACTGTCTGCAAAGCATTCCTCTATTGTGGAGGAGAGGAGACTAAAAATGTCATTGTGCAACATCAACATTAAACTATAACAACATTCATCAAAGTTGAACTTGGTGCAAAAAACTTTTGTGGATTTACTTTGCACTTGCATCCACTGATCATTTCATTTAAATGATTTCACAGTTGTCTAACACAGAGCTTTGATTGTGTGTAACACTGAGTTGGCCACTACACAAGCAAATAACAACAGCAGTCTACCTGCTCAGGAGTTGACCTACTAACCCACTCGTGAAGCTTTGACCCTTCACTCTTTCTCTGGACAGCACCTTGGGGCCCCTCTTGAACTTGTCAACAGCCTTTCCACGTCTGTGAACTGGACAGCAGTGATTTATTCTCTGTTTCTTCGCTATAAGGAGTGCTGCAGGGTTGAAAGATGATTGTCCTCCTGAGCAGGGGAATAAACCGTGGCATGATGGTGTCAGGAACCCCAGCTGGACCCGAGAGCCAACTCTATCACAGGCACAAGAGAGAGAGTTGACCTTTAATCAAAGCAAAGCTATACATATTGTTGCTGTCACATGAACACATTGCAACTCCTGTTTCAGTGATTTTTATTTTGTGACTTTACTTTTTTTTATATTATGTGTTTCTGCATTGACAATATGTGACTTGTAGGCCACTCCAATTGGATCTAGCATTATGAACTGTAAACAACAGTTGACTTACTTACAATAATGCACTACAAGAAATCTTTAATTATATTTACTGACAAGGAAACTTAATTTGTACAGAACATTTCAAACAGAAGTGATTTAACGTTTGTAAGAAATTAAACAAAGAATGGAAATTGACACAAAAATAATGTATGAGGATCAAAAGTCATGTTACAGTTTCACTATGCATGGAAATAAACACAGTCTAACAATCACCAAAATGAGTATTTAACTATAACAAAACCTCTGCTAGTGATTCCTAGAGGCTACAGTGTTAATGTGATTGTAAAAATTATTGTATTATGTATTGTGTTATATTGTCTACCACAAAGATTATGAGAAATCCTGTGCACACAGTATTTGGACCAAGAGATGCTGAGAAAACTTCTAGGGGGTTCTTCTTTTCATTTTACTAATTAAAATCAGTATTAATCCCTGAAAGAGCAAAAATGCAAAAAAAAAAAAAAAAAACAGTATATTTGAGGATAATCACATTTTTATTGACTTATTTTTGTTTCTTGGTAAATTAATTCTGCAAATGTAAAGCCAACTTCACAAGAGGGGACATACATAGTAAAAAATTCCTGAAGATCTCATGAAGAGCTGCTCAGTACTGAATAACAGCTTTCTCAAAGCAAGAATAAAGACTGGTTGAGGATTAAGAGCTGTAATCTTATGCTGACTTTACCTAGATGTTGACAATTTTGTACCACCAGTAATGCCATCGCGTCTCACTGCGGTAATCTTCAGTGTGTACTAAATCATGTCCACCCACACACACTACATCAACTCACCCACACCCACCGCCCACTGACGAATCTGTCACGGCCGCTGTCAATGATGAGAGAGCGTGTGTGTGTGTGTGTGTGTGTGTGTGTGTGTGTGTGTGTGTGTGTGTTAGGGAGAGAGAGAAGCAATAAGCATGCATTTGTATTTATGTGTGAGACAGAAAGAGCAGTAAATCTGTGTTACCACGACATGATAAATCCTCAGTGCTATTTTGATTGCTTGAATTTAATCTCATTTCCTAAATACAGGCCATTTGATAAAATTGAAGGAGTAGCGACAAATTTAAAGAAGCATGTGTTTGCCACTAATGTCTATCATTTTTTTTTCCATTGTCTTTTTTTGAAGATTCTGAGGAGCCCATTGTGGTACCACAAGCCGCTGTACCCTCAGCAAAGATGAAGGGGGATGAAGTCATTATCTACTGATGTCTCTTTTAAATTCTTCAGTCCAACTGATGTATACTCACCCCCCACTATCTCCCACACCCACCCTAACCCTCCACTACCACCACTCCTCTCTATCTCCTCCTTATTTGACTTAATGCTGATAAATGAGCCCTTTCTTGGCCATAGCATTTCTCATTTTGAGTGGCCCACTTGGATTTACTGGTGCTTACTTCACAGTATCTTTCTCCTTCTGGCTTTATGGAATTGGTCACAAGGACAAAAAAAGGGTTCAGGTTGTGTAGCTCTGATGAAGGTCATTCAGCACAGAAGTAACTTCTCAGTGGGCATGGTTCATTAGTTTACAGACTCAAAGGTGCCATTTGCTCACAAAAATTTGGGGATATGTTGTTACATATTTCATATTCTCTTTTTGTTTTATTTCCCATAAACCACATGCCGTGATCTTCAGAGAACCTTTTGAAATGTTACAAGGAAAACACCAGAGGTGTTTATTGCATTTAGAGAGGAACACTGGAGCTGCTAATTTTTACCTAAGAGACTTAAACTCTTTAAAGCCTTGCCATTGATGTAAATGAACCCCATTATTCTCCCAATGGTTTTAGAGAACATTACTATAATTATCATAATTATATACTGTAAAAAACAAATTTACTGAACAACTGGAGCAATATCTCCACAGCCTCACTGTTTAGTGTACGCTAGCACATTTCTCAACTCTTTTAGCAAACTTCTCATTCTTATTCCCCTGGAGAGCTCTTTGTGTGGCTCTACATTTTTTTTAAAGAGAGGGTGGGGGTGGGGGATAGAAACAGGAAAAGAAGGAACTGTGTGCAAGCATGTGAGAGATGTGCTGCTTTAGTGATATTGCTGGCTTGCTGTGTGTGACTCTGGGATGCCATATCTGGGTCAGGCCTCCCAGCCTGGCTCAGGCATCATGTGAGATTCTTCAGGGAGTACTCTTTAACATCAACATGGGTGAGAAGGAGATGGATTTTGAGAATATCTTGTTCTGCAGGTGTGGCACGGCAGATAAAACACTCCCTGGTAAGACAGCTGAGCAGAGATTCATCAGCCGCACAGTGGGTCTAAAACATTTACAGACCAGCTGGTACACTCTCACAGCTCTTGGCACCACAGAATTGCACTTGAAATCTTCCCACTTGTGCCTACCTGTGTCTGTATTATTTTCTGACACAAACCTGCAGTGAAAAGTGATGGTACAATGCAGCCGTGTACACCCCTGACCCACTCCACCAAGCCGTGCCCTAATGTTTCTCAGGGCCTCTGGGGTGCAGACTGTCTGATGTACATAGTTTAATCAAACTGGCAGGGTGGCCTGTGCTGACAGGGTGTGTTATTTGAGCACATTGCTCTCTGTGGCTGGCCGTCCCACTCTCTTCTTTCCATAACATGGGAGTCAGGGATCAGTGCTGCAGCGACAGACTGTGTTTCCGGTGCATCAATCCCAGCTACTCCCACGCTCACTTAGTCGAGCGCAAACTCCAAGAAGGCTGAGTTTGTCTTGATTTTAATGATGATCTGGTCATTACTGGATTATTTATGCGACTTCTTCATGATTTTCAAGCTCTGACTTTTTCTCAGTATCACGTTGTGGGTAATTAAAACTATATTTATGGAAATGTAAACGCCACCATTATGACATATATCACCAAGTGGGAATATTTGACTGCTTGAACATTTTAAATTAAAATGACATGACTCCTGCTGACGGTGCCTCAAGCTTTCTGTGAATTCCACAGGAAACATTTGGCCGTGTTTGTGAGTGTACGTCCTTGTTGCTTGCAATTGGTGTAGTTGCCTGCCCAGTGGGGAGTGGAACCCATGGGAGATAATGTGAACCTCTCATGTGTTACACCCTCCCGGTGAAGCTTATCACTGGCAGGTAAGGGGAAGCTGCTGGCAACGCCATGTGTCACGTCCGTGGCACATGGCCTCTGTCTGTAGCTCTGCCTAGGCCCACAGCGGTGACAGCCACTGAAGTGCACAGGGGACAGGACATGCCAAAATGGGAGAAAATGAGGGGGTGTAGTGGAATCCAAGAAAAAGAAAGAATTTATAACCTGCATCTTCAGCTTGCTTTGTCCTCTAATTGCAGAGCTCTGTGCCTTACCTTGCCAAACAAAATAACACCTTCAAGAAAAAATTTAAAATAAATTTGACAGCAGGAGATTGTTGTTCATAACCTTTATGATAAAAGAATGTGCATCAAAAAAAGCATTTTCCAGTAGTTTCAAACTATGTAGCCTTGATATGTATCTGAAAGTTTGAAACTGCTATATATAAATATTGCAAAATGTTCTAGTCTAGACTAGTGCTCTTCTATATTGTGTTCTGCCTATGAAGTTGGAGTTCAGCGTAACCACACTGCCTTGCGTGGGGATATAGATGTACAAGTTTCTCCTCTTCCTTTCAAGATTCTCAAGCAGAATATAGAATGAATTTAATATTTCAATTTATTTTACATATATATACATGCATACATATAATGTTTTGGATTTATATTTCTATCGATCATAAAAATGTCACTCATCTGACACATCTGAGTAAGTTAAGATTTAAGTGAAGTAACTGATGCTTTAAGTGATTTGATGTTTGAATGAATGATGATTTTGAACGAATGCCAGGTTAGAGATGTTTCTATTGAAAGTTATCAGTGAAAATATCATGCAAACAATTTTGACAGTCCTAAAAAGACATCATTATCAACAACTCTCTAACATGTTATCTTTCTGGATGTGCATCAGTCAAACTGGTAAATTTGGATATTTTTTGTATTATTAGTACTACTAGTTTTACTGTGAGCCTAAAGCTAGTTTTAACTTGTTCCTTCCTGTTTAGATCATGAGTCACAAAGTCTGATCAATGAACCCCCATACAGAGTAGAGAGCACAATTATTCCAATCAGAGTCATTGCTGGTGGGCTGAGTACAAAGAAGACAATCATCCCACTACCACCCACCATGGTCACTGCCAGATAGTGTCTGGATGCTGGTAAATGGCCATGAGCATGGTCATCCACATGGTGAGTCAGTCTAATTCCCTTTTGTAAGTGAGTAGGCAGCAGTCAGGTCATCTCAGCAAGACCCGACTCAAGTAAACATACAGCAAAGTCTGGGGATCTCGCTCTTTTATCTGTGTGGCTTTGCAGGGAGTCAACTGAAAGTTTTGTTAGTGTCAACTGTCATGGCAAACAATAAAGGCAGGTGGGAAGTCCACAGCCAAAAGTATACAGCATGAACCCGTGAAGGATGGAAATACATATTGGTTTTGCATTGTTTTGTTCATCTGGTTCAGCTAGTTCAACAGTAGAATAGAAAAGGTTAAATCAATTCCTCAAAATTTTTGTCTGGCACTGTCCAATATTTTCACTGGAATGTAACAATACACTGCAATCAATTCTTTAAATCTTGATTGCTAAATAACGAGTGTCCCCATATCACAATCTCCCCTGCTCCTCTCCTCCCCCTTCTTGCTCCCTATCCCCCACCACTTGCACACATGTACAGAGATGCACACATGCATGCATGCTTGCTCATCCCTGTTGTCCAGGTCTAATTACTTTAAATGAAAAAAAAAGCCCTCCTTTGGGGCACCAATTTCACCCAGTTCCTGATGAGCAAAAATTACATGTCTAATGGAATGGAATGGTTGTGCAAATTGAAGAAATGAAACACACTTTTTTATCTTGGTGCCACCTTAAATTAGGTTTTAATTTGGACCGCACTCACGCATAATGGAGTGCAGTAAGCCTTCTTTGGCACCTTTCCTAATTGCCTGTGGCTTTCTTATTTCTGTAGGTCACTCACTGTATCCATTATCAACTCCTCTGTCCGCCATTTTAAGCAAGATTTCTGGTGAGACAGGAGCATAATGTTAAGGCAGCTACAGTAAGTGTAAGACCTGAACCACTTTTTGTGTACAAACCCTTTTCAAACGAGAAAAACTTTGTGCCCTGCTGTTCTGCCTCTGGAAGAACGACCCGCTGACTAGGCAGAGTCGCTTTGCATGCCAGAAATATTTCCCTGCCTCTGGAAAAGCAACTTGCCAACCAGGCAGAATACCCCTACATGGTAGAAATGCTGCCCTTCTTCCGGCTGAAGAACTTCCCTCTGTGGAAAATGACCTGTCAACCAGAGCAATATTGACCTGCTTCTGGCTAAACCATCAGCCAGCCTATCCTCGGTCTTTCTTCTCTACTGAGTTTACGGACTGATTTTCCACAGGCAGGGGTGAGATTTCCACCAACCTTCCAACAGTTTGTTTTGACAATAGTGCAGCGATATACCTGCCATGCACTGAATTCTATCTCTCTGTCAGGTTGTATTGCCAGAGATAAGGTTCCTGGCCTGGTCAACTGGGTGAATTTCTGGCATACAGGAATATTTCTTTCTAGTTGGTGCATCATTTTTGATTAAGATAATTTGCAGCTTCAGATTTAGTTTTGTGGACTGGAAACAATATGTATATATATATATATATATATATGTGCAATATACACAACTTATAATATGCACCAATCAGCCATAACACTATGATCACCTGTCTAATATTGTGTAGGTCCCCATTTTGCTGCCAAAACAGCCCTGACCCATTGGGGCATTGACTCCATTAAACTTCAGAAGGTGTGCTTTGAGTCCTGGAAGTTGCGAAATGGGGCCCAGAACATCCCACAGGTGCTGGATTGGATTGAGATCTGGATGATTTTGAGGCCAAGTCAACACCTTGAACTGGTTGTTGTGTTCCTCAAACCATTCCTGAACCATTTTTGCAGCGTGGCAGGTAGCAGTTACCATCAAGGGGTGGACTTGGTCTGTAGCAATGTTTAGGGAGGTGGTACGTGTGCTCGTGTCATCATCATGAATGGTGGGACCCAAAGTTTCCCAGCAGAACATTTCCTAAAGCATAACACTGCCTCCGGTTGGTCCTTGTCAAAGTCGCTTACATCCTTACTCTTGACCATTTTTCCTGCTTTCAACACATCAACTTCGAGGAAACAATGTTAACTTGATCCCACCTACCTACGTTCAATGTATCCTACCTACTGACAGGTACCATGGTAATCACATAACCAATATTATTAATTTCAGCTGTCATAATGTTATGGCTGATCAGTGTATATATAAAATTACATAAACATCACCTAAACTAGTATAAATATATCAAATACATACCCCTAGCTTAATGGGAAAGCTGGAGGAGGGGCAACCTAACATATTGCCAATTGTTCCTTGGGCTTTCAGGCTTTCATTTAAATGTTTATCTCAGCTGACTCAACCTCAACTCACCTCATGAACCCCCTCCACCCACACTGGAATGTCTGCTGTCCGCAGGAGGTATGACTTACTAGTTAAGCAGTAAACAGCGCCCCCTACAGTGTAAAATATTTGATAGTCACATGAGATTATTATAAATAGCTACCTGCACCGACACCACCCCCAGTGCCACACACAAACACAAAGGCTGTTATATTTTACAGTTTTTTTTTCTTCCTCCTGCTCTTTTGAGAGGGGGGTGGTATAAGCTGAGGAATGTTTGCTTTGCTGCCTCCATCTGAGCACATCTGAAAAACATGGCTGAGTTGCTAAAAAAGAAAAAAAAAAGTGAAAAGACAGGATAGAGCTGCTGGAGTTAAAAATAAACAGAAACTGAACTTACGTGAAGAGAGTTGGTGAGAGCTTTAGAGGCAGCTGCGAGAGGCTAATGCCCCAGAGGTCACAGTGCTGTGTGTGTGTGTGTGTGTGTGTGTGTGTGTGTGTGTGTGTGTGTGTCTGTGTGTGATAAGAGAAAGAGAGCAACAAGAGAGAGTTGATTTGGAATAGAAAAGGCTACTGCAGATATGATAAAAAAAATAAAAGATATAATATGATTAAAATCAGCCCAAAATGTGATGTGCTGACTTTAAATAATAACATACTCTCCCCCATTAAAGACATCACACCAATCCCAAGAAAAACTATTAAGCTTTTTTGAAAGGGAAAAAAAATTTGTATTACTATATTAATTTGTTCATTTTTTTATCTCTATTCATAACTTTGGGCGAGATTCAATGATAAGTGCATGTCTTTATCTAATTTTATGATTTTAATGATTCTGCTATAGCCCACTATGTGCTTAAGAAACACCAGTTTATCCAGATTTGATGGAGTAATATGTGTGTTTTTCATTGTTTGTGCTCTGAATCTGTACACTTAGTTTATACACAACAACTAGTCCTTTCTAGGACCTGTAGTCCATTGTAACAAAAGAGGTCTGCATTAACTGTATTTATGATTCATTGGCTACATGTGTGAACATGCTTTAAACTGAAAGTCAATGTGTTGACAACCAACAAAATGACTGTTCTAAAAGCGATGTGCAGCACTGAAAATATTAAGTGACAAGAGTGTGAAAAGCTGGTTTATCTTAGAAGCAATCAGTGTTAGATTTAGCAATGAAAAGATGACATAAAAAGGGTTGGGGTTAGACTCAAGAGTGGCAGCTAATGGGTGAACTAGAGCAAAAGTTAATGTTTTGAATTATGTACTGTTCACCTCTATTCGTTATTCATATTTCACAGTAAATTGCATAACTGCCTGCATCCAATATTACCTCTTCACCCGACAACAAACTACTTTGTGCGAGATAATATTCAAAGCTTAACCCTCAAAATAATTCACCATCGCATTAGAATTCACCCTGTAATAAGGGATTATACCACAGCTTACTCTGCAGGATTTTTTAAAGTCATAAGCTGGAATGGCACAAAGTTCTCTGAAAAGATTTAGCATGGCATAAAATAAGCATTGATAGATAGATATTTTAACACTCCAACCATCTCATATCATCTTGTCTCTTCGTAGATTAGATAAGTAGAGAGACCAACTCAAGTGGGTTTATTTTATTTCAGCTTTGCATATACCCCTCCCCACAGAGTTTAAACTGTGGACAGCAGAATTGGGTTTTCAAAAAAACGTTATCTTACCTTGCTGAAGATGAGTTCTGTGTGGGCTTTATCATGAGAGTTTTATTTCTCAATATACCAACATTGCTTGTTAGGCCAATTAACCTGTGCCCCCTGTGCCTGCCTGCACAATTTTCCCAGCACATTGAGAAACTACCCACATTTTCAGCGATACAATGTTTGCAGAATGAATGCAGATGCTACTCTAAACTAGGTGGTCATGGGACAAAAGAAGAAATGCATTACATTTTCCGATGTAGCGTGGAGTGTGTTGCATGGAGAATTACCTGCAATAAATGAAAGCACAGAGAGGGGAGCGTGAGAGATAAAGTGGGCGCATAAAAAATAGAGGAATGTGCTCACCATTTGCAGATTTGTTGTGTGAAATAGCCGGCCATTATCTGGACCGCCAGGAAGGTTTAGCACAGTATGAGGAATGCTAAGGTGTGTCCTGGCGTGTAATTAACAGATAAAACTGTTGGTTCATTAAATGCATATGCAGCGTCATGCATTCACTATGCCAGTATTGATCGTGGGGACATCTCCACGCACCTCCCTCCTCACCGGACTCCTGACACACTACATCCATCACGCCACCTACCTCCACCATATTTATAGAATTTTAATTAGCTCTGAGCTCAAGCCAACATCATTAGCTTTTCTTTCTCTTTTTTTTTTTCAGCAAACAGCCAATGCATGGTAATAATGGTCGTCTCCGACAGAAGCAGTGGGTACTTATATCAAGGACACAGCGAGAGAGAAAGAGAGAGAGACAGAGCGCAGGACAAAAGGTTGACAGTTTAAAATGACAATGAAAAATGGGAGCAGCGGAAGAAGAAAAAACAGCATAACATGTGGAATGCAGGCAGTAATGTCACCTTGGAATAATTTCAGTATGATTAAATGAGTAGCTAGAGCCATTCCTCTGTGATGACAGTATCTGAAAACAGTCAATACAACTGCATCCCAAGTAGGTGGGTGTGAAGTTTTAGTCTCGCTAACATGTGAGACGAAACAATAAGGTTTAGCCTTCAGATATCATCGGAATATTGTAACAAAAAAAAAAAAAACATCATGGTGGAAACAGCAGATGTTGTTTTTGAGAAAGTATTATCATCTGAATCTGAATGAAGTCTGTGCCACAACTTCGATATTAGCTTATATTAAAGGAGTTTTGTTATTGCTACGTAGCCAATGTTAGCATTAGTAGCTTCAGCCACCCTTGCATATACAACCTTTGAGTCGTGCTAGTTCCTCAGGCCAGACTGGACGCTGCAGTAAACTCAGGATCAGAAAGTGACAAGATGGCCCAACTGGGTCGGGGCTAGCTGTTTAACACCCTAACTTCTGGAGAAAAAAAATAAATGATAGAAACCCAAGCAAAGCAAGAGGGTTGCTTCCATCTCCTGAAAAGATGATTGCAAAAAGCACTTGCAGAAAACAGACAGTTGGGGTATTTTAAAATAAACTTTCATCCAGGTGTCTGATCATTGTTATCAGCACAGACTGTTCTTCAGCTCTAGTCTCACAGGAGTTAGTCAGAAAAGCAAACAATGCGGTGATAGGCTCTCATCTTCCATTACTAGTGATAAGATGGAAAAGTCATATCCACACTAGCGCATTACAATGCAGCAGTGTCTTGGCAGCCATAAAGTAAAGTGGCCTCATGCCCAGCTGTTGGGATAATGTAACCAGTAGGCCTGTCATAGAAATGACGGTGACTGACTGCGACGCTGAGGAGCCAGAGACGCGCCTGTGCAGACAACAAAACAATGATCAAAAAAACCTGGTTACTCATATAAATGCGCATTACAAAAACCAGGGTGTTTAAGGTCCCATCATACAAGAAAGATCATACACTAAACTGGATCTGACTCATAAGCAAGAACCACGCATGAAAACGCATTAGTGTGTTTTACCAAATCTGCTCTCAACTGGGTCGAGAGGCACTTTTCAGCAGCCTACTGTATATTTATTCTGATCTTGTGACTCACAGACATGACCCTCTGGTCTTTTGGGAGATGGTATTCAAACACATATTCACTCACAAACATACACACACACACAGTATCCCACAATACTCACTTAAGGGTGACCTAATTAAGCCTGAGGGTAGGTGTAATTACATGCAACCTTCATCTGCCCTATTCTCTATTGTTATGGCTACTTGCTGCCTATGGACTGAGTCACCGTGTGCCCATGATTGTGTCGTCCAGGGACTCTGCTTGTTCAGTCCATTAGCTGAATTATTCCACAAAGACACAAATATCATTTATAAAGTTCTATGTTATTTTAAGGCTGGTTTGCTACCTTAGCAATGCATTTGCTTCTACATGGAATTGTATGTAAGACTTGATAATGACAACTTATAAAACAATTTCTATCCATCCATCCATCTTTACCATGTTTTCTGTAAGCAACGACCTTGTCCATTAGTCTCCAGGGTATTAATCCAAAATGTTTCACCTCATAATCAAACTCCCCGTAACTGGGAATATATGTAATCTTTTTCACTATTTAACCCTCCAGCATTAATGGTAGAAGCAGTTTCCACTGTGATATTGACAATATCAATATCACAGCATAAACATAAAAAACATTTGACAAGTGTATTCTTTCAGTTTTCATCTATCATCCATCTTGAACTTGTAGCACTGTTTAATATGCACTAAAAATAAATTGTGATTCATATCATGCATTCAATCATTTAGCAACAATGGCTCCATTAATGCATTCCCTGAAAGAAGGTCTAAATCAGGGCAGTGTGATCTATGAGAGTTATAGAAGGGGTGATGGAGGTCACTGATAAGAAATGTTATCACACAAGCTGTCATCTGTGGCAGCAATTCGCTGTAGGCCCTGTGAGTAATTAATCACAGACTCCTGGTAATACATTCATTCGATCTGAGAGGGATTCATCGTGTTGGACAGTGGCCCTCAAAGGTCAAACTCCCCAGGTGTTGGTCAGCCTTTGAGCTCTGTATTTGAGCGATGCATGGGGTGGGGTCCTCCAGTCAATACCAGTTTAATCCCTATGGACATTTTTTTTTTTTAACCAGTGACAGGAAATACAAGATAAGACAATAATGGTTACAGAAATTTACAACATAGTCATAATAACTGTATTTCAGTATTCGATAGACATTTGGAAATGCTGTAAGTTATCCTGAAATAGAAAATGCTGGTTTTCCAAATGGCACACAGGACTCCTGGAAATAAAACAGAAGAACATGCAACAATTCATTCCACAATGCTGGACTTGCTGATGACGAGCCTTTGATTTGACCTCTTGGTGGAGAGAATGAAAGGTTAGAGGGAAGGAATGACTGCCAAATATACTCGCATCGATTTCTGCTCCTCCATCATTCCTTTACTTGCCACTCACAATAGATGGAGTGGTTTCTGGGTTGTCGGGCACGCAATCAATGAGGGATGGCAGGAAGCTGTAGTTCTGGTGGGTAGAAGACCAGGGAAAAAGAAGGAACCTCACCCTTATTTAAAGGGAAAGGCGTAGTGTGATTTATGTCAGAGACAGAATATCACGACACATGGCCAGCGGATGAACAGCAGGAGAACAGGTGATTCTGCATGTAAAGCAAATAGGTCAAGGTTGGCTGTTTGCTGAATGAGGTGCGTTGTGAGCAGGTGTTGAAAATGACACATTTTGGCGACACTGTGACAGCGTGTAAGCACTAAGGTCGTGCGCAGACTGACAAGAGCACCGTAGATTGCTTTAAAACCTGAACACAGCATAACGTACCTTGCAATCATTTGCCAAACTGCCTTGTATTTCATCTTTTCACCAGCACCCACAGATACACACCAACACTGGGTGGATTCTGTTGTTTTTGGACAGACCCAGGCCAGCTGTTTTCTTTTTGCTAGGCTAAGCAAACTGGTTGGTGTAGCCTTATTGGACAGTTTATCTGTTGTCTCTAGTTTTACACCAGAAATTGTCCCTGCTAATGCTGTAACTTAATGCAAATTTTGGTATAAATATCTGCTATGATTGATAAATCTGCAGCTTCTCCACATCTAAAACCCAAGCTTTCGAAAGTGTTTTGCAAAGAAAACACAATATGCAGAAAATAAATAGATTTAGATGGTTTCCAAATAATGGGAGTTAGTATTGATCACCATTTCAAAATTGTATAAAATGTTTACCGTATGCTCACCAAGCAAATTTTGTTGGCAGATGCTGCACCTTTCACTGTGGGACACAAGATAGATCTGTAGACGACCAGTGTACTGCTGTGATTTATTTTTTATTCTCGATCATCTGATTTATTAACTCAGTTGAATCAGGTCTTCACTGACATTTATCATTTGGCTGCCAATTGTCTGGGACTGGAAGCCAAAGTGAACTCAACGGAGCACGGCAGATTTGTGTGAAGCTGCTCCTTTTGAGCCAGTTGCATGAGATATGGGGTCAACCGCGATACTCATCATCATTTGCTGTTCTATTTGTGCTCTGCTCGCTCTCCACCGGCTGTGTTGTTATGTACCAACCACCACCTTATAGGACCATGTTGATCCAAGCCTGACAAGAAATCAATAAACAGTATTCCCTGAGCATCAATGTTAGTGGATATAAAAAAAAATGTCTTTGGAGCTCAGTCTTGGAACATGAAAAGGATCAACATGTAAGAGGTGTCAGTGTGGTTTAACTTCTTTAGACTTTGGTATAAATAAACAACAAAGTGGTCACAGGATTTAGTAAGAGATTTGCTGCTGTGCAGTATTGGATTTTTTGCTTCTGCTGTGGCTACATTTATTCAAAGATAATGAAGTTGTATGTGTGCAGGGTGTGCATTTTTTTGTATACTTTATCCTACTGGGATTTTTCTGATGCAGATCCTCTGCAGCTGATATGTAGCCCTGCTTTGCCATGTTGGTTGTAGAATATATAGAATAATTATCTATTTGTTCAAAAATAGATAAGAAAAAAATTCTGACGCTTAGACTTATACCAATAATCCTGGTTTTTGATTTTGAACTGGTTAAAAAGTTTTCCAAGTATCCTCATCAATATGCTAATTTTTTGTTACGGTCATTGAGCTCAGAGGACTGAGGGGGGTGAGATTTGGTTGCACACTGTGTATCTACAGCTTCAACCATTAGCTCATCTTGTTTTTGACACCTACAGTGTAAAAGCATTCCCTGAAGTCAAATGTGCAGTGGGCCAATTAAATACCACACTAAGACAGTGTGGTTATCAGGGCATAACCCCAGTGTGAGACTGTGTTTTGCAGTCTGCTGCAGTCTCTCTCTGCACCCAGCCAAGAGACTGGCGGTGGAGCAAAAGCAAGAGAACACACAGAAGGTGGTCTGATCGGCTTTTTATGGTCTTCACTGCAGGGGTTAACTCAGTGAGAGCCAGAGGGAGCCTCCCCGTTTGCTCCGACTTAATGCCCAAGATCAGTCCCCAAAAATCATCTCACCCTCATAAAAATTGTCTCACCTCCTTGTGCGTGTATGTCAGGCACTCAGCCTCTCTTGTTCATGCTCTTAATCTACCTGTTTAAACCCCCCTCTCCCTCTCCTCAGCATGTCTTACCCCACCTATTGCTTTCTTTATACTCAGGCAACTCTGCTGATCCTTGCATGTTCAGTTGTTAAATCCTAGCAGTTGGTGAGACGTGACGGTAGGATTTTGCAGAGGGTTCACTTTGATTATGATAAAGACAGAGAAAAAACACTTTGTCAGGTTCCTTTTTTCCCCCAGTTTCCATCAGATAAATGTAACAGGGCCAATGTACTAATATGCCTCTGACAAGCAACAACGTCACACTGAGGCTTTTTGTCAGACAGAAACTCTTCTTTCTTCTCTGAAGGCTTTCTGGTACCAACAACACCCTCCTTAAATCACAGCTTTAGTGTTGTTCTTTTTTTAATGAGCATATTCATTAAAAATATTATGCTGTGCTTTACTTCAACATACAATAGTTGCGCAAGTGATTTTTTAAGACCTAAGACAAGCTGTGAATTTCTCTCAGAACACTGTTTAAAGCCTCAGCACCTCAACCAAAGTGTGATCTGTAGCCTCAGCTGGATGAACAGTAACGAACAGTAGCCGCACTTTATAAGTTTTGCTTGCACTGTGTCTGCTGCTGCAGCTTGACGTCTAGTTTATTGCACTTCAGTACTTCTGTACACGGGCAGCTATCTTGACCACACACCTCAACAGTCTGTTGATGTGGTTCAGAGGTGTGACTGCGGAGATGAATGGCCGGAGTCGTGGTCAACCTCAGCCACTTCACTCAATACAGCAATAAGTCTGAGGCTCCACCCGATTCTTACTGTGGTGGATACTTGATGGTTTTGCACAAGTTTCACATAGCACATATGCTTTTACCATGTGCTTCACTCGCGTCTGCTTTGATTTCATAATATCCACATCAACCCCTCTTTTAAATCCATAAAGAAAACAATGTGTACATGTGTATTTAGGCAATGTTTATTACAGTCTTCCCATTGTCCATTTGGAGATATAATATTATCTGTGATCTATGAGATGATTGTACATCAATGTAGAAAAACTTCAAAATCATGATTTTAGAAAGCATCTAAATACAACAATAGGGGATATAGAATATATAGCAAATTCATATTTAGACTCCATGTATGTACTATACTGTTAATAATCTTGTGTTTAGTTGAATGATTTCATTTAGCATTAATGCACCTTTTCCTTTATCACTTGAATCAGTTTGTCTAATTAAGGCCCAGATGTCTCATTGAGGCTTTCCACCACTAAACAGATTTATCTAATTAATATGTAAGCTGCACATTTCAACTGAGCTTGAATAATATGGCTGGCAACTCCAGGGAGGAACACAACATCTCAAACAAACGATCTAACAAGTTATTTAAGCTTGCGTATAGTTAATGTATAAGAAGTCTTAAGGTACACTACATTCTGCCAAATGGTTCTTTGGGAGTAGATATTGTGATGACAGTACAACCACACGTATCGTATGAGTTTGTTAAAGCTACCACACATTCTTTCTCTTAATTGCATTACTATATTTACTAATAGCTGATATACTGACCAGAAATGCCATATGATGTTTATGGCAATAGCCTTTGAAATCAAATTATGCTATTTATTACTTACATTGTGATTATTGTAGATAGAAGACAATGTTACATTTAAATGTCAAAAGTGGAATTGAATCCCACTATGAATGATGATTTAATTGTGATGTCTCATAAAATATAATCAGATTTTAGAGCCAGTTAAATATACAAATCATTAAAAGTGTGAGCTTTAAATAATCCATCCTGCAGCACTGGTGCTCTGTCTTAGAGAGGTGGTGGTCAGCTCCAATCTCACTTTAGTTATAATGAGCATGGAGGTACGATGAGAAGCCGGATCATGTTAGATAAGTGACACCGAATATCAGTGAAGGGGACGAAGAGCACGTGATAACTGCACAGTGTCTGGTATATGCCACATCAAGGCACGATGAGGCTCCTGTCACAGCTTGTCACATCACTTCACTTTAACTGTGCTGTCGGGGCTTCACAACTTAATTGAAGTGATCTCAGGTGTTTGGTTATACATGTGACAGAGAGAGAGAGAGAGAGAGAGAGAGAGAGACAAAGTGTCTTGACTGAAACCAGCCACCTTCTATAAATATCCCTGCTCAGCCACCTCCACAGCCAGTGCTCAACTCAGCTGAGAGATAAGTGTGACACCTAGTGTCAGTAACTGTAATAGCATATTGGTATTTAGAAGAGCCCTCCATGATGGCAGTGGAAATGAGACATACATGATCAGTGACATGTGAATCATTTGAAACAAAAAATAATTGTGTTTTTTTTCTTGAATATATCACAATAATTTCAATAAGGCCTGTTGCACTTCCACTGACTACATTATTTCCAAGTCAACCTCAATCCCATGTTTGCATGACCTGGTTGGTATTATCCAAAGACAAACCATAACAAAACCACTTTGTCATGTGCATGGATAGCAACTAAAATATCTTGCACATCCCACTTAAAACTATAAATCCCGAGGCTAAGTCCACAGGGGGTTAAGAAGTTTGTGCGTTCCACGTTCTTGGCAGCTGAAGGCACTACTCCATACTGAACTCAGATGGAGCCAAGTGTCCTCAGACACTCTGGTGGAGGGTGAAAACATCCTATCTGGAGAGATTGTTTTCACAGTATGCCGAAAACTAATTACAAGCAATAAATTAATTTCACGCTACTGCTTTAGAATTAATTGCATCTTTACAGAAGTGACTGGAAGTGATGGCTCAAGCAGCTCTGATAAGGGTGGACACACTAAGTGGTCTATTGAATTATGTGGCTTATCAGTGCCGTTGCTTTACATGGAGATGCACTTGATAATGCTTAAAGAAATTATCTAAAATTCGGGTTTGTTGTCGTTTTAATTGCTGCTGAGGTGTTTTTGCGGCTCCCTTGGTGTACGCCATATGTTAGGGCAGCTGAGCGTGTCAGTTTGAGTGGTAGGCCTTTACAGAAATGTTTCTTCTAAGCTGCACAATGTTTATATACATGTAAATTTGGGGAAAATTGTAATTCATTGATCTTATGTTATTATAGATCTGCTACTGTCACATGAAAATAACTTCCTCCCTAGTTCTCAGTTTGAACTCACGTGATACATTTCACATTCACTGGATGATAAGTGCCTATAAATACTGTGTGTCAAATCATTTTTGCTTGTTCAAGTAACATTTACTCAGAGGTCTCTGAGATCATCACCATGAGCACTCCCTTAGTCAGAAAGTCCTAACAACACAACACAGATCATGACCTTCTATATCTGCCACATATTAAATATCTGGCCCTTTGCCAAATATAAATAAATAAATGATGTAATTCCTTAGAAATGTATAAGTGTTTCTAAAAATGCTTGGGGATTAAAATAATTGCAGATTTCTAGAATACCAGTCATGCACAGAAGATTGTATTCTGCAGAGAACAGTAATTAAAAAGGGAGAAAAAAAAGACGGTTTATTGGTGATATGGGTAATCGAGCTGCGGTCTGTGCTTGGAGTGCCTTCTTTAGATATTTGGGTTAACTCCTCATTGTCATTATTTTGAGTTATGTGACTTTTAAGATTCTCCTAATTGGCCCCAGTGGGATTTTGAGAAAAAACCCCTTGATGTTCACATCTCATTCTCATCCCCCTGTAATTGTGACAGTATTATTGTAATCTGCACGGATAATATTGTTGTATTTTTAACAAGATTCCAGTGTTTCATCATAGCGAGGGACCAGTTTCATTCCAAGATTTAATTTCCCCCTTTTTTTTCTGCTCTCTGCTGTCATCTTTGATACTCGTCACCACAATCACATGACAGATGGTCCCTTCTAGACCCTGTAATTATATTTCCAGCTTTAAATTCATAATTCATCACATTGATGCATGTTTTGCATGTCATCAGCAAAAAATGGTGAATTGTTTACGAGCACCAATGCTTTTTTATACATTTTCTATAAATTAATAATCCGTAATCTTCCTAAACGTAATAAGATCAAGTACTCAAAGGGGATTTCAATCTGGCTTTCAATACATTTGTTATACTGTATTATTTATTCATGGAGATTTGTGCCTATTGTAGCTAAGATTGTTATCTACAGAATCTCACCATTTTAAATATGTTGTTAATAATTAATTAAAAGGTATGTGATTTGGACCCAACAGTGACTCTCCTATTATGTAAAAGCCCAATATATAATTTTATTGTTAACAAAAGAAAGTATCTCACAGTTACTATATGGCTAAACTTATGGTAACAGACCAACACAGACAAGATTAGATAATAATGGGAGAGGAAGAATGACATCAGTGGAAGTGCACCAACCTGATGTGCAGAAGGCTGGTGGTTAGTCAGGAGGTGAGGAGTTTGGCGCTAGGTATGACATTGTGCCCTTCACATTGTGCAAGCAAAGAGAGCCACACCTTGTAAATCATTCACCAGAGTACACCCTGAGACTGAGCACAATGACAGAAAGCACAACTAAGCTTTTTTTTTATTTTACAAGCCAATAAAAGAATGCTGTAATGCTGCAAAATGGGATCAAAGCTGTGAGCGAAGGGTTTAGTGCATAGTTAGTTTAACTTAAAAATGCTTATAGTCTGAATAACACTTTTATTTTATAACTCTCTTTTCTATTTCCTTTCAATTTGGTCCATATAAAACTAAATTTGACACAAAAAAAAACATCAAAACACTTATTCTTTAATGACAATGCACAATTATAATAACAGCTTAATATGGGAATGTCAGACCCCTCTTAATTATCAGGTTCAGTGATATTTTTCTTAACTTTTCAGCTTCCCCTCTTTTGTAAAGTCTTGCTGTCTCAGACAGTTGCAGGGAGTGTCAGTTACACCTCACTCCTCTTATTCACACCCATGTGCTGACTTTTGCAGAATTACAGGCAGTGTTGAAATACCTTCAGTGACAAAACTAAAACTACGCCCAGTTGGCTGTCAGTCCTTGGGCTGAGATGTGTTTGCACTGATATTTACGGTATGATTTTTAAAAAACCAGTGGAAGTCAATCATCATTTCTGTTTATAACAGATGAATAATTGTAAAAATGTCATTTAAAATGAAGTACTTTCATGTCAAATGTTTTCAACAATGCAGTTGTTATTGTCTTTTTGTCATTTAGTTATTTATTTTTGTCCAAAACTATCAAATTTAGCAGTTTAAAAGCAGCCACACATGCAAAATTGTATTATCAGATTATTAACAATACCAAAAATACCCAAACGCATTACTAACTGATAGAAAACCCCACAGCCAAACACTGCATATATGAATTCAACAGCCATCCTAACTCCAAAGACCTGCAAGATTTTAAAGGGAACAACACGTTAATACACACTAATAGGCAACATGATAAGTATATACAACATAGTTTTCAGTGCAAAAGACTTTTACCAAAAGCAGTGAAGAAAAAAATCTTACAGCAAAATGCGATAGCAGAGTAGTGCATGCACACAATGACACCACCTGCTTGTTCTTTCTCTCATTCATGTTCAGGGGCATACCAAGCAACAAAATCCCAGGCCTGTCTACATTCTGCACAGTGAAAAGTAAACACCGTCATTTTGGAGCTTCATTGTTCATGTCTTTTTGCAGACGTCTGCCAGAGTTTTGAACTTTGGTCCAAGTGTGTTTAGGAATTCAAGGTTATCGTTGCTGTCGTAGTCACTGCAGCATCCCACAGAGCCAGCTGCAGAACCCACCCCCTCAAACCCGTAGCTGTGGATTATGTCATCTGCGTACCGTCCATCCTCCTCTGTTCCCATGTAGACCAGCTTCTACAGAGACAAGAGTGGAAGGTAGACCAAGTGTGTTATTACTTTGAGTGGACTAAGCCTGGGTGATGGGGAGGGGAGATATTGCACCCTGTGATACTACCAGCCTGCTCAGGATATGACTGGCAGTCAGATATTACACAGCGAACAAACACCTCACCAACAAATTAAAGACAGACATAATAATTCTTAGCAAGAAGTTGAGAATTATTAAAGTTTACAGAGGATACTATCACAGCTTAGAGAGCAAGATTATATTACACATGAGAGTTACCTAAGCTCTGACAGATAACAAGGAAGTTATTAAACCTCAGAGAAAATAGGTACACACATCTGGAGACACTGAAGTCTACTTTCTCTCACTTTTTGTTCTGTTTTAATATATATAAATATATATAATTTAAAATCTTCATAAGTTTTTACTTTTAAAACATTACCTGGCTTAGATAGTGTCCATTTGTTTGCCAGGTGTGAAGAAAAGTTGAGTCCTGAGCGAGGTATCTGTTGTCAAAGCTGCTACTAACATGATGGCCATGCTGAACATCAATGTTCGTATTTATGTCATGCTGCCCAGAAGTGCAGATATTAGTATAACCCTTATATACTCCATTCTCATGCGTGCTTTGACCTCCATATAAGCTTGGTTTCTTAATCCCCAGCCATTCTTGGTTCACTTCCTGTGAAATTTGTTCCACTGGGGGGACAGAGATGAGACTAGGATCCTGGAGAGCAAAACAACCAAACAAAAATACGCAATTAAGCAACAATTAAAGGAATTAAGCAAAGAAAAAAAAAGTTTTAATAAGATTTCACTATTATGTTGTTACCACTTCATCCCCTTTGCCCTCAGTGTTTGAATGGAGCAGGATTCCAGCACCGTCTGCCGTATCTTCGAGCTCAAACTTCTCCCTCTTCGTCACACAGAAAAAGGCAAGGAGTAGAACTGCAAAATAAAAGCAAGTTAGAAATATGTGGACGCTGAGTGCATTTTTCTAATAAAAAGAAAAAATTGCTCCATGTGTTGTAGGCATCACAAGAGTAAGCATAATGGTATTGTAGGGTGCAATATACAATGCACAATTCAGCAACAATAGAATCTTAAGCTTTCTATCACTCTGCCTGCACTTTCACACATGCGTGAGCACAAAACTGCTGTTCATTATCTACACTGTGCAGCCTACGCAATTCTGCTGGCAGGAGTATAGCAGTGGGCTACTCACACAGTAGCAGGAGAAGAGCCAGAGGCAACAGCATCGTCAGTAAAGACAGTCCCCCTAATGAGATGGAGCGGTCCTGGGCCAAGCAGACTCCATTCCTGCACTGGCAAATTCTTACTGACACCATCTGTACGTCACCAATGCCCTGCAGATCCTTAATATCCACAGGAACCTTGTAGAACCCTTTGATTAGCTTTTTGGTAGGCTTCAATGTAGCTGCCGTTTCTAAAGAGGAAACAGGTCAGTAAAAAAAACAAATAAATAAACAAATTGAATATATGGAATATTGATGATATGTAACTTGAATGCAGAACTTGGACTTGTTTTTAGTGTGCGGTTTATGCAACTCTCACTTATATTATAAATATATAAGATCTGAATTTTTATCAACCACTGTTGATATCGGTATCAGTCTCAAAAAAACATTATCAGTTGGGCTCTGGCTCCTTCTTTGAAATGTTTCTGTTAGTGGTAGCAGTTTGGTTTTGATCGCTTTAACCACACAAAGGTGAGAGAGTTTTTGAGATGGTAGATATAAGATATAAATATATAAAATACAGAGAGTTAGAGTATAGTTTGAGCATTTCTTACAGAGCATGTACAGATGTTTCAATTAATATTTTACAGCTGCTAAACATGTCTCCAAGGATTTATTCTGTCCCCATTAAAGATTCCTCTCCTACTGTCAGTCAGAGGTAGGTCAAATGAGTAAAAATATAACCACGTACCGTTAAATCGTGTCAGAGACCATTTGCCATCATTGTCTGGTGGCAAACTAAAGGTGAAGGGGGAGGAAAGGGGAGACTGGTCTTTGTCTTCAGCCACAACCATCACAGACCCAAGCTCTCCGTCCTTCTCACAAATAATCAGGTCGCCAGTCATGGGCACTGGCATGTTGTCATTGACATCCTCAACCTGAATGATGACTGTTCCTGTGCCTGTTTTAAGGCCTGAAATACATTAGTACAACATTAGCACTCATGAAAGATTCGAGACAAAAACAGACATGACGGTACTGCACGGTAAGCCGAGATGGTCATATTCTGACATAATTGGGCTGTCAGTTAACTGGAAATGTCAAATTCTGACAAGCATGTGGGATAAAAGCCCAATTTCCACCATTATACAAGGCAACTGTGAGTCATTGTAAATTACTAGACACACATTATGTGCTGTCACCAAGTGTTGTCAAGGTGAGACAAAGTCTGGGCAAACCTCGCTGTTTGTTCAGACATACAGGTGAGGGTGGAGCTGGTCTTCTTAACAATACCATCAAAAGACGTGACAAATATGTTGTAGCTAAACACTCCCAGAACACCGTTTTCTTGGTGATAGTATGATGGAGTGGTTTTATAAAACAGCTAATAGATGTAGATGAAAAATTAGGTAAGAGATGTGTTGAAGCCTGTGACATTTTTATCCATCAAGTGTTGATACACTTGAGTTTAAGATGCTTTCTGTATGGAGTCTATGGATGAGCAAGTGTAACTTGCTCTATAAGCAACTTACTAGTATCAACAGCCTTCATGGTGACTTTGTAAATTCCATCAGGGGCAAATGGTGACTCTCTGTCAATTGTGTTTGCGACCCTCAGCTCTCCTGTATTTTTGTCAACATTGATCCAAGAGCCTGGGTCATTGACTTTGTAATACCTGAGAGACACAATGGAAAAATATGTATTACAAGAATATTTTTCAGTGCAGCAGTCAAAGTCTGCCCTCCAGTGTTAAAGAGATGTAGCATAAACCTCAGTTGGGGCCTTGAGGATTAGCTATGATTGTGTTTGTTGTTGTTATTACCGTACCACAGGAGAGGAAAGATTGCTTACTTGATCCCGCTGCTGCTCTTGGTCTCAGGGTCTATGGCTGTGTAAAGTCCAATCACTGTGCCATTTGCTATGTTCTCCTTGACAGTGAAGCGGACAGTAGGACCTGAGAATTCTGGACCCTCATCAACATCATTGACAGTGACATCCACAGGGATGGACAGCCATTGGACATTGGCATCGCTCAGCTCAGCCTTGTTACGAGCCGAAATCTCAAGCTTTAGATTTTTGGTCTGCTCATGATTTAAAGGCTGGAAAAACAAGGAGGGATTGTATTAAATTTGCAAATCTGTTTTCAGTGCTCTGTTATGGGTATTGACAAGATGTGAGTCTCTACTGTGTGTCATATTAAATAGTTGTGGTAGTAATGTCATAATAATAATAATAATACAAAATGTTACTCACCTTTGCGACGTAAAGAAGCCCCTCATTTGTTTTGGGGTCAGTATCGATCCTGAAATTCCCATTTTCATTTCCTTTAGTGATGACAAATTTTGAAATCCAGTTTGGTGAGTTTATTAAATCCTTGTCCTCAACCGGAATTCTAAGGATGAGTTTTTCTTTCTCATTTTCGTTGACACTGACTGCATACTAAAAGGAAACAAAAGGGTGTATCCCAAAACAAGTTCAAAACATTTTATTGTAACACAAAGACATCTGCCTTTTTTTATTATTATTTTAAAATTATGAACCACTTACAGATGTTTCTTTGAATGTTGGTGGGTTGTCGTTGATATCACCCAAAGTTATTGTTGCTGTTCCTGTGGTTATTAAACCATTTGGTGCACCATTCAAATCTTGGAGCTGAACAATCACAGTGTGCTTGTCTTTTTCCTTAAGAAGAATGTGACAAAATGAATCAAACCATAAATAACCATGTTATGCATCATCTCATTTCTGTGTTGTCTTTTTGAGTAAATTCGTAAGACAATGATAGCAGAGCTCACCTCTCTGTCCAGGTTGTTAGTTACTGTGGTAATGACACCTGTCGCTGGGTTGATGGCAAACAGGTTAGTTTCAGACAAGAGAGTATACTTGATCTTGACATGGAGGGTATCTTCTTTGTCTCTGTCTGTAGCGTTCACCTTACCCACCACTGTCCCTGTAGTGTAAAACATGATCATTGGGTTTATTATCATCCTCACGGGGTAAAATGCTGCAGGATTACCTGTGTGCACTTCATATTCCTCACCTGCTTTGCTTTGCTCGAGCACAGTAAGCTGAAGTTGGTCTGTGAATTCTGGAGCATTGTCGTTCAAATCATCTACAAGTATTCTGACATCCAAGGGTAAATCTGTCTGCTTTCCTGTTGTTTTGTCAAAAACTTTGGTCGTCAACTACAAAGGAAAAAGTCCATTTTAAGCTTAAAGCTTATTATATCATTCATATCGGTTGAGTGTTGAATCAACACAACAAATATTATGGATTCAGACTAGAAACAAAACTGGAATTAACCAAGCTACAGAAAATTAAGCAACTGCTATTTTGATAATTAATCCTTTTAGTCATGCTTCCAGAAAAAATGACAAATATTACTTTACCTAATTAACTTCGCATTTTTTTCATTGTGATAGTAAATTGAATATCTATGCTATACTGATGGTTGGAGCTTTGTGAAATTACAATGTGCATTTCTTTGCTGGTTTATGAAATTTTATGGACCAAAACTAAACTGAACTACAAAAAAAGAAAAGTAATTGTTAGTTATAGCCCTATTACATACTCACCACAAACATTGGGTACTGCTCACGATCAACTGATCTGGTTATAGTCAACATCCCACTGTCCTTGTTAATAATGAAGAGGTCTCTTGGATGCTCAGTACTACCAGGTCCACTGATGGTATAGTACACGTTGTGTGTGGCTTCAGAATCTGACACAATCTACAACAGAAAACACATACATTTCTACATATACAAGTAAACAACAAAAACAAACAAGGATTCTGGCTTTAATAAACCACATGTGAGAATTAAGGCAACCCTCCGTGGCTTATTATTTTGTAATACTGAAATACAAATGGAGGGGGGAAAAAATGTGACTCTTGATATCTTTAGGCAGATTCCAACGGATAGTCTGAGTCTGGTAATGCAGGTGGGAAAAAAAAAACAAAAAAAAACATCACAGGACTTTATAACTGCAGAAAGTCATCTGAAAGTAATGTAATTAATGGGTGTGTCAGGGTGTGTGAATCAGTTCATCTGGGAAAAATGAAGTTGTGAGTAAAAGAAAGACAAGTTGTGGGTTTGTTTGTTTTTTTCATGTGAGAGCTGTCAGCCAAGTGGTATAAAGTTGATATAAGCTTACATGTTAGAGAAGCTAAAATTACCTTTTCAATGTCTTTTGGAAAAGGCCCTTGATCATTCTCTAATATGTTGAAGGGTGGAGGACTCCATCTTCTTTTCGTGCGCTTCAGTAAGTCCTGGCCTTTGTACTGTGTATGCAAACAAAAGGAACATTTTTTTTTTTTTTTTTTTTTAAAGGTCAATGTGTATACTTCTGGGCTATAAAACACAGTTATAATGCACAGTTAGCCTTGCCTCTCTCTTCTGCATTAGCCTTGCCTCTCTCTTCTGCATTAGCCTGTGGACAAGGTGAACTTCAATCTCACTTCCCGGCCCCCTGTCGCCGTGAGCCCATACAGAAAATGTCCGCCCTCTTGCTGCCACAAACACATTATTTAAAGCTACTATCGCTCCATTTCTGTTGATTGCAAAACTCGGGTCCTCTAAAGTGAAGTGCACCGAGTTGTCACAGTCGGAAAGTTCAACTGAAAGAAGAGAAAGATAGAAATTAGAAAAATAAAAATAAAAATGGAAGCTGCAAAGACCAAAGGCCATTACAGGAAACAATTCAAGGTGCGATGGCTGAGATGGTTTTGTGATGAGTTAATGAACAGGTAATGGTTGAAATACCTTTTGTGACTTTGTATCCAGCCGGAATTAGTTGTGGCACAGACACATAGAGATTGTCGGAGATAAAACACGGCTCCACACAGGACATGACCTGAAGGAAGAGTCGTTTTCACAGCGAGTTTCAGTTTATAGTGACTTTGTAACATTAATTAAACGTGTCCTTTTAATGTCAAATTACATTAAAGTACAAGTTCAGACGTAGAACCGTTACGTTTGTATTGGTACACACGTGAACTTCGTACTGGAGATGTTTAAAAAAAGAAAGAAAGAAAAGAAACAAACAAACAAAAAACGCACTTACCATCATCAGGAAGATGTTGAAAATTAAAACATTAGCCATTTTTGAAAGCTTCTGATGAGCTCCTGCTCCGTGGGAGGAAGCGAGTCGGACTCCGCCGAAAGGGAATCGTTCAGAAAGTGACATGATTGATTTGTGGCGTCGTTTAAAGCTGAAACGGAGCCGCTCGCCTGTCCCCGCACTTGTGCTCTCAGAGGGAACAGACACAGTTTACTGGGAGCCGCAGTATCTGCCTGTCGCGACCGGCACTGACTCAACCGACCCGACACACCTAAGCTGCCACACCCAACCTCGGTGGGAAGAACGGCAGGCGAAAGTACCTTCGGGCTGGTTTCTGGGCTGTGTTGCTATTGTACTGAACACGTCAACTCCTAAAAGTTTGTGAATATATATATTTTTTTCTGCCAGCAGGGGGAAACATTGCTTCAGTCTTGTGCCAGCTGTAGTTACTCTGTAATCAATTTTCAGGCTGTTGCAAGACAACAAAATCAAGCCAGACGCCATAAAATCCCCCATGGAAGAGTTGAAGTTGTATCATATGAGATATAAAGATGACTGTAAAAGCACTTAATAATAATATAAGGAGCAATGGCAACATTTGTGTCAAAGAAGAGCAGGTGCTGTTGATGTGTAAGCCATGGAAGAACCATTAGAGGGCATTTTCTAGTATTTCTTTGCATTCACCTTTGGACTTATTACTTGTTTGTGTGTCTTGTCTTTCAAAAGAATCTGGTAAAAAAACCTCGCCTCCAGTCCACACAGAGATTGACCCCTGCATGCCCCTCCTCTCCCCTCTGCAACACGTCGGAGGAGCAGAACTGGGCTCCTCGCTTAACACCACAGGAATGTGATCTGAATGAAGCCTGGTGTGGGGGAGGCTTTGCTCATACAGCGAAGCGCTCACTATCTCTATAAACTGCTGATAAAAGCCATCAGTGGCCAGAGTCAACGACACTGGGTCCTTGTCCTTCAGAACATGTTCCTGAGTTGGATCAAGTGCAGTAGGGTATGTCTCATTGTTCTCGACGACCAAGGGAAGCCAGACTACATAAGGCTGCAACAGGAAGGGTGAGAAAATGTCAGGAAGGCTGGTGTGAGTCATGGGTGTGAACATAATGAAAGAACTTGGTAAACAGTAAATTCAAGACAGACTCAGCAAAATACCCCCATGTCTCTCCCAAGTTGAAATGAAAGTGAATTACTGTTGCACACACTGAGCTCAGTGTGTGTACAGAGCACACAGTATAAGTGAGTTTGAACAGATAAACCTGTTGTGTTTGTGCTGACCTCTCCCTCCTGTACTTTTCACTCATTGTGAAACGCTGGCAAAAAATAGCCTCCAAAAGGCTTGTTTTAGTTTCTGTAACCAAAGTTTTCTTCTGAGGTGACCAGTTCAACAAAATTCATTGTAGCCACTCTAGTTCACATACATCATCTTTTTGTCTTCCTAGGGTTTATACAGGATGTAGCAATATGGCAATATGATATTTGTGATGATAAAGAGATGATGTGTCATACCAAGATACTGCGTGAGTGTTTTCAGATCACACCTTTCAAAAGTTTAAAAATTTTACTGTTTGTTCAGTATGTGAGAGCTATATTCCAGAGGTGAGGAAGTTTAACACCTAAAGCAGCTCCTCCCGTTCTTCCACTCCCTTTGGATGAATGCCAAATGACAAGCAGGGTGGAGCATACACATAATGTGTGAGGCTTAGTATTTGGGTGAGACAGATTACTTGGTGCTTTGTTTTAGTGTTGTGAGTAATAGGTAATAAGCTTCTGATTATTAGAGTATATTCTGTAATAAATTTATATGCATTATTTCTATTTCAATCAAACTATCCCATATATAAACTTGCAGGTTACCAAGGAAGTTGCATGGTTATTAGGACCAGGTCAACCCATGTATTCCTCAATTCCTCAAAATAACGTAATACAATTTAGAAGCACGCCAAACTACAGCTTCCCAAATGACCATAAAGTTTAAAGCACTTCAACAAAATCTTTACCATTATAATATTAATAATATTATTAAAATAGACATTATTGTAGATCTGTCATCTGGCAACTGAGTGTTAACAAACTCACAATTCTGTCTGCTTAAAGTTGTGATACAGCAATTGACACATTGGCCTTTGTGCTGCTTGTATTTTTAGGTGTTGTCTAATGCCAATAATTGACATATTGTTCAAAATGCAGTGGAAGGAGGTTGATGAATTCCAGTGAACTGTGTGACCTACAACTGTCACAACTGCACAACACACACCTTCAGTGGGTGGAAACTAACAACACAGTTATGCCATTCAAATAATAACAAAACAATAATAATCTGATACACCTTTGACTAAACTTAAGGCAATACTAACTCTCACTTTGCATTTTGCACTTTTTTTTCCTTTTTTGCCTCCTTTGTGTGTAATCCTCCTTTGTGCTTGTAATATCTAATCACACATACTCTCAGCTGTGTGCAGCAGGATGAGGTGTGTAACCCACTCCTCGGGAATTTCACAGGTGAAGGTGAAGTTTTGCGCATGAGCGAGAAGGCTGGTGGAGGGCTGGGGGTGGGGGGAAAGGACTCCAGTCCTTTTTTGGAAAAGCTGTAAAAATCAAACATAATTTTCTTAATCGCATATTGCAAAGAGATTGTTTATTTTTGTCTTTATTGTCATTTCAGTATCATAATAAAAACCATATCCAACTTTTTTTTTTTTCACACACCTTTGTTGCCAGTTCACTTCATATGTGTGTGTATGTGTGTGTGTTTTTGTTTGTTTGTTTTTTCTAGACAATAAGCTGAACGCAAATATTGCAGCTATGCAGGCAGTGGACAAAACCACCCCTCTGTCTCCGCCTGTTATCAGCAGTGAGCAATTAAACCGAGAGAGGAACCGCCTTTGTGCTGTGCTGTAATACTTTTCCCCAACCTCCGAGGGGTCAAAGTCAACACGAAGCCAACAATCGACTACAGTCAAGAGTCAAGCAGGCGCGATCCCAGCTCCACCAGGAGGATCAGTAACTTTTTAGGTGCTTATTTCCAAGCCGATGGCTCCAGCGGTGAAGTGCGGGGTTTTCATCCTGTTGGCGATCTTCTTAACGGTGAGTAAAGGCTTCGACACACGTTGGTTTCATTCTGGTGCGTAGAATAGCGGATTTATGCAGGTGTGGCCCTGCCCTTCTCCCGTGTGGCGTCTGAGTCCGTAGCGGATGAAGTTCAGCCACCGAGCGTCAGGAAAACAACAACAGCAACAGCGACAACAACAGCAAAAAAAAAGTTAAATGCGTTGATTCCCATTTCTGTTCTCCGGCTGAGTTGGAAGGTCGCGTTTCCTCCACAACGACACAGCTTTTCACAGGCATTTCCCTGAGGGTGGTGGGGGGGGGGGGGGGGGACTGAAGCATTTCAGAAACATAATTTATTCCAGTTATGATGAGGTGAAAGGAATTTGATCTCGTCAGATTAGAGGACTTTCAAAACTTTGATATAACTGAGATGTACCTACATGTACCTATATGTAATATTGGACTAGTTATGTTGTATAAAGATACTTTCAACCTTTAAATGCAATGAAAAAAAAAAAAAAAAAAAGATCTATTTTGCTGCCAACAATGAACTATTCAGTTTGAATATGAGCACACGTTGTGTGTTTTTTTAAGTCTTACCCCTCATGACATAAAGGGAAGTGTGAAAACAAATGTCTTATGTTTTATGAGTCAGGAGAAACAATAGGCCGAATGCTTTTGTAATCATTACACATTATTATGATTATCATTATTGTTAATATTCAACTTTTTTCCTCACTCCTATTGTTTACCTGCAGCCTGTTCCTGTGGAGGCAGAAGGGTTACACAGACAAAAGAGAGAATGGATCCTTGCTCCCAGGAAGCTACAGGAGAACGTGGATTACACTGGCTACCAGTATATTGCTAAGGTGTGTGTTTTAAATGAAAGACTGAATATCCAAATTCTTCATTTGCAACCATCCAAAAAAGATCCAAAACATGTATTGTGTGTTCAATGTAGGTACAGTAACGTTTCATTCCTTAGAATATTTATATCACTGAAGAGTAGATTGATTATATTTTCCAATAAAAATGTATTTATTTATATATTTATTTATATATTTATTATTTATTTAGTATAAAAAAAATTTAACCTGTGGATTCTTTTTTTTTTTTTTTTTGGAAGCTTAGCTTGAGTTTGCGTCACAACAGCTTTCCAGATACTGGCGAACTTACATGTTCACAATGAGTCAGTTTAGATCTGGCACATAATTATAGATAACTCATTGGTTCATATGTTCAGATGTACACACCTTTGTTTGATATTTGATGAAGCGTAACTGGATCTCATATCTTTTGCAAGATATTGGCAGAAGTTTAAAGGTTGGATGCTGTAAGTTAATTTGTGGATATAATTGAATGATGCAAGTTGCAAACAGTACTGATGATCTCTGTGAAGTCATTCATAGCGACATAGCAAAAACAGTTTGGATGCCAGACCTCAGCTTAGGTTATATATCATGTCACTTGATTGCATTTGCATTTAACTGTAATTACAGTTGTTTGAAATAATGTCAACTAGAATACAATTAGAAAGAAACAACATATTCTTTGATAATGAAAGCTTACACTTGTCCTCGTCTTTCAGATTCACTCAGATAAGGCGAACTATACGAAGATACTCTATTACTTAACAGGCCCTGGTGTTGACCTGCCACCTCAAGGTAGATTTTCTATCGATGCGCTCACTGGCTTTGTGAAAGTCCATACCATTCTGGATCGAGAGGAAATCGCCTTCTATCACGTAAGAGCACTTATAAATCCTGTTTGGTAAAATATAAAGCATTTACAGTCGTACGCTTAGTGAGAAAGTTGGCGTTGATATCTTTATCTATCTATCTTGCAGTTAAAAGGTGTGGCAAAATTCATCAATGGGAGCCGCGCTGAAAAGGATATCGACCTTAAAATTACTGTTGAGGATCAGAATGACAACACACCAATCATTCAAGCAAAGCAAGTCGGATATGTCAATGAATCAAGTTCAATAGGTATTTAAAGACATCATGATTGTATTTATGACATGGTTCAAAAAACAAAAGTATTTTGACCTTTACTCAATCATCTGTATTATTTCATATTTCATTGCCCTGGTGATTTCTAGGTACTTTTGTCATGAAGGTTATAGCTACTGATGCTGACCAAGAGGGGACACCTCAATCCACAATCCACTACAGCATTGTGGAGCAGAGTAACACAGCTGGAATGTTCTCCATCAACTCTCAGACTGGAGTGGTCTTGGTTCAAAGGAACACACTAGACAGGGAGGTGAGGCAGTTTACCACCCTAGGTTGTTGAATTAAATTTGTTGCCTGGTACAACTGATTCTATTTATTGCAAAAGCTTGGAGCTCATAACACAAAAGTAAAATCACATGGTGAATCTCACTATCACACCTGACATAGATTTTCTATTAGCTCTTATTTTAATGAAGCTCATACATGTGATATGGCCTTTGTTTGTATGGATAAGTCAAATAAGCATCACCAAACAACAGTTTAACCATAAAGGCAGAATGATAGTCATGTTCATCAACAAGTTACTAAAAACTAGACGGCATTAATCAGTGCATTATGTCTCTGACCTTCATTTTTAGACAAAAGATACATATAAGTTGATTATCAGTGTCACTGACATGGAAGGAAAATCATTAGGAAGAACTGGAACGGAAGAAATTGAGATCAGAATTGTGGACATAAATGACAATATTCCAACCCTGGAAAAAGAAACGGTAGGTGTGACATAATTGTAACAACTTAAAACTTTTTTTTTTTTTTTTTTTTTGTAGTTTTTAAGTGCTGCATGTACATTTCATTTGCAGTATGAAGGGAGTGTGGAAGAGAACACTGTCGGTGTGGAAGTGATGAGGATCAAAGCTGTTGACATGGATCTGATTCACACTGACAACTGGCTGGCTGTCTTTAAAATCATTTCAGGGAATGAGGCAGGCTATTTCACTGTCACCACTGATTCTAAGACCAATGAGGGAATTATCATGATTCAGAAGGTAAAAGATGGTGGTCTCATTACATACCCACGTAGAATAAATTACTATGACAGCTAATGCAAACTGTGCATTATCCTTCAATCTGCAGTCCCTGGACTATGAGGAACTTAAGGTGGTCAACTTGGAAGTGGCTGTTGCCAACAAAGCAAAGTACAGTTTTGGTACTACACACACAAACACAAAATCCTACCCCATTAAAATCAATGTGATCAATCAGAAGGAAGGACCCCGTTTCCAACCAACTGTCAAAGCAGTGAATATCTCTGAGGACCACTCTTCAATCTCCATTAACCAAATCATCACCACTTATGCTGCTATTGACAGTGACACACTACAGAAAGCCACCAATGTGAGGTATGACCTCACACATTAGTGAAACTGACTGTTTTTTTGTTTGTTTTTTTTACATGAGAAGCTTATTTGTTCTTAATTGATTCTTCACCTGCATGGATTTTCATACTTTCAGGTATGCAAAAATCTATGATGAGGACAACTGGTTGATTGTTGATGAAAGGACAGCAGACATAAGGCTGAATAAAATTCCTGACAGAGAGTCCAAGTACTTGATCAATGGAACATATTATGCCAAAATTATATGTATCACTGATGGTGAGTTCTGTATTTAGATCTTTATTCCACTATAGACACACTGTATATGGTTTTCAACAGGTTGATGCAATTTCTCTTTTTCTGGCCTTTAGATAGTGTCTCAAAAACTGCCACAGGGACCATAGCCATTCAGGTGGAGGACTCTAATGATCAGTGTCCAAAACTGACCACTACAACTCACACCATGTGCTTCGAGGACAAAGTGATCTACGCCACAGCAATAGATGAGGATATGTACCCCAATTCAGTACCATTTGAGTTTACAGTAATTCAGGAGCGCAGCAAGGGAAAATGGACAGTGGAGCATTTAAATGGTAAGATTATGTGTAGAGGATATAACTCCTTGTCAGATTTGCAATAAAACACTGTTAAATGGGGATTGCTCCTCAAGTTTTATATTAAACATTTAAGATTTTTAGACTAATTCTGTATTCAGCTGTAGGTTTTAGATCCGAAGCTTTTGATTTATAAAGACTCACAAGCAGACTGTGATCACTTCACACCTTAGTTTTTTTTTTTTTTTTTTTGTTCATTTAATTGGCTTCATTTTTATTTACATTTTTAAGTTTTGCTTCAAATACATTGTATTTGATACTCCAAAAACACTTAGCCACGGGCGTTGTGCTCTTACTGCATATTACTACTTGTTTTATTGCTCCACCGTAAAGTACTTTGTCATAGAAGACATTAGATCTAGCATTAGCATTGAACCATTATTTATGTTATGAGCTAAACTCACATGAAAAAGATCCATCTTGACTTTATAACTTAAGTATGATAAAAAAGAAAGAAAATTTATTTCATATTACAAACTTATATGTAACTAAAAAATTTGGGTTTTGTCCTACAGAAACCACAGCTATTCTGCGAGACCAAGCCAAATTGTGGCCAGGCAATTACAAAGTGGCAGTGGAGGTGAAGGACCAGCAAGGAAAGTCGTGTGCTGATGTTCAGATGGTGGACTTAACTGTGTGTACCTGCCATGAAAACACTAAAAGCTGTGTGTCACGGCAGACAAAGACCACAGGTTTTGGAGCTGCAGGTATCCTGCTTCTGCTCCTGGGACTGTTGCTCCTGTTGTGTAAGTCAATGATTACTTAATTTCTTTCCTCTTTGCTTTACTGAGAATCGTGCATTTTGCCATAAGCCGAAATGTGGTGGCAGAAAGAAGTGAGTCAGTTTAAGAAAGAGTGGGATCATTGTTCCAGTATGCATTGCACAATATTTTTGGCATGAGTTTAACCATATTTTGAATTCACAATTTAATAATTTTGATTGACCATTATCTTGCCATTGCATTTATTCTGAGGCTGTGCCAAATGTAATTATGTTTTAGTGGTGCCACTGCTGCTGGTCTTCTGCCTGTGTGGAGGTGCTGCAGCTTTGGGAGATTTCAAACCCATTCCATTTGATACAAAACAAGGGCTGATCTCATATCACACTGAGGGAAATGGAGAAGACAAGGTACTTTTATCAGTACAGTGCTGATATGTTTGTTCTGTGAATATGTTAATCACGTTTGCCTAAAATGCTATATCTCTGATTGAACCTCACATTTTCCTCGCAGGAAGTTCCTCTTCTACAGGTCCCAGTGGAAGTTGACATTGGCACAATTAATGGCAGGTACAACAAAGGACTTGGAGGAGCTGGAGGAGCTGGAGGAGCTGGAGGAGCTGGAGGAGCTGGAGGAGCTGGAGGAGAGTTCTCTCGACGGGACATTAAAATTAACAGCAGTGGTATCTATGGGCAAAGTGAGCGAGAAGTAATTGCTACAGATATAAGTGGACAGGACCCCAATTTGCCCAGCTACAGGACTGGGGTCTTTGATGGGATGGCTCTATCTGGTCTTTTCCTGAATGAGTACTATTCAAGTGTGAGTATCTTAAAATTTGATAGAAAATCAAAGTTTCATGGTTATATTAATTATCACTAAACGATAGAATTTAGAAAATGATAAATACATTATTGGTTAAAGGTCTGTTCTTTCTGCACTCATCCAAAATGCAGGTTGTTTTGGTGTCACCTTCTGCATCGTAGTCATATAGTTTCTCTGTTTTTCTTGACGTCTTGAACAGTTTGGTACCTTTGTACCATTTAGTGTTATTAAGTGGACTCCAGCTGCTTAAATGTCAATAAAAACTGCAAAACTGTGGGTCTTCTAAAACTAAAACAGACTGGTTATATTCACATTAAAGTGAAATGTCAGTGTTATTGTTATTGAAGTTTTTTCTGATTCTGTTTATTTGCAGAAATCAAACCATGCTGCACAACAGTCCCAGCAGAAGGATGGACTGCTGGTCTACGACTATGAGGGTGAAGGGTCCCTGGCAGGTTCTGTAGGTTGCTGCAGCCTTCTTGAGAATGAAAATGATCTTGCTTTCCTCAATGACCTTGGGCCTAAATTCAAAACTCTGGCTGAGATCTGTCAGGGATCGACCAAATTCAGGGGGTGTGTGGATATCTCACCAATGACACATGTGTCTCCTGTCAGGCCTTCCTCTCACACACATGTCCATACTCACACAGAAACAATCAGGGACAGGGACCACATGAACATCAACTCTATCAACACCGCCAATGTAGTTTCTGGATCGTCTACAACGGTCCAGGAGGAGCAAATCATTGAGCGAGCCCAGGGTTCAGCAGCTGTCCAGGACAAGATAATTATTCCCAGTCAGACACTACTCATACAGCAACCCACTATGTACTACACTGCTGCACCCATGTATGTAGTCGATCCCCAACCTCAAATGATGCTTGTGGCAGGTGGTGCCCAGCAGCAGACAGTGGCTCAAGTAGGTCAAATTGGGCTAAGTCAGGGGCTGGTGCAGGTTGGTGGTCTTCAGGGTCCTCAGGGTGTGGTCCTTGTGGATAGGCAGGTAGGAATGGGTGGAGTGACGGGGCAAGTAGCACAAGGCCTTTCACATGGAACCATGTCCAGGACCAGAAAAGTGTTGGTGGTGGAAAATGAGTCCTCAGGTAGAGAGCAAGGTTTAGGACAGGGGTTTACAGAGCATGGCTTGGATGTCAGCCAAGGGGTGCAGGTGAAAGCTCAGGGATTTTCACTGGGCTCACACAGTTCAACAGGATCAAATGATGACAGTTCCCTGACAGCCACACCCATGTTGCAAGGAAGTCAAAAACTGGTTGTGCAACGTAAGAAGGTATTAGTCACAGAGAGAAATACTGAATCTAGTACAAGAGCATAAAGCAAACATTTTGTTTTTCATATTCAGAAATTTTACACTGGTAAAATAGTTTAGTCTGCTTTTTCTGAAGTGCAATGCTGTATGTCCTCCTCTGGTGATAACTCTACTGATCATAGTAGATAACATGTGATATTGACTACATGACTATCTTGTCCATTAAAGGCGTTAGATTTCCATAGTATTAGTTAGAAAATTACTCTGACATTAATACCACACAGTGCATTAACTGCTTGTATGCTACCTTTTGAGATGAGACTGTGGTAACACTAGCTGAAAATGTACACATTGCAGTATTAGTGTAAAGTGTACAACAGAACTGGAAGAAAAAACTGGGAGGCATCACATGACCACTGTAATCTGAGGGAAAGCCTTGGCAAAACATCTCTGGATGACCAGCGACTTTAAGCACCAGATGACAGCCCTCTATTTATTCCAGGTACGTTAGCATGGCTGTAGGGCAGGAACAGTCAAAGTAAAGAAAACAGAACTAGACCAGCAAAACCTATAGCGTCTACTTACCTATCAAAGAAAATCCGCAAACCTCAGCCTACATCTCCAACCCAAAGACAACCTGAGAGAAACAAACAAAAAGGCCAACCACCAACACCCCTTTAGGGAAGAAAGTGTACGCTGATCAAAGAAATGAACACTAATATCAGATTGGTGAGTTCCCTTCCTATTCCAACTCCTAAACTGCCAAGTTGGACCAGGAAAGGGAACCAGCGGACTGGTTGTAACTGTTCCTATATATCCCTGAGGGCAACATTTAGGAACCAATCACCAGCCAGAAATCCGCTGCACAATCAAGCTAGCCAACCAATCCTAGCACCCTGACTGCACGCCAGATGCATCCACACCTCGCATAATACACTAGTACACAGCTTATAACCCTGGGGAGATAGAGGGAACCGGTGATAAACCAGTGGAGTACTATAATATATGTAGGATTGGAAAGTGGAAAATTGCTAATGTAATTAGTATGGATCAATACTTATTTGAAACAGCAGTTAAACTCTTACCCATTGCTCTTTTTGATAATAGTCCAGATCCAGTTTGTTCTGAAAACAGTTTCCTGGTCCTGTTGAAATTTGAATTTCACTTTTGAAAGTCTCTCAGGCAGAGATAAAGACAATATTCTGTACTTAGAATCACATGGCATTCAGCCGTACGGACTTTGAACAATAGATTCAGTGCTCTGACTGCTGTACATTTTTGCGTGGTTTATTCCTAAAGATACTTTATTTTGTCTTTGCAATATTTTACCTTTTAGTCACGCCATAAAGCCTTTGGATTTCTGTACATAGTTATACTGTGATATGGGTGGCTTCCTTGGGAACTGCATGGAATAGAGATAAATGCTATTTATACTGTATAACTGATAAAAGCAACATCAGCAGAACAAAGTGTTTGAGTGTACCAACAAGGGATGAAATTCCTTTTATCGGTATGTCATTATAGACTATAAACCAACACTACATTCTCCATTCTCCATTGAATTGTTGCACTCTGTTGTTAGTACTGCATATTATGTGTGAATTAACTTGAAAGAAATGAAGTGCCAAATTAAAAAAAAAAAAAAAATCTACGAATGTATATTGTGACAAAATTCCAGGATAGATTTTGAATATCTTTTTTTATTGTGTGTTTGTATGTAAAAAAAACAAACAAAAAAAAAACCAAAACATAATTTGGGTATGATGGGAGAAGTAAATATGAGTTTACCAAGCACTGAAAGCATGTGATAGAATGTTCTTGCTTTTGATATATTTTTATTATTGTCTCTACTATTTGTAGTGTGCTGTATGAATATAGCATATAGTGCTTTGGAACAGTACATTAGCAAAGTAGCATTACAGTGAGTTATTTTTTTTTCTTTTTGCACGTCCTATCAGAATAAAATCAAACTGAAAGAGATGTTATATTGGCCATGTTTTCTGATTTCATATTATTGTGAAATTTAATGCCTTATATAGATAATATATTAGAATACATATAATTTTAGGTACATCAGAAATCAAACACTAATATGTGTTTTACTGATGCAATGTTTGGTTCAGCTTTCACATCATTCAAAGCTATTTAGTTTGTATACACAGCAAATCAGATGCAAAGAGGTACATCATCCCATTGTGGTTTGTTTTAAAGTATTCCATTTGAAAGTATGGTTTGGGACTTGCACATACCTAAACCATTCAAATACTGTTGAGTTTTAAAAGGTGAACCAAATTCCTGACTTACAAAGTTAAGGCATATTTCTTTGTCAGTTAAAACATGTTTGAAAAGGTCAAAGGGTATTTGTTGTCAGTGTTTCTAAGCAGACAGCAGCAAGACAATGTTGAACAATGGACAAGTGGTTTCTTTGTAGCTAGATTGCTCCTGCATCACATAAACAAAGAAGAGAAAGTAGAAAATCCGGTTTCACACTTGTGTGCAAGTGATTTACATGGACAGTGCAGGTGAAGTCCAAAAGGTGCTTAGACTCTGACTCTTCTTAAGCCTATAATAACTAAAGGAAGTAGCTGAGGGGTGGTGTGGGTTTCACGGTGCACGGGTTGAGTTGGTGTATGCAACGCAATGCACATTCCTAGAATTACCTCTGTTGTCACTGTAGTAATGCAACGCTTACGTGGTTTGCTAGCTTACTGTCACTATGCTTTATCCCTGTGGGAAAATAAAAAACAGCGAATCTCAATTACATGTCAGTTACAAGGAAGAGTTGGCCTGACTTTTACTCATTTCCGCTTCACACTGACACAAATTGAAACTGTTTTTTTAAAATCCAAATTCATCTTAAAACAGCTTTCCTGACTTATAACTATAACTTAATTTTATTAATTTTATTATCCTTATTTTATCCTCATACACAACATTGTTTCCCAATTTCCCAACAGAGTTATCAGAAGTCGCAGCATTTAAAATGTCTGCAAGAAGTTTTTTAAAATTAATCTCTCTTTAATTCTGAGATTTGAGAAAAAAAGGGCCTGGGATTTGAAAGGTTTGTTGGTTGATTTACTTCTTTTCCTTTTTTTTTTTTTTTTTTTGTTTTTGAAGCAGATGGTTTTCATCAAGTCTCATGGAAAATTCTAGTGCCGACAGCAAAGACTAGGGTGTGGCAACATGTGCATATTTCAAAAAACCTTTACAGATAAGCTCAGCAGCAATTTTCTGCTCTGTCTGAATCACAGTTTTGTCAAGATGCCAAAGCACAGCAGCAAGTTTCATCATGCCATCTTAAGATTGTGATTAATGAGCTTTTGGTGTCACAGTTACTTTCTCATATTTTTTTCGACAGTCTGCTGTTGTGGACTCCTCCCTGAATTTTAGAATCTGTATAACAAGGCTATCGATCAAAATGTCATAATAGCTTTAACAACTTTAAAACTTGGATTCTTTACCTGTTTATTCTGGTTCATTCATCATTTTAAGGGATCATAAGGGATACCCATAAATGAAAGGTAGTTTGCCAATTGGATGAAAATCAGCCATGTTAGTTAACATTCTTTAAATATCACCAATAAAATGTATAGTTCCGTTAAAAAAATAAAAAAAAAATTCTAAAATTTATTGAAGGAATGACTTGAATAGCAATCTTGCCCTTGTTTGCCCTCACACCTCTGCAGCTATCAAATAAAAACATGACATGGACTGAATTTACAGGAGTGGATGTTTTATTCGAGACAGTGAAAGCATGTTGAAGTAAATGTTACAAAACTGTGTTTAGGACATAACACTTTGTTTCTTTTTTGAATACTGGCAAAGCGTGACTTGGAAAACCAAAAACAAAAAATGATACTTGCATATTTTTAAATTCTAATACCACTCATGATCTTCGTCATTAAAAGCCATATCTATACGCAGCATAGTTTTCGCTAAACAGCTATATTTCATCATGATCGGCACACTGCAATATGTAGTTGAACATCTTGAACATCTGCATCTCTAGGGTGCGTCTTATGATCTCACTGCACCGTTCAACAACAATTACTATTTTGGCGGGACTAGTTCACTCACAATGTCTGGTCATTGTTTTATAATCAGTGGCGAACATCATGGCGGACATCCTCCTCATCCTCTATTTCATCTTCTTCATATTCACCCATCTCATCAGCGGTAGCATCCTGGTACTGTTGATACTCAGACACCAGGTCATTCATGTTGCTCTCGGCCTCAGTGAACTCCATCTCATCCATTCCCTCTCCAGTGTACCAGTGGAGGAAGGCCTTGCGGCGGAACATGGCTGTGAACTGCTCTGAGATCCTCCTGAACAGCTCCTGGATGGCCGTGCTGTTGCCAATGAAGGTGGCGGACATCTTGAGACCACGGGGTGGGATGTCACAGACAGCGGTTTTGACATTGTTTGGAATCCATTCGACAAAGTAGCTGCTGTTCTTGTTTTGCACGCTCAACATTTGCTCATCCACTTCCTTCATGGACATGCGGCCACGGAAGATGGCTGCCACAGTGAGGTAGCGCCCGTGACGAGGGTCACAGGCTGCCATCATGTTCTTGGCATCGAACATTTGCTGTGTGAGCTCTGGCACAGAGAGGGCACGATACTGCTGACTGCCCCGGCTTGTGAGAGGCGCAAAGCCTGGCATAAAGAAATGCAAGCGAGGGAAGGGCACCATGTTGACGGCCAGCTTACGGAGGTCAGCATTGAGCTGGCCGGGGAAGCGGAGACAGGTGGTCACCCCACTCATGGTGGCTGATACAAGGTGGTTGAGGTCTCCGTAGGTAGGTGTGGTCAGCTTCAGGGTGCGGAAGCAAATATCATACAGGGCCTCATTGTCAATGCTAAAGGTCTCATCTGTGTTTTCTACCAACTGATGAACAGAGAGAGTGGCATTGTAGGGCTCCACCACAGTGTCAGACACCTTTGGGGAAGGCATGACACTGAAGGTATTCATGATACGATCAGGGTACTCCTCGCGAATCTTGCTGATGAGCAGAGTGCCCATTCCTGAGCCTGTACCTCCACCCAGAGAGTGGGTGAGCTGAAAGCCCTGGAGGCAGTCGCAGTTCTCAGACTCCTTCCTCACTACATCCAGGACTGAGTCAACCAGCTCAGCTCCCTCAGTGTAGTGACCCTTGGCCCAGTTATTTCCTGCTCCGCTTTGACCTGCGTGTTGGAATGTGTAGAGACAAATCATGTTGGACAAATAATGGCACTGCTTTCTGCTAAGGGCTTAAAAGGTGTCACTATCTTTATTGGTGGATTGCAGTGATATTTTGAACAGTCATTCATGGCCCCCAGTGGATGGATCCTAAAGGCTATGGTGATCTTGTAACTTTTCTTCTGGAACCACTATAACATTGATATTCTTGGTATTTGGTGACATATCTTGATAACTAATTGGCTATATTGTCATGGAATTTGATAAACATTCATTTCTAGACACAGTAAATAGTATTCCTAGTGACCTATGATTTCTTGGTTTAGGTGTAATTACACATTAATTATCATAAAGCTTAAACAAAGCTCATTTGTTTGTGTGTTTTCTGGTCCTGTTAAGGAGAAATGGTTAGTCACCCCATGATTCAGTGTTTTTGACTCCTGTATCCTCACTGAAAAGCACTGCAGCAGAATCTCTTAGTAGATCCTGTTTTTTCGCTGAGTCACTATGAGAGCTGTCTCAGTCTGACACAGCTGCACATGGACAATGCATCACAGCATTGGCACATCGCTGAGAGGCGGCAGAAGCTTTGTGCTGGGAATATACAGTGCTCTGCAGCGCTCTGAGGTGAAACTAAGCACAGCTTTACAGGATATGACAGCATATCCTGACATACACAGCTATTGTAAACACACTGAAGCTGGAATAGATGAGTGGTTGACATCGTGATCTATTGTCCACTCACCAAAGACAAAGTTGTCAGGCCTGAATAGCTGCCCAAATGGGCCGGAACGAACTGAATCCATGGTTCCCGGCTCCAAGTCCACCAGAATGGCACGGGGGACAAATTTACTGCCTTTGAACAAAAAGAACACAGAATAGAGGGATAGGGAGAAGTAATGGATGGAGGGGTGGAGTAAGATATCGACAGTCTCAGCGTGCATGGTCGCAGAGCATTTGAAGTCAAAAAAGCTTGACTGTATTTCAAATTATTATTTTCTCCATATGTAATATATATAACCTACCAATCTAAAGGGATGTTAATACAACAGAGCTGTTTGATGATATAAACCTTTATAGATGAACAGCCTTTATGTTAAAAGCACACTGCAGCCTGTCCATCAAGCTGGATAATTAAAGACAGCATGCTGCCTTCTATTGTTTGTTTCTTGCAGTTTACCTTACTCCGCCCTCGCCATCTGTGACCCCCCTTCAAAGTAGACTGCAACTGCAGCATGCTGCACTGCTGAGTCCAGACCAGTGGGGCTTTTGAAGTGCTGAGCTCTGCAGAGTCCATTAAAACAAAGAACTATTCTTCTCCTTCCCATGCCTCCTTTTTTATCTCATCTTTTTTTATCATCTGCTCAGGTCGTAACGTTGCTTGCCCCTGTAAAAAGCGTTCCCTCATTCCTTTTAAGGAGAAATTGATTAGTGGGAATGCTGAATTAGTCTACATGCAATATTAAGCCAGTAGGTGACACTGATGTCAGCATGCAGCATGGAAAAAGAATCAATAATGCCTGCTGATAGGAAACAGGAAAGGGATAGACAGTTGCAATATCTGCCTTTGTGGATTTCCTACGCAGACCTTTCATTTAGCCAAAGTGGATGAATAGACACTGTTTGAGCTCAATCCTGGAAAACACGTGGATCTGCACTGACCTGTCCTTCTCTGAAAGGCTGACACACTGGAGCAAGCGCTTTATGATTATGGCGATCATTCACTGTTTGACTGCATAATGTGCAATGACTGCCACTGAGCAGAAACACAGGGTGCATTTGCAATGACCTTCAACATGCTACGCCAATAAAATCAGATACTGAGATGAGACCGAGGCACAGTGAGCTTGAGGGCAGCTAAACAGAGACTGCAGATACCTGTGCTCCCTATAGAGAGAGAGAGAGCGAGAGAGAGAGTCAGAGGGAGGGAGAGAGACATGGGGAGACAGAGAGAGAGAGATGTTTTAGCAGGTTCACTGTCCTATTTTTTCCCTGCACTCATGGTGGGACCTACTTTTCCCTTGCAGCTAAATTAGTGTCATGAGCATAATGTGGCACTCAAATGAGGTAAGGTCATGCAAGGATAATGATCAATGGGAACAAAGCTTTATGCGGTGGTATATTATTAAGATGCAAGCAATTAGTTTAAAACAAACAGACTCTTTTGTTTTTCTTTTGTTTTTCTTTTTCTTTTTTCTCTTTTACCTGATGCTTCATTGTAGTAGACATTTATCCTCTCCAGCTGCAGGTCACTGTCACCTTGGTAACTGCCGGTGGGATCAATGCCATGTTCATCACTTATCACTTCCCAGAACTGAAATGAGGCAAACAGACAACTTGCATTATTGGGAGGGGGAAAGGAGGAGGAGGAGGAGGTGGGGGTATCATTCAGAAGCGAATCCTGGTTTGAAAACGACTTAAAGCTTCTGCGCCAGGTCTCATTTTAAGTGTTGCGCATCTGCTCGCGGCGACAGAATGACACGCAGCAGAGCGGGGGCCACATCACCGCGGCCGCTGGCTCCCAGCAAAGCCCAGCCCGACCCAACCCCACCCTTCAGCAATCTACAATCTATCTCGAACTTAAAAAACAAACAAACAAAACAAAAAAAAAAAAAAAAACAACAACAATGAAGATATCTATCCCTTTCTTCTGACTATTTAAACGATCCCAGTCAGTATAAAAATCCCAGGAAAACACCACGTGCGACGTTCCGCATTATAATAACAATTGCTTTCGTTAATTGCCCTCTTTCCAAATTCTGTTCTATTTATACCTTCGCCCCGATCTGATTTCCACACTGCCCAGCCTGGATGTGAACGATTTCCCTCATGGTGCGCTGCGGATGCGGGCAGAGTGTGTCCTGTCTTGACTTCACCGGCGTCCAGTCTTCAGTCTCTTGCCGCTGTGTTTCTAGAAATCAGCACTTGCCTCATTTCTAGGGCGAGTGTTGAGCCGGCGAGATAGATAAACGTGTTGTTGGTCAGATGACGTTAGACGCAGCGCAGCATCCCAGTATCCCCGTCAGCCAATGGGAGCGCCCCGGTTTGATGCAGTGGACCAGAGGATGATGCTGCATCATCCTCCTGACATCACCCTGTCCCATGCAGGGACTGGGGTTGTTCTGTAAGGTCTAAGCAACGCTTCCCTGCCATGAAAATGCAAAAAATGTATCAGGGTCATACTGTTGGTTGCGCATGTACTGATTCAGGCAGATGGGCTGAGCTGGGTGGATAACATGTCGAGAAGTAGGCTGTGATATTTTAGGCGTTTTTACCCCCACAGTGAACTCAGAGATCTTTTGTGTGGAAAAATGCAAATGGAGCTGCAGTGACCAGGGTTAGAGTTAAAAATAAGTTGCCATCAAGCCTTTAATGACACCTCACCCCAAACATCACCCGCCCTCAGGTTTGCTCTGTATTGCTCATTTTGTCATAGTTGTTGTTAGTTCGTTTGTTAAAGGATATGCACCAGGTGATGTCAAATCATATTCAAGTCATATTTTATTTATACAGCTTTGCCAAATATCACAAATTTGCCCTCAATGGGCTTAACACACAACACACACTTCCTCTCTTCCTCAAGACCTCGAAATCAGATTAGTAAAACCTCCCAAAATCCCTTTGATGGAGAAAAATGGAATAAACCTTTTTCATATCCACCTCCTTCATATTAAGTGGTGACTGGAATATAAACCAGTCTCTAAGACAGTTCCTTAAGACTGGGTAAAATGTTGGCCCCACCTGAGGCAGAGCCATTGGTTTTCCATTTTTAAAGCTATGCTAGCAGTGTGGCCCTCCAGATCGGCAATTTCAAAGTGATGGCTAGTCCCCCACATTGATCCAGGTTGTATTTCAGCAAGTATTGGATGGGGTAAAAAAGAAAGAAGAAAAAGATAACTTTCAAGGCCACACAGGGCCTGGGGGAGTTATCTGCTCTGACTGGTTTAATCAAATCAAATTTATTTATACAGCGCCAAATCATAACAAAGTTACCAGAAGGCACTTTACATATTGAGCAGGTATAGACCAAACTCTTTTTGGTCAAGACCTGCTCTATATGTAAAATCATATATATAATTATATATGATTGATATATATTAAATGGACCCAACAAATCCCACCATGACCAAGCACTTGATGACAGTGACAAGGAAAAACTCCCTGTAAAAAGCAGAAACCTAACCTGGGCTAAAACCTTGTGATTCTGAAAATTACTTATATGGGTGTGTGTGTGAGAGCATTTTATTTTCTTGCTCTTTAATCATTTCATCATTCTCTCAGATACAAGGCCTTGAAAAATATAGTGAAAATATTTGAAGGTCATTTTGATTGAAATCCTCGAAAGGTTGCAATAAAAGAAAAGACTCACTGATATTCATAGTTGATCAATAAATAGTGGTTTATTTTAACAACAGGTATGGCTTATGTACAAGTGCATTATGTCTGTTAAAACAAAAAAAAAAAAAAATTGGAAATTATAAATGGTACAATCCATGGTTTTTACATTCATTCAAATCTCCCGTCAAGAGATTTGGAGTCGCACGGTTGAGAGAAGCAAAACCTGAAATGTGTACACTGGGGACTTCATGTCTCTGAGACTTCAGAGTTTAAAACTATTCACCAGTCCATCCACATTATGATCAAGTACCTTTCATGTTATCCACACATTTACTATTTACAAAGACATAACCCATTCATCTTCTTTTTTAAATTTTTTTTTTTTTTGCTTTTCCACCAGTGAGTGTCCGCCTGTCTACCCTATCGCTGGTGCTAACATTGCTTTGGATTGCTTTCAGTGATTTTTACTTTGAATTTTTTTACTCCAAATGAAGTCAAACCAAATGTTTGCTAAGAATGACAAAATAGCTCCCATCAGCGCTGTGGAATAGCTGCATAGGAGTTGTGAAAGTGAAAGCAAGAGATCTCAGAGAAGACTGGTTGTATTGTGCTGTGTCATTGTCTTTACACTGGTGTTTGCATGGGGTTTGGGTGATACACATTTCAATATCTGCAATATGCACACTAAGACAGAGAGACCAACACTCACAGACAACAAGAACTCGGAATAATGTGAAGCTACTGACCACTGCAGTCAACCCACTCTCTACTGCAGATGCCAAGAATTCCTTATTAAATCCAGGTTCAACACCCTGTTCCACAAAGAGGATTATGTGTGGGTCTATTGCAAAAAGTTAACATGTAACTAGTCTCTTCTGTATTGTACTCAAAGTTCCCACTCTATTTTCCCTTTTTTTTTTTTTTTTTTAAACTGTCAAGATGCCAAGCTCCACCAAATCCGACATCACATGATTGCAGGGCATTGTGCTTTGAGGCTTAGCAGCATGGCATACATATATGTTTGACATTAAATGTTCTTATGAATCTATCAATAAATGGAAGTTTGTTGACTTGATCTGTTAAAAGATCATCCTGAATCGATCGGAAAAAAAAAAAAAAAAAAAAAAACACAGGCAGGTCTGCCCACTCATTCAAATACCAAAAGATATGTAGCCCATGTCAGTGCCTGTCTGACTCGAAAAAAGCAAACGAGAATTTTGGTGAGTGAAGTACTTTTAAGGTTTTTCGTAAGTGTGACACAAGATGGTGAGAGTAACAGAAGACCTTCTGTTAAGTCTGTTGTCTTCGACTCCTGAATGAAACCTTAATAGATCACCAATACTCCCTGGATAAATCTCATGTAATATATGACATTTATCACATTTGAAATGATGAGACACCATTGAATTGGCTCTAAAGTTTTACAGTACAGTGTTATTATCATTATTACTTATTATTATTATTATTATGAGGATTGTTGTAAACAGTGGTCTATCTGTAATTACACATCTTTCCTTGACAAATATTACAACCTCCAATGTATAAATTATGTAACTACAGCTGTCAAAGTTACACGCACAGTTAAGTCAAGTATAATTCTGTCCATAGATGGACATGGACTTTGGACAAAAAAGTGCCTCCTTAATCAAGAGTCTGTCAATTTAAGATTATGAATAGTTTTATCCATAAATAAGGATTTGACCTGCATTCTAAAATGTCATTTTGACAAATGTATGAAATATTGCATTTTTTTTAAGGTAAACTTTGTGCATGTGAATGTATGAACACACTGACATATATGAATGTTAATGCCAGAACATGGTGTGGGAAACATACTGAAAAGGTTAGCAATGTTGTGAGAGTTGGCAATCACATCAAACATTTTGTCATCCATGGGTTTCATTTCAAAAATAGCTTTTGTCTTTTTTTTTTTTTTTTTTTTTTTTTTTTTTAAGGTTTGCTAGTTTGTTTTGCTGACACATTAACAATTATTTTCATGCTTTGTCCCCACTGCAAATAATAAGGTGCCACCACACTGAGGTGCCACAAATACTGTTAGAATGAAGTATAGCTTTGTACAATAAGGGCACGCCATGGGAGATTTTCAAAATAATACTTTGAATTAAAAAAAAAAAAAAGAAAAGAAAAAAAAGAATCAAGCTCCATAACTAATTTTGCATTTACTTATAATATCACATTTACAAATAAAAGCATTTGCATACCATAAATTTCATCAACTGAAACTATTTGAAAAAATAAAAGTTTCTTCAAGACCGACAAAATATGGGTCATTTATTTTGCTATTAACACTGTTCAGAATGAACAGTGTTGACGAAAGCAGTTGAGCTCAGTCTCATCTCCCCATTCTAATTTGTCAAATGGTGACACAGATTTCAGTATTTTGTTAATCTGAGAGATCATTTCTGAAGTTTGAAATAGGATTCTTTTGATTCACCTCACACAGTCTATGGCATGGGACTGCGCTTAACAGTATTTCAGAAAATACTGTGTCGATACTAATGTTTGGCACTAAGTCTACATTTAATTTTGGTCAGAGTAATTTTTGGCATTGTATTTAGAAAAATCACTCCAATTTGGATTGTTTATCTCTATAACAGCAAAAAGGTACTTTTGTAACATTCAGATTTTCTTGTCCACACAGTTAAGGCGTTTTTTGTTTTTCTGTTTTTTTTGTTTTGTTTTGTTTTTTTACAAATATGTTAGACGGACATTTTATTTGAGTAAAGGTACCAGTGATTAGATTTTTTTTGTTTGTTTTTAGCATCAATGCATTTCTCACCAATCCTGATGACACACCTTAGTGATTGTGGGTATAGTTGTAAGTCTCTTTAAAATGACAGACAGTGATTTCCCATTCATTTACATCAAAGTATTTTATAGGCTGGTGATTTCCAGTGACATTCAAAAAGAGCAGAAGATACTGTCACTTTGTCACAAACCAGCCTCTGGCACTCTCTCACTTGCGTGGTCTCATTTATTGGGCTAAATGCAGGAAGGGAGGGTTGGATAGGGGGTGGGAGGGGGTATTGAGAAACGTACAACAACTCTGTAAGAAATGTCCACTCAACTCCAGGTGGGGACAGCCTTCATGAAGTGCCTGAAGTCTGAGCAGGACAGTTCTTGCGCCCCCACTCAGATATTTATTGGACGTGGGCTGCCAACTGGTGCAACCATAAAGCTTCTTTTCCTGGCTGCAACACCAGATCACGACGACGCCACGCCGTTGACAGTGTTGTTTTCTGTGCTGGAACTGTCCCTGATGGGGAGGACACCAGAGTCTATGGGGGAGGAGACTGTGTAGTCCATTAGAGAAGGGGGTGTTGCTTCTGTGGAGCCTGAATCTGTGATGGAAATGGGTACTGAATCTAAGACAAGGGAAGCAGCTGAATCTGGTTCAGTGTCTGCGACAGTCAGAGTGGTTGATTCTGGAGTAGAGGTGTGCACAATGTCTGTGACAGGAAGAATGGTAGGAGATGGTGCAGTGGTGCTGACAGTATCTATGACAGGGAGAGTGGGAGACTCCTGTGTGGGTAAATGGCCTGAGTCAATGGGTGGAGGTGGAGTGGGTGAAGGTGAAACAGTGACTAGGCTATGGGGAGTAGGAGATGGAGGAGATGCATCATTAACACAGGGAGAGGTAGAGTCTAACTGTGGTGTATGGGAGTCTAAAACAGGAGCTATAGGGGAGTCTCTAGTTGATTCATCTACCATTTCTAACTGGATGGGAATGTCAGAGAGGATGCTAATGGAGGGTGGAGGGTCAGTGGTAGCTAAAGTGGCATCAGTGTCCTCAGGTAAACTTGGGTCAAATTTCAGGGTGATATTATCTATGTCGTTACTTAGGGGATGTGGGGATTCTAACATGGAGCTAGGCGGGGGCTCAATAATGGGTGTGGTGCAGATCAGTAAGGAGGCAGGTGTAGTTTGAGGGACAGGGGGAGCGGAAGAGTCCAGTGAAGGGGCAGGGGTAGCAGCTAATTCTTTTGGAGGAAAAGGACCAGTGTCGTTCATTTTAGGAAGGGTAGAATCCGTCACGGGCTCAACAGAATCCTGGACAATTGTTGGAGATTCATCAGCATCAGCTAAAAGTGGGTCTGTGATGCAAGGGGATTTGTGTAAAGGTGTGGAAGACAGCAAGTGCTCCTTGCTGGCATGTATGATGCCGTCTTTAGCCAGTGCTGTGATGGGGGTCGCGGATAAAGATGAAACTGACTGACCATTGGGGTCTTTGGGCTCTGGCTTGCCAGAGTGTACCTCCATGAATGTGGGGGCTGACATATCTCCGACTGACGGAGCAGTCAAATCAACAGCCGAAGAGGCGGTGGAGTCCATGGTGGACACTGCGGTGGCAGCTGCCTCGTGGAGTGGCGTGTCATGCACCCTGGTGTAGTCCCTGCTGCTCTCGGATTGGGCCAGCAAGAGGCGCTGTTCTCCAGGTTTCCTCGGGGGGAGGAGAGGTTGCCGAGTGTAGCTCTCGCCGTCAGCCAGGGTCTCGGGGAGGGGCTGGTAGCGGGTCTCAGGCAGCAGGAGAATGCAGATGATGCAGATGAGAGTGCAGCAGGCAAAGATGATGTGGTGAAGGAAATACCCCTTCTGATTGTGAAGCTCCATTATGGGGGCAGTCAGCATGCCGAAGCCAGCGCTGGCTAGGACTAAGCCCAGACCACCACCCCTATGGGAGACAGAAGATGTCGTCACTAGGCAGAAATTAGGATCACATGCCTAAAATCTCATCAACATATAAACCTCCCAAATTCAAAGACTAGCTTTGTTAGAGTTAAACTGAATCTGTACAGAACTACCACTGAAATCATTTTCATAAAGGGAAGTCCTTATTTTTGCTGTATTCATCTGTTCACGTATCACTGCCATTTTATCCAACAGCAGCAGAGAGTGCTGCAGTATCACCAAACGCCCTCCTCCACATGCAGTCTCATTCCTCTCCTGCTATTGCCAAAACTCACCACCAAATGGAGCCATTGGAGCTCTGTCAGCAGAACAACACCCCTTACATAACCCCAGATAATGAACCTCCATTGCTGTGTCATATATTCTCAGATGGGATGGCTAATTTACACAAGATGTGGATTACATTTGACACTGAACTGTGAGACTCTGTTGTTTCCAGCAGCTCAGTGATATAATTTCCAGCCTTTGACAGTAGGAGGAGCAGCTGATCCATCTATTGAACGTGTTATGACAACCAACCACTGTAATAACTGAATTACATACTAGTCAGGAGAATTAACTCATTTTTTTTCTCTTATTCCTTGTAGATTAACGACATATATTTAATTCTCCTATATGTTTATTGACAAAGCATGCTGGAAAAAAAACAAGATAATTTACTGCTCATAAGAGTAAAAGGTTTGATGATGGTAGAGTCCAAGTGTTTCTGCAGGCTTACCTGATCACAGTGGGTGTGATCTCGGCACAGAAGAAGATGCTCAGGTTGCTGACTGCGTGGGAGGAGAACATGCCGATGATGGAAAAAGCAATGGAGAAGTTCTTATTCAGTGTACCTGAGCTATCTGCAGACAAAACAGGAGACAGACACATTTAGACTCAGTACCCCAGGCACTCAGTAAAAGCAAAACAGTGCTGTAGATGTAAATAAGGGCAGGGCCAGAAATGTTTTTTCCTGCTTTTCATAGATACATTTTTGTTTTAAGTAGCACAGCATATTTTAAATCTTATGGTAAATTATTGTGATATATTTATAATCATTATAGCATTTTTTTCTTTATTAAGCTCCACACAGATTGAAACCAGTGGAAACAATTTTGTTCAAATTTACCAGATGTTAAGGATTTATGTAAGCGAAGAGGTTGCCTCCAGTCACTCATCTAAACTTTTATTTCTTCAACCATGTAACTGACAAGGATTTAACCCGAAAGAATATCCTCTTCATAGCCCTAATGCTCAAGTCTCTTCCTTTTGAAATGAATTTTGGCAACTTGAATAGTTTCAGAAACTTTATGAGTTTCAGAACCTGGACTTTAGAACGTATCATCACAATTACTTTCTAACTGCCTTTAAGTAAACCTGGATATTGCCAATAAACATTTGTCCAATAAACTGTTATGGTTTCCCAGAAACACTAATGTTTATTTCGAGGAACAGGCTTACACACCAAGAGCCCATTTAGGACTAATATGCTTTGACTACCAACCATCTTCGTTTTTTTATGATTAAGACATGTTGAAGATGGCATAGAGGGGATCAGAAGAGACTGCTCTGTGATCAGCTCTTGCTTCCCACAGGGAGATTAGTGTGGTCAGAATAAAGAGACTGATAAACAGAGGAGAGCAGAGAAGGACTTTGGATTCACAGCTCTTTAACAAAGAAGCATACCCTCCTCAACACAAAGAGGGTAAATAAGTGAGAAGCTAGTCATAATTACATCTAGGACTTCATTAAAGGTCTCCGCAGGGCTTGTATACACCTAATGAAATATATGAGAGATCAGAGATTAAATATATGAGAGAATGTGCTGCATTCAGAATATCTGAATGCAGCACATTGTTTAAAACCTCATCAAGATAGTGCAACCTAAGTGTTGTGATAAGAAACATGGTGTAAGATGATACAATTCACAAAACCATCTCAGAAGGAGTACTCAATTACTGATCAGTTTATCTACCCCCCACAGACATTATCAGCAAACACGATTTAAGAATAGAAATGAAGAGATGGTCCTACCTATATTCAGATGGACACTGTACTTCCCCAGCACTAGAGGAGAATTAAAGAGAACAGCAGATATGTATCAGTAAGAAAGGCAAAGCAGTGACATCATATGAAATCAGATAATTAAATAAATCCAGAGTCAAACATTAAAAAAAAGAAAATCATGCACACTTTGTGCATAAAATTGTCAACACAGCGTTACAAAACAAACAGCTTCAACTGGGAACATGAAACACAACCATAACCTTGATGTGTTGACTCAGGTTAAACATTAAGTCTCACTCATTTGTAACTGAATAAACTGACTTGTGTACTGTTTTGATCATCTGGAGCACTCCTCGGCACACATTTACTAAAACAGCAATTTGCTGTAATGTTCGACTTCTCCATTACAAACAACTCAAGGCAGCTAAGCTCTGAATTTTACTAATTTATATGTTATGTCTTGCTTGTCTTATCTAATAGTTTGAACATAGCCAGGCTTGCAGGTTTCTTACCCAACACTAGTCTTTAAGCTAAGCAACTTGCCTGCTGACACTAGTTTAATATTTAGCATATAGCCATGAGAGTGGTATTGATCTTCAGCAAGAACACAAAGAAATGTATTTCCCAAAATGCCGAGCTGTTCCTTTGATGCAACGGAAAACTCTTGGAGAGTTTTGTGTCCTATACTCTAAACTCTAAGTTTCTTTGAAACTTCTCGATATCAAAATATTTTAAAAACTGCATCACAGTGTTGTCCCTCTTATTGCATTATTCATAGTGTACTCACAGTTGAGTAGACCCAGCTGCAGCAATGATGCTAGGGCAGTGATGATCATGAACATGAGAAGACCACCCCGCCGCCCCATCAGACCCACTGCAGGGCAGAGCGCCATGCAGGATGCCACTGCAATCCCCGCCATGGTGTAATAGTCTGCGTAGAAGTTATGGAACATGGTGGTTTCCTGGGCTTCAGGGTCCATCATGCTGCGAGCAAAGCAGTGGTGGATCCCATAGCCTGTTAGCCTGCAGAAAGAACATACAGAGGGCAAAATATCAGAGGTTATAGTGGCTAAAATAGAGGGTATGGGAGAGAAGATGTTGTGGGAGTGAAATGAAAAATAGAGAAATAGAATCATATACACAATGGGAGAAGAAAATAATACAGAGAAAACGGATACAAGCAAATCTAAATTATGAAGGATGGAGTGAGAAGAGGAACCATATTATGTTTGCTCTTATCTCAAAAAACTGCACAGATGTAAACACTGTCTTATTGACACACAAAGCAAGCATACACCCCACAAGCACACACACCAAAAAAAATAAATAAATAAAAAATACACTCACACCCTTTCTCCTGTCTGTCTAATGTTTCCTAAGGACACAGCTCATGTAAAATTTATGCCGACTCTCAGAGTCAGGGACACTGGGTCTGCCTAGCTATGGATGGGGTCTCAGATGGAGAGATGAGGAGAGATCCCGCTGGGGATGAAAAGAGAGAGCAGCAAGGGCAAAAGCATAGAGAGCCACTGATCGATGTTGTATCGAGCCTCCAGGTTAATAGTGGCATCTTAACTGTACAAAATGGCGCATCTGACTGGCATTGCATCGCCATACACACACACACACAAGCACGCACATAGCACACATTAGCATCTTGACACACAATTGTCGAAACAGTTCACTAAACACTAATACATTAGACAAACACTTACGAGTTGACGCAGAGCACAACAATATTCTTCCACAGGTTTCTTGTCCCAACCATTTTCACGATGCATGTCTTTTTGGGTTTCTTCTGAAGAGCTCTCTGAAGTTCTGAAAACAAGCAAACAAATGAATCTTAGAGTCTGGCCAATATGTGACTTTTGAGATTGTTCAAAAATTGGCCTTTATTTCTAGTTATTAGTTACTTTTGGATACTGGCTCATTCCAACAAAGGCAATACTATTATTTTATTTGGTATTTCATATTCCTGCATTGGAGCAAACTTACAAAAACAAACTTAAGACATAAATTATCATAAATAGGAATCAATGCAAACTAGACCAATAAAATCTTAAATACATTATATTTTACACATGTTTTTTAAAAAAAATGTGTAAATGTAGCCTTTGCAAACATGTACACTGATTCTGAAATATCTGTGATAAATAAAACCCAGCGCAAACAAAGAAATTTTGGGCCGAAATTGCAGCCTACAAAATAATTATACTGCTTCCTTGTCTGCCAACTGTCTAGACCAGTTCCAATATATCTGTAACAAATAAATAATATGATATAAGCTGATATATAAACCTGCTGAGCTGCAGTTTATATCATGTCAGACTGAGTTTTCAAGTCAAAGGAATTCGACAGCAGTCTGGGTCCTTAAATAGTCAAACAAGGACACCCTTGATTTATCGCAACCACAGAAAATTCTGCATGCATTTTTAATGAGCATGTTTCACCCACACAACTAGTCTGCTGCTGCTTTGTGATACAGGCATTACAATGCTCACAGGGAAACAAGAACTTTTTCTCAGGGCCACACCCCTGAGCTTCTTGTGATATACGACACTGTACACAGTGGATGTTGTGGTATCGGAGAGCAGGTTGCCACAGAAACACACCTCTGCTTTGCAGCACTGTTCGTTCATGTTGACTCAGGCATGTGACGGCATTCCACACTACTGCCTCAAGGTTGTCTCGGACTGCCATCTCGGACTGAATCCCTCAGGTTTTCCAGTGATCCCCTGGCCGAGCTACAAACCCCCGAGTAAAACGATCCCTACCGAGATCTATGCAAGTCATTTCACTCACTTCCCAAAGATGATCTAATCGCTTGTTACACATGTATGAAAACATTCCTCAGCTCTTCTTCTATGGCAACAGAAAGGACATTCAGTGCCCAACATTGTATTTAGGGCTGGGCACTTGAAAGTAGAAAATATTACTTTAAGGGTTAGGGCCGCCCAGTTAACAAGATAGGATAAATTAATGTCAATGGCAATGTACTTCCCTTCAATGCTGCATCAGCACACAGTCTCTGAGTTATGAAAAAGAGCAGTCAATTTCACACTGAGTGGTTTTTCTTTGAGCCTCATTCTCAGCAGTGGAACAATTTTTTATTATATTGATCATTACAGAAAGCAATAGCACGCCAAAAACAGATAAACCACACAAAAGCACACTTTTAAACGTTACAGCAGATTGAATTTGGATTACACTTAGACAACAACACAGCTCCTCCCCCTGCTCTTTGCCTCCGACAGGTCTTCTGAGCACAGACTTTAACAGTTAACCCAGGGTCAAAGTGCCTGACCTGCATCCATCTGCTGTCTGTACGCCATCATGTCAGCCCATGTCCACCCACCCAGGCTATAATGAAATTAATGAAGGTCCTAGAGTGTCATAATGTAATGTTCAACACCCAGAGCTACCCCTAGGGAGGCCCGTTACCTTAGTAACAAGACAGGAATTATATATAACCTTGTCAATCTGGCTTATTTAGCAAAGCACAGATGGGAATACAGCTATACACCCTGCTCTACAGAAAGAAAATGCAGCGCACATTATATTATATATCAAATAGACAATTTATCAAATAATCAAAAAAAGTAAAAAGAAGAATTATACTGATAACATTAATGCCAATGTATAAGTTACCTGTGAGGATATTATCTGTGTCAAGCTCCATGTTCACTCTGTTTTTCTGTGCTATGTGTCCCATGATCCACTTGGAGCGGCAGTACTGCTGAGTGGCCAGCAACCAACGCAGTGACTCAGGGAAGATCCTGTCAAAAAGAAGGGGGATGTCCTTGTTAATAAGGCATGAAAAATTAGTCAGAATGAAATAAATACTGCTTGAAATCTCATTAATCAGTGTCAGCAGCGCTAAATGTTGTTTTTGTTCACCAGCACTCCATTTCAACACATTCTGATTTTAATGCAGATAAGAGCTAACATTATAAATGGTACCCTGGACGGGAAACTACTAATTTCATTTGCTACCCTCTATTATCTGGTAGTTGTATTGCGTTTCGTTGTGCACATTCCTTTGTAGTTAGTACAGTCAGAAAAAAAAAACAAAAAAAACAGCACCGCCACCCTCAGTTGGTTCAATTTCTCTGGAACAGATGTCTGTGACCTAAAAGTGCTGATTTTACAATCTTACACTGGTGTGGTCTGTGACTGTTTTGACAAATCAGCAATAAACGTGGACCACCTGCAGTGTTGAACTCTTCAGCCCAATCAGCTGTGATATTTGCAGAGTCAGGTACTTACTACAGGGGGCACCAGGGGGCAGTCCTTGAGTTTTTTTAGTTTTTTTTTTGTTTTTTTTTGTTTTTTTTAGCAGCCAGCAAGGCTAAACCAAAGCTGGCAACAAACACTTACAAAACAACAGTTTAGCCACCAGACTGCTGTGTGATGAGGGATACCCTGATATACAGTGGTAAGAGAAAGTAAGTGAACCCTTTGGAACAACCTGGTTTTCTGCATTAAGAGACAAACACAATGATCTTAAGCTAATACCACACACACAGTTATAGCCCTTTGTGTCTTTACTGAACACACCCCAAAAAATAAGGGAATCCTTGGATTAAATAACTGGTCAAAATTCTCCTTGGCAACAAAGACCTCAAACTAGCACTTTCGGTATCTGGAGATAAGACCTAGACAATGTTCAGGAGGAAAACCAGCTTTAGGTTGTTCCGCAGTAACTTTAATGGATTTATTACATATTATATATAGGTCATCATCATCTTGTTACATCAGCCAGCTTCTACTGAGTTACCCCTGATATTGTCTTGTAAGATATCGTGATAAACTTAAGAATAAATTTTCCCCTCAACGCTGGCAAGCTGTCCATGCCCAGAGGTAACAAAAGCAGCCTCACATCATGATGCTTCCTCCTCCCTACTTCAGCTTTGGGATGATGTTTTCATGTTGGTATACAATGTCCTTTTTACATCATAGATAAAGATTCATGTTCTTCCCAAACAATTCAAACTCCACAGGAAGTGTTTTTTTGGAGAGCAGATATTTCCTTCCTTCATTTGTAAAGTCCTGTCATAGGACTCAGGAACAGAAATGTTCATCAGCTCCTTTAAGACTTTGGTTGTTACTTGCTTAATTTTCTCCTTGTTGATTATTCTGCTTTCTGGCTTTGAAATCATCTTAGTGTTTTTTGTTTTTTTGTTTTTTTTGTCTAACACACACCTCTAATCTTGTTTCACTCGATCTAAGCACACCTCAACATAAAAAAAAAAAATTAAAAAAAAAAAAACAGTGACTAACCTGCTGATTCCTGTACTGTATCATCCCAGCACTGTGGAAAATCCCCATCAGTCCCCCATCAATTCTGCTCTGTCCCACACAGATTACAGTGCAGTATATCACCAATATTGATCAGTTTAGTGTTTTGGCGTCCTTTTGATTGTTTCTGAGTGGAACCCCACTTTGTTCTTGAGGTACACCATCAATGAAAGCCTGGGTCTTTGATACACTGAGATAAAATCTATATTCTTGGATTTCTTCTGCTGATTTATAGCAGTTCTGTGGAGCACGGTGCTTGATGGACGAATAAATGGAGGTGAACACACAAGCATTTATTGCATGAGCTTCAGCAAAAGTGACTGCAGTCACACTAGAGGTCACCGCAAATGAGTTAACAGAAAGATGTTTAATTTAACTGGGAATTCACTGCTGGAAATTGTCCTTAGAGGCAAGGCTCTCTCTGCCTCTTTGTTTATAACGTTTCACCATCTGAGAGAGTGTCTTTGGCCTAATAAGGTTTTATATGAACTATAAAAACAATGGGTGCTTCAAATGTAACCTATGTAGATTTTTTCTGCAGATGTAACCACATATTTATAGTAATAGTAGAAGAGCCTTGTTTAGGGATTTAAAACACCTTTTAAACAAGGTCTTAAACGAGACGAATCTATACCAAAGTGCAGCAGATGCTAGAGTCTCTTCCTTACCAGATGTAAGACAGCATCAGCAGCAGGGGGCAGATGATAACAGCTTGAAGTACCTGCCAGTCGCGACAGAGATAGGCAACCCCAGGCATCAGCAGCTGACCACCCAAAACCACAAAATTGGCCACCATGGTCATGGAAAAACGCCATCCTGGCAAGCACAGCTCGATCCCTGGCAGAGAGAACAAAAAGGAGATGCAATATACGTATGTATGCATGTGTTGATAGGTTTTCTGCATGGGACAAAGACACAAATGGGCATCTATGACAATAGGGCAAATGTCATATTTCCAAGACACCAGGAGAAATTATATTAACAGAACCCTGGATCCAAACAATAATCTGATTTGTCCTCATGCTGACAGAAACAGGCCAGAACATAGATTCTGATGATGATAATGATCTTATGAAGAGAGGTTTTGTTGTTGATGCAACACAGACATAATTTCTAGGCCATCAAAGAGTATGATTGCCATTGTATTAATATTGTGACCTTTGATACAGAGAAATTAATTATAATAATCTAATAATCAATTGAATAATCAAACAAAAGTCACCTTTAGAGCAACAGTGCACACAAAGATGTAAAATGAAGGCAATTAATCGTCATGTACAGTTGTTATTCAGAGACAGTAGACAAACCTAGACAGTAGGCTGCTGTGAGAGTGGACTAACTAGAAAGAGGTTCCTTGTACTCATTTCTCCTCTATCAGAATGGCACTGATTCATTCAACCAGTCATTAGCATGCACACCACACTGGCAGCCAGCAACCACAGACAGTCCAGCCCTTTAGTTGCTGCAGTGTAGAGGATGGCTTCACATCAAACCATAGAAAGTGAGCACTACTGTTCTCACCCCGCCCAAATAATTTGTCCTGGTTCATTCACTCCTTTTTCTTATATGTCACAATTTCTTTTTTCTTGATGGGTCTTTTCTGTTTCCCAGGAATGTGAACAGTCTCCAGATGGGCCTTTCAAGGTGACAGGGCCAGCATAATACAGTGGGTGTTGGTGGCCCCGCTTCATTCCAGTGGAAAAGACCGGAATTTCAATTAGGACTTGCCCCCCTTCTGAGGACATGAATAATGCTCTCTGTTCGCAGACACTATCGCAGCTGGAATGACAGAGCCAATGAGTGGAGAGCAGGGTGATGGGTGCAAGACCTGCTGAGTTTGAACTAACTAACCTCGAGACTCCTTCTCTGTGTGCTGCTGGGAGAAAAGTGACGGTTCACTGAGTATGGACTACATGGGATTTGAATTCTTCAGTTATGAATAAGGTGTCATGTGCACTGTACAGGCCACTGCATTGTGATGGAGAAAAGGACATCCTATGGTGAGCTATGGAAAGACGCTGTAACACAGTGAGATGCAGTTATATAGCACTACAAACTATATTATGATAGCCATTAATTTGTATTCATGAAATATGGTACATTTTCTAGATTGAACTTCAGAATCAGTACAAGACTCTGTGTAAAGGAAAAGAGGTCTGAGCACATTACTCCTGGTGACCCTAATCCTCCACAACCCACTAGATCAGCATTCCCACAATGCCCTGCTGCCGCCTATGTCCTACTGACATATAGTAAATCTGCCAATAACTAATCTGATGTCACATGTATAAGAAACTGACCAAAGATGTTGACCAAGGGCCTCTGGGGTGACAAAACAAGTGGGCCACACAATAATCTCTTAAATAAAACACAGTGGACATGGAAATGACATCATCAACGTTCAAGCCATTAGCCAATTAATTGTAATGATAATCCCTAAAGAAGCTTTGGCTGGTTTGCTGACTTTGGCAGAACAAGAATATGAATCACACTCTCTGGTACATGCCACAGTAGCTCACACTAGCTTTCTGACAAGTGCACAGCTCACTCAAGGAGAACCATTGTTTTACAAGTGAAAGAGCTTGGTTGACCACTAAAGGCACTCAGTACAGCCACTCCCTGTACCCACAGGCTAATGTCATGACCTTTTACTGGTCACATGAGGTTCTTAAGGCCCCATGCCACAATTTCACTGTATAATTCTGTCCACTCCAACAAATAAATACAGCTTGATAATTTGCTTTATTTTTATAGCATAATTATGATTTTTTTTTTTTTTTCATGGCAACTAAAAAAAAAGCAGCTGGAGCTCTGGGCCGTTTTGAAGTAGTCACAGGTAAAAGCAAAGTGCAGCAGCATGACTGAGAACAGCAGTGCAAATTGGCACATTGCCTCAATTGCTATAAAGTTGTTATAAAGTTAACTGCTCCGAGCAACTGCCTTCACAGCTTCCGTGTTGACTGAAAACGGTAGGTTGCTAGGACAGTCACTCACTACCAAGTTCACACTCATCATACAAGTGACCCCTTGCGCCCCGTATAGAAGCATCCACATCTGCTTCTCTATTCAGGCCTTGTCTCAAGCGCTCAAGTCTCACTTTCACTTGTATTCCAAAACGTACGTAGTAAGCTAACAGGCCCATGGCACAGGCACATGAATATGAACGAGAGTCATTGTTGATATTCATGTGGGTGGACTGTATGGGGCTCATCCAGAACTCACTAGGTTTCATCAATACACAGTTAAAGCTCCACACCTTCAAAGCTGTGCTCAGACAGAAAATGTTGAGACCAAACTCAATTTCATGCATGTGCAAAGTCGCTGATGAGTTTTTTTTTTTGTTTGTTTTTTTTTTTTTTTTAAGTGCTTCTTGTGAGTGACTGGCCAGTGCAGGATTGTCAGCAGACAGCATTTCCCTGATTAGGAACCAATGAACCTTGGTCTTTGCCTGGACTTACTGTAGATCGAAGAGTTTGGTCAAGGCAAATTGCATCATCAGTGGAACATAGTGATCCCATAGGAGAAAGAAATCAAACTGTGCTGGGGCAAGTACTTAGACCTGAGCAGCCCACAGTTAGTTAGTTAGTCTTCCCAGAAACTACGATAGAAAGCCTGGTGGCACATGAAGAGACGTATTCTGCTGACAAAGTCAGAGGCCTCTGTCAGGTAAGTTAAAGGTAATGTAGGATGGTCCTCACTGCTCATTAGGCATAGAGAGGATCTTACTGATGCTGCATCATTAAAAGTCTAGGTACATATGAGCAAGAACAAACAGTTTATTTACCATCTCTTTGGCAGATAACCTCCAAAGAAGACTTTTTTCCATTTTGTTTATATATAGGGTGATGGTGTTAGCACACAAATATCCTGAGGTACCCTCCCTTCTTCTAAGCAATGAAAAGGGGCTATTGACTAAGAATAAGGTCATAGTCACTGATTAGTCCCTTATCTGGAGCTGCAAAGTATGCCAACTAGCCCCAACTAGCCACAGGCACCTTCCTTTGATCTATGTGAGCTGAAATTTTCAGCAAACTGCAAGTAAAACACAAGCAGAAGAGTATTTTCTTTCCATAATACACAAAGCCAAGACATCAGTTTCACAGGAAATGGGAACAGAGTGACTAATGAACAGATAACACTTTGACACAAATATAAGACTAAGTCTGGGGGTTTCCTTCACACACCAGATTTGTCAGCATGACCAAAGAATATCTGACTCAGCATTTGTTTCCTTATACACCAATGAAAACTGTGTCAACGCTGGCAATAATTATTGGCCAATCACTGGACTTCACTCAGCAATTTGCAGTGTGAGATAGCTTGAAGTTATGTCATGCAATGTCTTTCACAAATGTTGCATCATAATAGTTAAAAAATGGGAGCCCCAAGTGAAACATGGCCAGGTCATCCAATCCAATCAAAATACAAAGATAGAGAAAAATGAATTCCAAGTATGGTAGTGGAGGAAGTCTGCTGAGCAACCAAAAATGCAAACCCTGCACAAAAGAGAACTTTAACCCTGCACAGAAAGAGACTGAGTCTGCACCTTAACCCATTTATCAGCAGACAGCTAGAGCAGCTTATGAGGAAGCATGAGGACAGTTCAGCCTGTGGCCCATGCTACTCTTTGGCTGAAAAGCATTTGCACTCTATACACAGTCCATAGTCTATGTCACACCCTGCCCCTCTATATATTTCATCATCCTTTTCAGACTATTCTCAACCCCCAGAATATAAAAAGGTGGCAGGGAAATATTTCTGCATTAGTCTGAGGCAGACCTAGCTGCTGTCCTCCGGGAGGCATAGGCATATGGTGGGAAATGAAAAGCTTCTCTCTTCAGAGTCCAGATCTGGCACACATTACTCAGGTCAGGCCAGACTGAGTGATATCCATAAATGGCAGACACGCAAACAGAGAGTAAGACAGGTGAGGAGAGGGGAGAGGCAAATAAAAAATGCTGTCTGTCACACCGTACCAACAAACAGAAATGTGACATTGACACAAAAGGAATTCATTTACACTGATAAATACACACGGAGCATCCATCTTTCTATGCTGCCCAGTGCCACTTTGTTTATGCGTTGAGTGATTAATGCCTGTGGTAACAGGTGGGCACCACAGAGAGAGAGAGCACCTTAGGGAACCTCATGAAACACATGAGTTGTCACTGAGGAAATGCTATTATTTCACTAACGCACTTTTAAGAGCATCAATATTAAGAGCAGTTAGTGAAAAAAATACGTAATTAAGAGTTGCTATAGCTTAAGCCAGCACATCCAATCACCTATAACCATGGCCTTTCTGTATCTGCGCACACACAGACACAGGCTGCATTCTACACCACAGCACTTATTCCTCGCTACTGCACTACTGCAAGCAGTTTTATTTCCTCTACCTCCTCAACCTCCTGCCATATTAGCATTTGAGTTTGCATTCATGCTCAATGTTTCTTTTAATGTGTTAATGTTCCAATAAATGTTCGTCTCAGGCTGCGCCAGAAGGGCTGTAAGACGACCGACAGTCTCTGTCAAGTTTGACTGGATTTGTTCCAAAGCGTCACATTCCCAGAGCGAACCCGCTAAACTAAAAGGCACAATATAGTTGCATTAGACCGTTAAAACTCCAAGGTATTAACCACATTCACTCACAACAGTCAAATTATAACTTTAACACCTTTTAAGAGAAAAAAAAACACAAACAGCTATGGAAAAGCGTACCAAATGCCATTCACATCACGTGTACTTCCCCTCACTGGGTGACTAATGAAATGTAGTCGTTTGTTTGTGCTTATACTTGTTCACTCCCCATACTAGTCCAGTTCATGTACAAAAGGAGTGACAGCAAACACAGCCCACACAATCAATACAGTGTGAGTATTTGGGCGTGTCAGGAGCAAAATTACAGCACTGAGAGAAATACACGACAATATGGGTTTCTTTTTTCCCCCCAGAGAAACTATACTTGCTCACATGGGGCCCATCAAACATTTATGGATTAGTCATAAATGTGATAAATTTATTCCCTGTCTATTCCACTATTTTTTATTTCTTTCTGCTCATCTTCTCTATGTTGTCTGTCCCTTCATGCCATTGCATCATGTCTCCCTGACAAGAGAAATTTCCTTGATCAGCAGCAGGAATTATTTAACTAAACAAAATCCAAGTCGCTTACATAAATAATAATATAATGTGGTCTTGAATAATAACTCCACAGTACTAAATCAGCTTAGAAAACAAGGTAATTTTAGTGCAGGATGTGGTTTCATTACTGTTGTTTTGTGGCACATACTTACAAATGAGGTTTTCCAAATGAGTTTTAAATTGGCACTAACACTATATTTTTTAACTATCAAATTAACCAGATGACTATTCAGTGCCAGCAATGGTCGCCCAACAAAGTGTGTTTGGCGTTTCGTGACCTGGTACAGTCACGTGGCCACAACCTGTCATCTGGCATCGTCAAGATGTTATAGCTGTAAATACACCATCTCTTTTTAAAATAAATAGTAAAGGGACAGCAATGCATTAGCCTGACTATGTGCCACAGCATCTGCCATTAAAAACAATTTTTGCCTTCCAGATCATCATGCGCAGAGTAGCCATGAGCATGTGTGTCAAAGGCCACTGACAGAAAAGCCATGAAGCTCTTTATGATGCATGACCCCACAGAGTCATGCGCTTTGTCTGTTGTCCTCCTGTATCTCTCTGTCTGATTCTCTCTCTCTCTCTCACTCCCTGGGTATGTCTACTGTAATTCTCTCTACAAGGCTCCTCTCACACAAAGCCGTGGCATGTACAGACATGCTGCCTCTGATTCAGACATGGTAAGTGAGCGTCCACTTAAGATGAGTGTGGAGTCATTTTCTCTTTTCCCTGAAACAATTATATGGAGTAAACATCTAGCTGCTTAAAAATAATTTAATAGTTGCTTTCAGGAGTCTTGACATGTAAGATAAAAAACATTAAGCCAATGCATAGGCTTACACACAAATGTACACAGAGGGCAATCATTTTTATAGAAAGAAACCTCACCTTAACCTACAATGATCACATGTTAGTGTAGTAACACTGCTCTCCTGATATTTGGTGTAAATAAATACTTCAGGGGGAAAAAAAGTAATTTGTGTCTTAGAAAAACATGTTAAAACAAGATTTTAGCCCCAAAGAGCTGATGTTAGTGCATGATATAACCTGCGTAAACAAAGAGCAAGCTCTGGCCCACTGCCCCAGTACACATTCGCCTCCTCTCAAGCTGATCACAAAATTCTCACACAAACACCCAGCGCAGCCAGCTAGCATGACTCAGCTCGCTGATGAGCAGAGTGTGTTTTTTTAATGTAAACGGGGAGGAGGGTTAGGAGGTGAGATTCAGAGGTATTGTACAGGGCGGTGGGATAGGGGTGTTTACTGTTAAAACTACAGGTTTGAGCAGCACCATGATGCTGAGCTATAGGCACTATGAGCCTTTCCTGGCCTAACTGGTACTGTGATGGAAAAAAAAACACTCACACTGTTGGAGCACTGGGGTATAAATAATAGGGCTGCATGTGATGAATTTCTATAGCTATCAGCTTTGCTCTTCTGCTGGTATACCTTGGATTAAAGAGATGAATGTTAAATGTTAATATAGAATAATAATACAGAAAGACTTCACTTTCATTTGATGTGGTGGTGTAATTGTGTCACATTCCCTGTTAGCCTAATACTGCTCAGGGGTTTTAAAAAAAAACAAACAAAAAAAAAAAACAACTTTGCTCTTTCTATCCCCCGTGCAGTTTTCACATTCCTTTCGGTCTTTACGTTCCACTTTTTTTACTCCTTCTCGTGTTAGTAACTAGTCCTCATTCCTTTGCCTGAAACTAGCTTGCCACCAATTCTCTTTTTGTCTCTCTGTGTGGCAGTTAGCGTCAGGAGCTGTATAAGTGTCACATCACATCAGCCGTGTTGGGCCCTGCACTGGGCTTGATTCTGACAGGCTATCCTGGTGGAACGGGTAGTAGCTGTGCACAAATTGCTCCACACTATTAAAAAAAGGGGGCTCACCCATATCCTCAAAATGGGTTTCCTGATTGATGCCTCCATGGACCAATGAGGTAATACACAGGGGGTCAGGAGGGTGCTTGCGCTGTACGCAATGGTGCCCCGGCTTCAAGATACATGAACTAAGACCTAATTGCTCATGGATTGATGAGAAAGGGGGATTAGTGTAACGTCTCCAGTGCAAACACAGCCGAAGCCAGGATTTGGCTCTGGCTTTCCTTTGTAAGCAGAGTCAAACAAAGCAAGCCACAAACCACGATCATGTGGTTTATAATGTTACATGCAGAAATGTCACATGGCTGACACAGTGTCAGGACTACAGTGTATATAGTGTATATTAGCTTTGCTACATTCCTAGCATGTGGCCAAATGTCATGCAAATGCATTAAACACCCTAAACAGAACGCCTTGAAATAAAAGGATTGATTCTCTCCAGTAATGTGTTATTGAACAACTGTGTTCCTACTCTTGAAACTGCTCTAGTGAAGCTTTGTCAATACAGAGTGGCTGCAGGGCAAATATCATGTGACAGGGGCCACACATGATCAGAAATAAGGGCAGTAGTATAGCAACAGCAAACCTATACAAATATACAAAGCTCAAACACAGATCTGTCCAGCTAAACCTTCTCAAATCGAGTTTACTATTCATTGCTAGAACAAGCTTTTCATAGACAGAACTATAATTTCCAGTCAGTCATGAGGACACAGTTGTTCTAATGGAGCAACTTGTGTAGGGAAATTAGTTTGATACTGTTGTATGGGTAACTGTAACGGGAGACCCTTCAACAAGGAAGAAATCTAACTGGATGACAAGTCTGTGCCAGACTGCTTGTTTTATGGCTAATAACAGAGGAGCTTGTTGTTGATGCAACTGATTCAGTATTCAATAATCGGTTATCTAACTGGACTCCATAACCCTGGTTTAAACTACTTCTAGAGTTGCTATTCTATAAAGCTATGTAAGATTTAAACAGAATATCTTGGCACCTTCTAACCCTCTAAGCCATTGTGCAACCACACAGTGGTTAGCTACAGTATGAAGAAAAACAGATTGTTTGTGACAACTTCATTTACTCTGTGATCACTGTGTTGTAGTTTTGTAGATTGCAGACTGTATTGTACAATAGCAAATGCAATGAATGTAAAAATGGCAGAGAGGGTAGCAAGGAAGGCAAAGCTAAAAAGTAGAGACTGGGGAAGGAAGAGGAATAACAAATGAAGACTCTGAAGAAAAAAATGTAAGCATGAGATGTAATATAATTATAATTATATATATATATA
>CM076662.1:12410041-12468989 GCA_038496675.1 Rachycentron canadum
ATATATATATATATATATATATATATATACATATACACACACAAAAACAACAGTGACATACTATTTGATTGTATCATCTGTATAATGAGTAATTCTGAAAGATTTACTTGATTAATCAATCACTCAACTAACAATTACTTTAATCATCAATCACCGAGTAGTTAAAAATTTACATCACAGTTTCCCAAAGTTCAACTGTTCAATCAACTCATTTCAGCTCAACAAGCAACAGAGAATAAATCTAGGTCAATCATTTAAGGAATTTATTACATAAATGTGCCAAACACCGTGGTTCCAGCTTCTAAAACGCAAGATGTGTGGCTTTTCTCTGATTTGTCGTTATCGATTTAATTGGAATATTTGGGTTTTTGGACTGCTGGTTGGGCCAAGCAAACAATTTGACGAATTTGCATTAGATTCCTACGATTGGCATTTCCTTACCATTTCCTGACATGTTGAAGACCACATTTAAAATAATTTAATTCATGATGGTGTCATAGTTTTGCTATGAGTCCAAATGCCATTCTACAGTGGAGAATTAGAAGAGGGGAAATCCGAAATGAAAAGTTTTAGATGCAAAAATCACCTGACCCTAAATTCCTTGTGTCCCTCATTAATGTTAAGAACCAAACCTTCATAGGGGATCAATAGAGAGGTTAATCTTTGCTTTGAGGAGGTTCTCAGGTCACTATTTCGGGCGATGTGTGCAGCTGCCACCCATTTGAATGGGAACTGAGTCGAGTAGGTTGCAGAGAGACTCTATCTGTCTCTGAGTAATGATACATTCTCATTTCTTAGGCTCAGTCCAATTAAGATGGACCCTGAGGAGAGCTTTGACTCAATTAGGATGGGTCTCCACATTAACCACTTTGGATCCTTCACCACTACCTCAACCTTCACTGCCTCCACAAAGGCCTTCTTTCTGCAATGCAGAGAAAATGAAATGAGCGGACATGCATTCCTCAAAGCCTGATTCTGGAAATAAAACCTAAGTAGCAAACAGTAAAAACGTGTACATGTGTACATGTTAACCACATGTGATATTAAAAGTTCACAGTGTAGTAAGATGTTAGAATTTGTTGACACAATTTGACAGACACTACCACATTTTGTTGGAACTCTGCTCTGCTTTTTAGGGATCAAGTGTCACAGATAGCTGAGCCCAGTCATATGCAGTTATGCCTAAGCAATCCAAACATGAGGAGAAATGCCAAGTCATCACTTCCTGCCAAAGTGTCAGATCCTAGTTTTGATGCTGTAGTGGGAAAAGGCAGCCTGAGAAGAGTGAGGGGCAGGTTGTCAAAAGAGTAAGTCAAAGGAGTTGATTCTGCCTCACATTTGGCACCATTTTGAGATTCGCCTACATGCCATCTGATTCAATTTCTCCCAGCGGTGACCTTGTCATAATGTGAACTGCTGGGGTCAGGGAAGACGAGCACTGCCGCTTACCAGCCCTGCTCAGCCCTGTCACTGATCTGAAATGGTGGTGGTGTCAACATGACATTCTCTGTATGTTTGCAAAGGCAACACAAAAGTTTGTATCTACAGGCTACTTGAGTATAAGCCAGAATGAGAAGAGAAAGTGTTTTTGAGCTCAAGTCATCACATTGGAAACTTCTCTTCATTTTTCATGCCCCAGAGAACTGACTTTTTTTTTTTTTTTGATTGTTAGTAATAAAGACCCAATCCCATTGATTTCCCTAACATGCCTTCATAGTCAGCTGCAAGTGAAGAGTACTTTGAATGCCTCCATCTGTAAACAGTTGTCGATCTCCAAATTACCCTGTGGACTTTAACTGTCCCACAGCCCATGCCTGAATTAAAAAGCCACAGCTGCATTTATTTGCTTTATTTAAATGACTCCATTAACAGGGATAAGCAGATGTGGATGCAAGCTCAGGGTGCCACCACCTCCTTCCTATAGCATAGAGAGGCTTCAAAGCCTGGCTTCAGATCAAGCTCTTCCTGATAAGGCTTTTGATTATGATATGATATTATTATTTTTTTTTTTTTTTACAAGCAAAACTGAATAATGTTCCTGATTTTTTCATGATCAGAATATGAAGAAATGATCACATTATCCTGGTGGTTTACTACACTCCACTTGTGGAGCCTCAATGTTTCATGCTTTTCTTCCCGTACTAAAATAAAACTTGATAGCTCGATGTTAGCATGCTGCATCCACAAGGGGAGAAGAGCTGATAGGCATGACATATAAAACCCTTCCTGCTCCAGCTACCAGACTGATACTGTCTCCTCAGCCTGGCATCCTCGGATAGGGATAATACATTATGGTGATGCCAGAGGGAGTAAAAACATTCCTTCTGAAAGTCAGACTGAAAGCTATAAGAACATCTCACTTGTGTTTGGTTAAGCCAGTGATAGTGCAGATGATGTTTGACCAGGGAGGGGGTTGCATTATTCCAGAGAGTGGACAAATGACCTTTGCTCTAAATCAAAGGCTCCATGTCTATTATGTGCATTAGGACAACCGGCAAATTCCACCAGCCCTGGCAGCTCTGTCCAAAGTGCCAATAGTGGCCTCTCTCTCCTATAGATCACACACTCCATGTCAGCTGTTGCCATGACTCACTGTCAGTACGAAGCATGCTCTCACCTATGCAATCCTACTACTTTTTTGGTGCTATGTGAGACAAGCCAAAATCGCGGTTCTGAGGATCCCTACACTGTAAAAATGACTCAGTGCTAGACGGCCCACCTTGGGGAGATGCACGCCTTGGATGCAACAATGGAGCCACAATTACAATCCGGAACAACTGCCACATAAAAAACAAACAAACAAAAAAACAAAACAAAACAAACAAACAAAAAAAACACGATTTGGTCACAATTTTATGAGAAGTGGTGTTTTTGACCACGGGCGCGGTGTTTCTAAGTGCCAGGATTTCACTGCTTTACTAACGTCAGCCAACCTACCGGCAGGATTACAGGCAGATAAGGGTGTCACAGATGCACAACACAATGGGATGGAAAGGATGCCCATCCACAATATGGACCGCTTACCTTGGTAACCACGTTCTGCACAAGTCCCGTGTGCAGCTCAAATGTCCACTCACTGCACCTGCACTGCATGCTGGTCGTGTCATTGTGGGTGCCGTAACTTCGATTGGCATAAATATGAGCTGGCCGCGCGCTGGTGTTTTTTGGACTCTCTAACAAAGAGGAATGACTTGTAGTCTTATTAGTCAGGTTTGCCAAAGGCTGGATACATGTGTTGTTCGGCTGGGCGAGCAGGAAATTATCAGAGAACTGGCTGAATCCAATAAATAACGCCGGAATCCATGTCAGCACGATCAGCTGTTTCTGGTACTTCCCAAATCCCCCGAGAAACGGCAGCACGGAACCGTCGATGCGTGTCAGCAGCCCCGGCGACGTGGTTTCGGGAGACACGAAGCCGTTCTCCGGTTGATGGTCCTCCGTGTCGAGCTGCACCACGGCCATCTCGGTTTCGCCGATAGATGCCTCCGTTGTGTAGCGAAGCCGGGGTTGCAGTGCTACTACCCCCTGTCGACTCCACAATGCGTCAATGCCCCGAGCTCCGGCGGTGAAAGCCGTGCGCAGTCAATCACTGGAATGGAAATAAGACGCACCTCTTTATTATCAGGAAGCATTTGCCTCCGGCTGCCAACTCAACGAGTGCGGGACTGAGTGCGGGCTCGAGCTCCCAAACAAAGGCGGGTTATAGCAGAATTAGGCAGTGACGATAATAATTAATTTAAAAAAAAAAAAAAAAAAAAACTAAAAAAAAAATTATATCATGGTCTGATTCATTGTGTCTCTGTCAGGCAGCTGTGGCGGCAGAGCCTAGGACGTAGGCTACTTCCTGAGGGAGCCACAGGTAACACACCTGCCCACAAAGGCTGTGTGCTGGTGACTCTTTCCAACATGGCACCTGTAACCAATGGTAACCAATTTGAAAGGAAAATGCTCTTTGAGTTCTAGACCAAGTCAGTCTCTGAAAAAGAACCATATTATTTTCCTTGTCATATTTTTCATGTCCAATATATGTATAATACACCAGTACTTCTGTTTGTAAATATTAAATTAGTGGTGTTGACTCTGCTTTTTTTCTAAAGACTGCTGATATGTGTCGCCTGTATGATTTAATAGCAGAATAAAATCAAACCGAGTAAGTGTCCTATCAACGGGGGACACGAGGGACTAACTCTGTCCCCGCCCACTTCTGTGGCAAACTAAACCTGCAATTTCTGCTGTAGAAGCCAGCAAATCAAATAGGCTGTATATCCTAAAAGGATGGATTTTTAAAATACACATCAATAAATAGTATTTACAGAACTTGTTAAAAGGTGTGGGCAAAAATCCTTAACACAGGAGACTGTTAGAATGAAGACTTCTAACATAAGTATGTCTCTGAACATGTGTCCAGGGACGATAGTGTATCAAACTTATCTTAGGTGTTCTCTCATAGTTAAATGATTGCTCATGAATGATTTAGATAGATCCATAATGTATCCTATAATGCTCTGAGATTTTAACATTTTTAGTTATTTATGTAGTCTACAGTTCTTTTTGATTGAAAAGCTGAGTAATTTCTAATACACACAGGGTTTGTAACTGAGGATTTAACTTTTATAGGTCAATATGATGTCTTTTAAGTTGCCTGGTGTGATAAAATCCAATTGAATTCTCACTTTTAAACCAACAGGCCTGCAATTAGAAATGTTAGTAAGTTATTAATAAAAGATTTTCTTTTGCCTCCCTCATGTTTGGTTGTGTAAATTAATGAGTAGTAACTGACTGGATTTTGTTCATGGGGTTAAGCTTTTTCAAACAGGAGAATGGTTAATGGTTGTTAATAAAGTAAAGAATTGAAAAGATAGGAGCAAGTTACTAAAGGCTTATTTACTGATCTTTAAAGATATGCAAATGATTTCCACTCTATTATAACATTAGCTGCAACTTCAAAATCTAAATTGTGAGAAATCAGAAAAGATTGTTAACTATCTCAATATTTTCATACTTATTCTTCCCCTCACTTTACTTAAACCGCACTCACTTGGCAAGACATACTCATAATTAATTGCCATTATTATACCTGTACTAAAGACATATGGTCATAATTATGTCTTGAAAATGTTTGTTTTGTAATACTCATTGTGAAGAAATTAATCTAACCCCATGGGAACTGGATAAATTACACAATATTTATGATAACACAGAGTTCGATACTGGTCAAGTTTGATTTACACTTATTAGCTTGATATAGCTATTTATCTGACCATATGATAGCAGGCTTCAGCTACAGCCTAATGTGTGCTGAGCAATGCTTCACCCTCCTGGCTATAATGTGCTAGTACACACATTACACACATAAAATTCATTAGTTTCTCAAATGTCAAGAGAGGACATCTAAATATTTACAATTTGTTTTTTTAAAAAAATAATTATTATGAAAATAAAGATAACAGATGTAATACAGTACATTAGAGTGGTCACTGAAAGGACTTCATTTTATACCACATTTTAATAAACATATTTTAAGCCTTTTTGGACAGTTGTTACTTGTTACTGCATGAAAAACTATGAGAGGTCCCCAGGGAGGATGACTGAGGGCCCCTGAATGGCCTGCAGTATCCTCGTTTTGTTACATGCTGATGACCCCTGCAGGTCAACTGGAGCAACGCCACTGTTGTCTCCTTGTCTTACCTTCAAACTAATGTTGGTGAAATATAAATCAACTTATTTTCTTTGACTGAAAGCAGCTTTAAAATAGTCACAAAACAATGTGTTAAATAAAGATGTTAAATGCAGATGCGTAATGTGCTTGCAAAAGATAATTAATTATAAATGTTTCTTGTAAAATGAAAACTCTTTTTTTTCCCTCTGCTGTATGCTCTATTGTACTACAGTTCTATCAATTTACAAATCATAATAATGACTGACTAGACTTATTTAATCTGTAACCTCTCCTAATCTGTCATCCAGACAATGGTTTTCATAGTGTGTGTAGAGTATGGCTACATGCCAACAGAAACCAGTCAACCACTGCACTTTCATACTATCTCACTGTACTGTTTGTTATCATTCAAACTTGCTTGTTAGCCTCCCTGGTAACTTCAGGTGTGTACAGGACCCACCCAATACAAAACTATGAGTCAATCCAGGTGTGTGTCTGAGTGTGTGTGTGAGAGTGTTGTTTTATCTGTCTGTCTCTGTATCATAAACTGCCTGGTTACACATGAGGTATAAAACAGAAAAAAAAACAGTGGTGTGCATGCAGCTCATTGCAAAACTGTAATAACAACACATTATAAATGGATTCATGGATTTAGATGATACTAACCATAACTGAGATAATGCAAACAACAACACCTTCCATAGGAACAATCTAACTAAATACTTTAGAAATATACTGTAACTGAGAATTTAGTGCACTTCAAAGTCCAAGAGATAGTGAAATGCTATGTGATTTATCACTCTGGGGGGTTAAAGTCAAGCTTGACAAAGAGGGGAAACAAAGAACATATGAAGACACACACAATAATGGGCAAACATTGTAAAAAGCCTTCTGTTAATCATCTTGCAGATCAGAAATATTACAGAAGAAGGGGTGGTTGGCAAAAGTTTTTTTATCTCAACATAATTGCAGAACAGCCTTTGATTTGAAGCCTTTGATGATTTTATCAAAGCTGAGGACTAAGGCCTTGTTATGTAATATTGTGTGGAATTTAGCAAGCTTTAATGATAATGAGCTTGCATCCCCTGATGTGCTTTTTAAAGCTGACATTTTCACTATTTGTAGGTGGAAAAGGAAAAAAAAGAAATATATTAAGCAATTAAATTAATGTTTTGTCAGTTTCTTTAACAATGTGAGATTTCTGAATTCTTGAGCTTAACATTTTTTAAAATTCTGGCTTCTGCTTTAGCTACAGTATTATTATTTTTTTATTTTCTTTTTTAGACATTACATACATTCATACATTAACTAACTTAATGTGAAGACTTAGGTTTTACAGTAGGTGATATCTGTTTCAGAACAACCAATGGTCTTGTATAACATCCCTCAAGAAATGTCTATTTTTTTGTTTTATATGAGGAGCCATCTGTATGTTAACAAGATGCATGGGAAAGTTAGACCGAGACACATCATTAGTAAGTGAGACTATGTCAGTTGTTGACACAATTTACTGAACCAGATGTCAGGGTTTTATATCACTGATTACTCAATGGATGATGCTAGTGTGATTCTCTGGAAATGATATCACATGTGTCTGCAAGTGTCAGCAGGTCACACAGTCACTGTGAATTACAAATGCCACAGTCTGTTTGTTAGAGTTATCGTGTTGTTGCCCTTGCATTGTTTTAATTATTCATATTTAATTTCTTGTCTTTTCATGTATTAGTTTTGTATTCCAGGTGTCGGTTTGTTGTGTGTAGCACAAGTATGAGTAATGTCGCCTTCGTACCTAATCCCTATTACAACCGTGAAATTTACTAGTGATCCATGCTGGATTTTAGTGCAGAAAGCAAACATCAAGTTAAATATTTACTTCAAGCCAGAGAGACCGTGGGTGAACCCTTTACTTTCTCCTTGAAATAATAAACAGAATAGACAGGTGAAGAGACAGAAAAAAAAGATATAAGACACATATAAAGGATAAAGGAAGTTATAGCCAAAAGGTGTGTGTGATGGCAGACAAGTAGCCTATTTCTGAATCTGACAAAATGAACTATCTCTGAAGTTTTTTTTTTCAAAAGCTCACTGCAACTGGCAAATTTCCAGTGCGATTCTTATCTTGCAGAGAAAACATACAAATACTAACATACATTTGCTTATATTAACACTGGGGTTGAAGAGACCCTATAATATTGGCCTGGTTCCAGTTAGTACCTACTACTCATTGTACAGTCAATGTGGTTCACTGTTCTCCTGTTCAATCCATTTCCCTTTTGGAATGAGAGCTATTCTTACACTGAGGTTTGGAAAATTGTACATGTTCAGTCTTGCAGAGTCGTTTTATTTGGAAAAGACACAAACAGGCCAAACAAACCCACCTGAGTCGAGTGGAAGGGGTGTGTCTTTGTGTGCAGGGTGCATATGGGTGTGTTTAGTCTTTGACAGTGGCCTTTCACATTATTACAGATGGGTCTGTCATGTCACAGCTGGATGTAAAATTACATAATTACTGGATACTCACAAATATTCAGCACAGACAAGTCATGCCAAGTTTGTTTAACACACACACACTGGAAAAGTTTGAATGTGGAAACGAGAGTGATAGTAATGCTTAGAGGGTTTGAAAAAATTTCTGTTCAGGGCGTTGGTTTCTTAAAGTCACTGGTTCAGTTCTCACTCGTGACCATACCTCCCTCCCCTAACGTCTCTATGTTCTCACACTCCTGTGTGATGTAGTGGAGTTGTCTGTAATGGCAGTAGCTCAGGGATGAAACACCAGAGGGCACAATATCTCCGTCAGCAATGACAACCATTGTTTCCTCCCATAGTCAAGAAAGATTTTAAAAGCCTTGCATGGTTTTTTTTTTGTGTCCAGGCCAATGTATATATTTTTTATATATATCTTTTTTTCTCACCAGAGCAAAGGGGTCAAGATCTCACCCACACAACTCTTTTCAACTTTGCCCTGTACTGACACTCGGTATGTGTGACCCTCCCTCCTCTCCTCCCTTTCACTTTTCAAAGCTGAGACACACCTATCTGTGATGTGTTGCATTTGCTGAGAGATAGTAGAGGAAAAGCTGAGTTCATTATCGCAAAAACTTCTCCCTGGGTGTCAGCATGAGAAACACAACAGGACTTTCAAATGGACTAATTTTGACCTCAAGAATAATGAACCATGATTAACAAATTCTTTGCGCAACCACTATCTCTACTCTCTGTACTGCAGATTAAATGGGCTGGCTGCTTTATTTCATAATTACTATCAACTGGATATGACACTATCACATGTCAGGGCTGAAATGAGTCCACATTTATCCTGAAGCTGCGACAGTGTAAAAAAGACAAATGCAAATACAAACATACATAAATTTACTGAGAACCCAGATTAGAAAAAATTATTCAGATTTATTCAGAGGATTTTAAATTAAAGGTTCAGTGAGTACATTTACTTTCATATCCAGGTGTTTCCATGGGACAGAGAAACCTGCTTATTCATACCTGTATGCATTACTCTAAAAGCATCCAGGATAATCTGTGTGCAGTTCTGACATGATTTCTAACAATTTCTAACAGCCACAATATTCTGTATGCAGAGACCTCAGTAATGTGTTCACACACCACATAAAATGTTAACAATTGCATCACAAAGTCTGTGAACACTCCAAAATCTAGTATATACACACTCACTGCACACACTGAGAATGAAGAATGTGCTCCACTTTAATTATTATCTGATACAGTCTTTGTCAAAAGATGATATCCTTTAAACTATGAAGATTAAGTGTAATTTTTTTTTTTTTTTTTGAGTCAACTTGTTCCAGACACTGTGTATATATACAAATAAGTTTATTCCAATTGTGGATTGTGGAGGCACACCTTACAGTTTAACCCATACAGAGATGAATCACAATCTCTGGCGTCTGTCTGTATAAATTTTAGCACAAAGATAGGCAGCCTGACAACAATCAAGCTGAGTGAAATGTTCTTCAAACCAATTTAAAGCGTTAGTCACAACAACTCAAACCAACGTGTGACTGCAACATAACTTCCCATGTCTTTTGCAGACTGATATGACAGCCCCAGCACAACACTTCCCACACAGGCCGCAGGAGTGTTTCGTAAACACAGTAAAGGTGTGGTTCTCTATCCTATCCGCTTCCGTCTATTCACAGCAGACCATAATCTGCGCAACAGGAGACTGGGCGGAGAGAGGCGCAGGGTCTGTCCGCTGTCTGGGCAGAGCAGCAAAACTTCCCAAACACATCAAACAACTCAGCAAAGATGAGTGTGTACGACTCCGCTCCTAAAGTGGGCACACTGAGCCACAGAAGCATGTCTAACTCGCGGCCGGATTTGGCGAGTACGGGTTTTCGAAACGAAGCGTTCGTCGGTGGAAACGACTTCCACGGGGACTATCCAGGCGGCCCGGGCGGCGGATACACCTACACCTCCAACGTTTCCAAGGTCTGGCACAGCGGGGGGCCCGGAGGACAGAGGATGCACCTTAGCATGGGTGGGAGCGGAGGCGGCGGAGTTAGCGGAGTTAGGTAGGAGCCCTCAAATCACCTGTTGCTTACAAATAAACATCAGTGTTCACGAATTAGCCGTGGAAATGAAAAATGCGACTTTTTCTTAGTAAATGGCGTCACACCATGAACCACAAACATTCATGGAAATGTTTGAGGGAATGTCGCGCCGGTGATTGTTTCACATTAATGGACAGAAATGGTGTCAAGACGGTTTCAGGTGTGTTCAAGCGCGTTTGTGTTGCAAAGCTGCCTGCACCGACCGACAGCGCACAGTGTAAATTCAAGGGGGAAAGGGTTTCTCCAAAGGGTCGTGACCTCTTTGCTAAGAGTGTAATTTTTTACAATTTTGAGACAAGAGATAGATATTTACAGTAAATAGCCGTATCGTTCCTTAGCTGTTGCCCAATCCAGGGCAATCGGGCATCCGGGTCCTACTGCGATCGTTTATTGTGACGTTCAGAGTCAAGTCTGTGCCAAAGCTTTTTAAGACAAGTTTCCTTTTTTCAGTTTCTTTGTTAATGCTTAACAAGGTTAAAGTAAAATGCTGAATACGTGGCAGTTCCTCTTTAAAGACAGAAAGCCAAGAAATGTCCCTGTGAGTGTTTTTTTTCCCCCTTGTCTTGGTAATTGACTCACTGAACGGTCAGTGACCCATTTCCATGCAAAGCCAGACCTCCAATAAATTGTTGATAATAAGGAAAGATTAAAAAAAAACAATTGAAACCACTTTATTTATTAGATATTGTTTCACACATTTTTGTCACTCTTTTATGCGTTGCTCATTTGGTAAATTGGATTTGTTGTGTTTTAATTTAAATGTCCATGCAATCCAATAATCATTATATGCATTAAGAATAGTTTAGTAACCTGACAACTTTATGAACAGAATGTGTCTTTGAGGCATTGTTTATTTAAAGCCCCCCCATTGCTTACGAATAATGTCCTCGTGTTTTATTTTCAGTGCACAAGGTATTCAGGAAAGAGCTTTTTTCCTGAGCAGCCAATGTCAAGAGCTCCTGCAGAGAGCAAAGATTGCTCTCAATAATGTAAGTGTACCACACAGATTACAGTACACTGAACATAACTGCTCTCATTGGTTTGTTTTGAACATCTAGTGGTAGGAAATTAATCATTAGAATAACAAATGGCTCCTTATTCTGGTTATGGTGAGATTATCACAAATATTAATTCATTTAAGTTAGATTTGTTGACTGTACAATGCATCACACTCTTGCAAGTTTGCATTTCAGTTTACATATTAGTATGATGAATGCTGTATCAGCCAAAAAAAATGACATAGAGATTTACGATGTGACTTGAAAACCAGATAAGATCATCTGCCGCAGTTAAAGTGAAGTATAATTAGACAGGAGGCAAGAGTTCAATGTCTTTGTGTGATTTTGTAGGGGATTGCTGTGGAGGCGGAGAAGTTGTTGGTCTTGACTACAGAATACTTGGAACAGCTGAAGTCCTGTGGCCTACAGCTACAGCATATGCGTATACCTAATGATGTCTTAGTAAGGTAAGACGATGCTGTGTGCGAACGTGCGTGTGCCTTTACAAAGTGTGCCGTCTTTGCATGTTTGCCTTTGCTTGTGTTGATCAATGACACTTTTGACCAGTGCTGCCTGCAGCTTAACACAGATAGGTGGTAAACAGAAATCTGCTTGTAGAGTCAGATCAAAAAAAGCAATTCCTAGGTGGTAAATGGTCACATTCTCATTCATCTGTATTTGCCCACCTCTTTGAAGTCATGAGATCTGAGTTTCCCTTAGAAGATTCACAAAATATTTCCTTTTTTGTACAATTCTACAGTGTCGATCAGTTCCAGAGCATGCATACCGCTATCCAACAGCAACTTGGTGGTAGACGGCCCAGGGGCAGTGTGGGCTCCCTCGATGGGGGGAGAGCCTTTAAAGATGCTATTGCCTGGATTAACCAACAGAAGGTAAGCTCTTCATACTTAAAAAGGCATTTAAGAACATGGGTGACATCACTGAAGTCAACATGACCATGAGAATACATTTCCCTAATCAATACACAATTATAAAAAAATAGGAAAAATGTGCAAAAACACTCATAAAACAAAATGTTCTACTTTGATTCAGTGAAAATATTACCCACATGTCTTGGTAAAACTTGGGCTCAGCAATTTCTAACCTGTTGGGGCAGTATGAATAACAACACCTGCATGTGTGTGCATGCCTGTGTGGGTGTAAAGGGAGGAACACTGGCTGTTTGTTTGCTTTTTTTTTCTGGTAACGGTGAGGGGGGGTGGGATATTACTTATTCTGACCTCCCGTAACTGAAACCATCTGGGCACCCTGCCAAAACTCAATACATGACTGAAGAAGGCCAACAGAGGTGCAGGAGGACTGAAACAAAGAAGATGGAGGATCTCTGCCATTGAAGAAGGAAAGGCAGAGAAGAAACCAACAGAGTGAGGAAAGAAGGAGGCAGATAAAGAAGCCATGAAAGCAAAAAAGGAAAGTAGAAGTAAAGGAGTTTGAAATCTGACTCTCTCCACAGGGTCAGTTGTTATGTGACAGGGCAGGTCAGTTGATCTCTAACGCGTTCATGGGAAAACGCCCTACACTCTACTCCCCAACCCTCCTACCCAACCAAAAACACACCCTGACATCTGTCACCACTTCCAGCCACACCTTTCTATATTTCATCATTCATTTCGCCCCTGTCTGCAGATTTAAAAATATTTCTTTTGTCTTAGCCTTTGTACTTACAACAGCTCCATTTTTTTTTTTTTTTTTGATTACTGTTCTTCATTAGACATTAGCTGCACTACTCACTGTCAGGCTCTCTCAACAGATGTGTAGTCAGACAAGTATTCATGGAGGAAAAGGGAGTGGTGAGAGAACAAAAGCCTTTACAGAAGAGAGAGAGAGAAAAATGCAAGTACAGAGCAGAGACTGGTTGAGGTTGGTTTGCTGGCAGGGCTCTTATCAAAGCTGGGGGCTGCAAACAAGGTGGGGATAGTTGGAATAGTTTCCTGCTTAGCAGCAGATTTCATGATTATATGCTGACACCTGGAGGACAAAAATGGAAAAGGCATAAATTTAAGGTGAAGATTTATAGTAATAGCAAGAAATATTTTTACTGGTGGATGTTCAGTTTGGTTGTTTTTTTTAAATAATAACCAAACCCCTTTAATAGACTAAAGCAAATGATTTATGCTATGAACAATTATTACCAGTGTGGCCAAAGCCTGACATAGAGCTCCATTATTGTCCACAATTAAAGTAATATAAACAGATCAAAGAGTCACATCGCTGCACAGTGTGACATGTTACTTCATTACAATGACCTGTTTTTAAAATGTGTTTCTAAATTGGGAACAAGTGCCACAGACAGGGTAGGGAGGTCATAAAACATTGTGGAATATACTATGCGTTTTTGTTTTTGGCCCGCTCTTCTTAATGGACTTTGTTGACAATAAAAAATAAAGAGTAGTGCCGGCATTATTTAAACTTAATATATATATATTTATACTTGTGTGTGTGTGTGTATATATATATGTATGTATGTATGTCATTAAGAGTTGATTTTGTGACTGTAATTGTCTATAGCCTTTATTGTATTTCTAAAAAGTAACCAGTTGTGATTCTGCATTGTAGCGTATGATTGAGATGGCACCGTGGGGGGACGACTCAGACACCATAGAAAAGCAAATTCTAAGTCACAGCAAAATCCACAGCTCTATCCAAAGGAGTCAGGAAGTAGACCGTGCCAGAGATGAACTGGTAAGTCTTTCTCTGCCATGTTTTAAGCTGTTTTTAGTTGCTGTTTTACTTGGGAGTGTTTAATTGTTCATTCTTTCAATATAATAAAAAAGGTCTATGCATCATATGTAAAAATTAAGAAAAAGCAAAATCTCTTTTTTAGAGGAGCGACAGGTACAACCTTTCCACCCTGGAACAAGAATGGGAAAGCTTGCAGGTACAACCAAAACTCTTTAGCTACTTAGTTCATCAAAATCAGTGGCGTTATGCATGATCACCATTGTTCTTTTTTGCCATGCTCAGAAATTTGTGTCCGTTTCAGAAAATGTCTCACAATCGTGTGATTCAGCTGCGTGAGCTTCAGAGCATCATCGAAGAAATCTCCCGAGCTATCATGTGGGTGAATGAGAGAGAGGAGGAGGAGCTCATGTTTGACTGGGGAGACAAGAACATCGATCAGTACATCCCCCTTAAGCAAGAGAGCTACTCGGTATGATTATCTGGCTGAATTCTACTTTAACCCTAGTTGAGTGTTTCTTTCTTAATATGGGTCTGATTACACATTTACATTTGATTAGTTTTTATTTCATAATTAGTCAAATCTTAATTAGATATGTTGTTCCATATTGTGGCCATTTGGGTTGCTTATTTTCTGTTTTATCTGACAGAGGCTAATGAGTGCTCTAGAGGAGAAGGAGAAAGAACTAAACAAGTTGAAGGTGAAAGCAGATTTACTCCTGAACAACAACCACCCTGCCTCAGATAAGATTGAAGTAAGTAGTTTTGCTTTTATTCTCAAGCAGCAAATTATTCAGTGGTTTTGTACTGATGACTCAACGTGTGTCCACAGGCCTACATGGATACCCTGCAGACCCAGTGGAGCTGGCTTCTTCAGATCACCAAGTGTATCCATGTTCATTTGAAGGAGAATGCCGCCTACAGCCAAGTAAGTGCTCAGTCCAGCTCTTGCATTAGAGCTCTGTGTGTTTTCATGTGAGCACTGATCAAAGTGTGTTGCTGCCATCTTCAGTTTTTCAAGGAGGCCAATGAGACATATTCAAAGCTGCAGAAGGAGCATGAGACTATCAGAAACAAGTTCACCTGCGACAAGAACACCCCACTGGACAATCTCACTGAGCTCCTCAAAAACCTGGAGGTATCATTTTATTCTTAGTCAGGAAATACATACTTCTCTGCAAGTGTGAACCACAAAACATTCTCAGAGAATTTGCTGTGTTCAGTGACCTGAGTGTGAACAATTTGCACGTCTACTCATCTGGTTTGGCGAGTTTCTTGACAGAACAAATGGAATGTGTTTGCATTTATCTTGGACTTCAAATGTCAAAATGTGACAATTGCTTGTTGCAGTTTACAAAGACCCAGTTAAGAACAGATATCTTATTTTTGCATATTCACAGAAAGAGAGGATGCGGATTATGGAAAATAAGAGGCAGGTCCAAAGTCTGGTCAACAAGTCTAAAAGCATTGTCAGGCTGAAACCTCGCAACCCTGAGGACAAGAGCAGCAGCCCCGTCATTGTACAGGCCTTATGTGACTTTAAACAGGACCAGGTGGGATATATGTTGTCTGTCTGTCTCTCTCTGTCTCACACACACACACACACACACACACACACGGAAACAGAAAATTTAGTGAGGTACAAGTATAACTCAGTGTTTCCCCTGGTTGCATGTTCTGGTTTGCTGCAGAAAGGGATTCTCAAAGGAAATGAGGGAATCCTTAAGGACAACTCACAGCGTAGCAAGTGGCTTGTGACAGGACCTGGAGGACTGGATATGTTGATTCCCTCTGTGTGTCTTCTAATCCCCCCACCAAACCCGCTCAGCACTGGCCTCGCCAACAAGTAAGAATGTATAAGTAGAATGTAAATCAAACATATACTGAGAAAATATTCTTACTCTTAAAATCCCATCAGCTGCAGTGGATTCACTTAAACTTCAAAATGTAACGTTGGAGGTCATATGATGTATAGCTTGTGGGGCCACGTATTTCCAGGGACTTTAGCACTTTGAAATATATTTTTTTTTACATTGTCAAATAGATTCTTATGATAGTTCATTTTTTGAAGAGAAAAAAAATATATTTTCAACCTACAGAGAAGCAAGTAATTATTCAGATTATGGAAGAATGGAAATGTGAAAATGTATATATATATTTTTTTTGCATCTGATAAATATTACTATACATATTACAATTTTCATGTAGTGTGTCTTAAGTGCGCACATAACACATTTTAAATGAAATGGAAACGTAGTATTCATACTGATTGTAACTGATGGCTTATTGTGCTCTCTAGGAATGAGCAGTATTATGAAGCCATCATGGCCATCTGGAATCAGCTCTACATCAACATTAAAAGTCTCATCGCATGGCAGTACTGCCTCAAAGACATCAATTACATCAACTCTCTCACTGCTACCATGGTAAGATAACACAAAGAATGCAGTCGACTTCTGAGTTTTATTATTTCAATGACTAATAGTTTTCCGTGCACACAAGGCTGATCCATTTTACTTAGTTTGCTCACTTTCTGTATCTTTTACTTAACCTGATCTCTCATCGTTGTCTGGCAGCTGTCCAAAATGCGTCCTGAGGAGTACCGCAGTATCATCAAAAGACTGGAGACTCACTACCAAGAGTTCCTGCGTACCAGCCAAAATTCTGAGATGTTTGGGGAGGAAGACAAGAAAACCATCCAGGGCAACTTCGATAAAGCCCAGAACCACTATGACACACTGATTATCCAGCTGCCTGCTTACAGTGAGTGTAAAATGTCTTATTCCTTCTTGTCAGTCAAATTAATTTGCAAACATGGTCTTCAGTTCACTTCAAAATTTTCACCAACCACTACAGGGGAAGGAGGGGTGAAGCCTGAATCCCCAAAACCCAAGATCCCCAGGTGCAATGTCCCCAAGACCAACACTCAGCCTTCCACAACCAGCTCTACTATCAGCCTCACCCTGCTCAGTAGTCTGCAAGAAATTCGACGCAGGCTGGAGCTGGCTGAATCCGGTCTCACCAGTCATCTCCATGTTCCCCTGGGAGAAAACAGTGTGTATGAGTGCACAGTGCACATTCAGAAGCTGGAGGTAAATGATGATTAATTTGTTTTTCATTTTGATCTTTGCTATAAACTGCATTTTAGAAATTTGCTAAATACAGGATATAATATAAATATAGGTATAAATATAGGTGAAAAGCTGTCTCTACAGTGATGCAGATTAATTTCATGAAGTGTTCTTTGTCTAAAAAGAGGATTGAATTTAACTTAATGTCACATTTGTTTCTAGGCTGTGCACCAAGATTTGGACGCCATTTATGATGAGTACCTGCGCCTGAGAGAAAAGATTATAAAGCAGTTGGAAGGGATACCTGAGGACTCCGAGCAAGCCAGGTTCCTTCGCTCTGAACTAGAAATCATCAACCAGAAATTGGGAGGGCTGCAGGGTCTCTACTCAGCCTACCTTCAAAGGTAAATAATTTTACTTACACCACCCTTTTATTTATTCCACAATGTCTGAGTGAATATTGCAGAAAGTACTGTGACCAGAACTTAAGGCATTGTGCAGCTGTACTGTTTACAGAGTAAAATCACTTCTCATCTCATCAATAGTTGCATTTGATCTAATGACCAAGCATCTTCAACAGACTGGCGGCTCTTAAGGCCTTGCTGCAGAGCCTTCTCCAGGCCGAGGATATCATTAAAGTCCATGAGGCCCGGCTCACAGAGAAGGAGACCTCTTCTCTGGAACTTCGGGAATTGGAAAACTATCAGAGCACACTGAAGGTTTGACACACTTTCCATAGAGTTGTAGGTTTATATCCTATAGATTTATATTTATATATATTTGTTCAGGAATGTAAAACATTGTGTAACTAAGGACACTTAATTCACCTGTAAAAGAGATCTAATATTTTTGTGCAATTCTCTATTATAGCAAATGAAGAGTGATCTGGAGCAAAAAAGAGACCTGCTGACAGCCATGGAGTCTGACCTGGCAAAGGCAGTGCACTGGAATGATCAAATCTCTGAGTCCTTCCACAAGTGTGATGTTGACTTGTCCAAATACTCAGACCTGGTGAGTCAGATGTCTGACCGCTGGCGCAGGATCCAAGCCCAGATTGATAGCAGGTATGGTTGAAAAACTGTACATGCACACATATCATTTCATTGAATCATTATCTATGAATATTTTTCCATATCCTCTGTTTGTCACTGGCAGCAACAATGTTAACAATATCCACTCATCTCTTCCTCTTCCTCCCACTCTTTCCTCCTCAGAGTGTGGGACTTAGAGAAGCAGGAGACACAGCTGAAACATTATCAACAAAGCAGTACTTCCCTGGAACAGTGGATGGACAATGCCAGGAAGCGCCAGGATACCCTTCAGATGGTTAAGCTCAATGACATCCAGACCCTGATGGACCACCTCAACCAACAGAAGGCACGCCTGTCATTGTTAATATCAACAAATTGAAATCAATAATAATATTTGAACTGAATGTATTTGTTTTTGAGTAGGAAATATCCACCATTTACACTTTAATTGAAATGCTGGATTTTATAAATTATAAAGCTCATGTGGAAGATTTTTCAAAAACATCAGTCCTACCTTAGATGATTTATGAGACTTGGCTTACTGGCTTTTGAAATCAAGAAAATTACAAAGTGTCTTTGTTGTTAAAACACTCAATAATTTAATGGGAATTCTTGTCCAGTAAAGCACTGAATGTCTTAGAAGAACCACAGACTGAATCATATGATTAATAAGTGAGTGTGATGCCTCTTTTCTTGCTATGCAGGCACTTCACACTGAAATTAAAGGAAAGAAGGAGAAAGTTGAGGATGTGCAGAAAAATGCAGACACCTGCGCTGCATCTATAAAGGTTTGTAGTGAGTTAATGTGTTTTCTTTCAATGAAACATTTTACCTGTGCTACTGTGGTAGAAACTAGTCTATACTGACTAATGAAGTCTATATTATGTTGTGTGTTTTCAGAACTATGAGCTGCAGTTGGCTTCCTACAGTTCAGGGCTGGAAACTCTGCTTAATATTCCTATTAAGAGAACAATGCTGCAGTCCCCTGCCTCTGTGGTCAGACAAGAGGTATGAACATTAAGTCACACACATCAAATTTTCAGTTATGTATTAATAATACATATTGGCAACCAAATGAAGGTGATACATGTTTTTACATATTTAAGTGACTGTTATATATTAATAATCTCTTTGTTTTTCCTGTGTATTATAACCTCACGTAATACTGCCAATTTGAAGGTTAATCCCTTAATTGCATGTCATTGAATGATGTAAGTGGAATGTTCACCTCAACATGTCACGTCAGTAATCATCCACCAATTCTCATCCCATCAGGCGGCTGACCACCAGTCCAACTACATAGAACTTCTGACCCGGTCTAGTGACTACTACAAATTTCTAGGGGAGCTACTGAAGAACATGGAAGAGCTGAAGGTCAGTGATGGATTTGTATGATGCCATTTATCATTCATTTATTGTTGCTTTGTAAACAAAAAAATATAATGAACATAACATAAATTAAGTCAGTTTGACAATATGGAAGTAGGTAACTGAGGTTTCTTCTGTTGCTCTCCTCAGATGAGGAATACCAAGATTGAGTTGCTAGAGGAAGAACTGAGACGTCTGAAGGAGGACCGCCAGGATACTAATCAGAAAAATGCATCTCTGGAGGATGAGTTGAACCGCTACAAGCTGCAGCTCTCTCAAGCAAAAGAACAGATCATTTCTATGGAGGAAGTGAAGGTGACCACAGCAATAAAAGTTGATGCTGCCAAGGACAGCCTGGACAGCACACGCAAGCAGCTTCAAGATCTTAACGACCAGCTCACCACCATTAGATACCAACTGGATGAGGAAAAGAGGAAGAGACGGCTGGCAGAAGAGCGCTACACCAGCCAGCAAGAGGAGTATGAGGTGGCTGTTCGCCGAAGACAGAAAGAACTGGAAGAACTCAGCTGGACCAAGATTGACTTAGAGAAGTCTGTGAAGGACAAGGAACGTGAACTGGAGAGGATGAAGATGCTACTAGAGGAAGAGGAAGCACGTCGACGAAATGCTGAATCAGATATTTCAAAGGTAAGAACACAGTGCACCCAGGAGATTAATCAACTTAAGCAGACATATGAGACGCAGATCCACGTTACCAAGACCTCAATCCTGAAAGTCTCACAACAAAAAGAAGAAGATGCTGCAGAGCTGAGACTGCAAGTTGACAGACTCGCTGCTGAGAAGAGAGATCTTGAGGAGGAGCTGAGGAGACTGAGACAATCCATTATTCACACAGAGGACCAGAAAAGCAGAGCAGAGCAGGAGGCCAGCCAGCAGAGGGCCTCAATGGCACAAGAGATAAGGATGCGCAGTGATCTGGAGGTGCAGCTGAGAAGCGTCATGCAGCAGAAAGGAGATGATGAGCTCAAATTAAAGGAAGCCACCAAAAGCAACCAGGAAAAGTCCAGACAGATTAGCATGCTAACATTTAACCTGGAAGAGGAGGGGAAGAAGAGGAGAGCTCTGGAACTGGAAATCAATCACCTGAAACAGGCTGAAGCAGAGCTGAAGGCAAAGAACACCTCTTATTTGGAGACAATAAACAAGCTTAAAGTGTCTGAGCAGGAGATCCGCATCACACGAGTGGAGCTGGAGAAGCAGACCAGTGAGAAAACCAAAGTTGAGCAGAGTTCTGCCAGGCTCCAGAGCCGCATCCGGGAACTTCAGCACACTCTGGATGAGATGGAGGCTGACCTGGAGAAGCAAAAGAAGACATCGCAAGAGGAGGTCACACGTAGAAAGAGAATGGAGGCTGACCTTGAGAGGATGACACATACCTGCCGAGAGCACACCACCACAATTAACACACTGAAATCTGTTCAGCTAGAAGCTTCCAACAGTGGAAGGAAGTATGAGCAGGACCTGAGGGCCCTCCAAGAGGAGTTGGACAAGAGTCTAAGGGAGAATAAATTGACGAAAAAGGAACTGGCAGATGTACTGGCCGAGCTGAAGGCACTGAAACAAAAGCTTCTGCAGGAACAGGCCAAACTTCATGAGCTCAACCAACGCAATGAGAGCCTGTATAAGACCATTGAGGAAAAGAGCCGCCAGCTTAACGAATACACTACAGAGATTGAAAAGCTGAAGACTCTGACACAGAACCTGACAAAGGAGAGACTTAGGTTGGAGGAGGAGCTGAGGGCAGTTAGACAGGAGAGAGATGAGCTGAAGCTTTGCAAAGATACTATTGATGGAGAAAGTGCCACTCAGATCTCATCCTTGCATATCCAGCTTCAGAGTAGCACCAAGAAGACAGCGGAACTCCAGGCTCTCATCAATGACCTGACCAGGGAGAGAGAAAAGCTTAAATTGGAGATAGACAAATTCCAAAAGCAATCGATTGAGGTATTTTTGATTGCACTGAAGGATCATCTCTTCAACTATTTTTTTTCCTGCTTTTGCATGAATGTTTATAGGTGCATTAAGATTGAACTTGATTTTAAAGCAGTCCTGTTTATTATGACAATACTCAAGATGATTTATTTTAATTTTGCATGAAATTCACTCAATTGCATATGTCTATGCATGATGTCTACTCTTACTTGCATATTATGTTATTAACTGTACTCATACAATAACAAATAGCACTATATACTAACAGATTTTCAAACATGTATGCACACTGTGCATATGTACAAAATCCATTAGTTCCATGTATATAAAGACATGAAATTGGATTGTTATTAATTATTACAAATTAATGACATTTTTATATGTTGATGAACTCTTACGATACAACATGCTCAGCAATATGCCTTTTTGCATATAGAAAAACAACATTTTTGCCTTTTGGTACAGCCATAACAATGTGTTCTCTTGTCTCTTTATAGACATCCATCATGGTGCATGATTCCCAGAGCCAATACAATGAGCTGCTGTTGGAGAGGGACAGTTTGCTGTCCAAATTTAAACTGCTGGAGCAGGACAAGAATCGTCAGCAGCGCGTAGATGAGGAGCTCACCCGCATCAAGCTCACACTGGAGACTGAACTCCGCAATAAACAGCGGCTGCAGGATGAAAAGAATTCCATTCTCAAGGATTTCAACTATATGAAGAGTCAGTATGAGCTGAGAGAACGCCAGATCAGGCAGTGTGAATCAGACAAAGACAAGGCTGACCGCGAGAGACTCTCGCTGAAGAATGAGATTGAAAAGCTCATGAGGGAGCTGAAGAGTGTTGAAGAGAGGTACAAGAGTCGGCTGCTGACCTCTGAAAACAAGGTGTCAGACCTGGTTCTGAAGAGAGATGCCCTGGAGAAAGAGATACAGATGCTGCGGCAGAGACCCTCCACTCGTGACAAGGAGACCCAGACTGCTGGGAAGGTCCCAACAATTGATCCATCCAAGCTGTTATTTGACGGAGTGCGACGCAAAGTCACAGCACACCAGCTTTGTGACTGTGGTATAATCAGTAAAGCCACTCTTGACCAGCTCCTAACAGGACAGAAGACAGTGAATGAGGTAGCCATAGACATCCAGCTTAGTCTAAAGGGTACTGGCATTATTGCTGGCATGACAACAGGTTCTCATGAAAAAATGCCATTCACTAAAGCCAAAAACAAGAATCTCCTCAGCCCAGAGAGTGCACGCATGCTTTTGGAAGCTCAAGCAGCAACAGGTAACATAGTGGACCCTGTGTTAAATGAAAAGATGCCCGTAGATACTGCCTGCTCCAGGGGGATTGTTGACACAGAAGACAGAGATGTCTTGCTGACAGCTGAAGCAGCTAGCACAGGCTTCAAAGATCCATATACTGGCAAAGTGTTATCTGTGGGTCAGGCTTACAAACAGGGACGCATAGACAAAGACACAGCCATCCGTTTGCTACAGGCTCAGGAGTCTGTGGGAGGCATATTGGATCCTGTTCTGAGTGTGTTTCTTCCGAAGGACCTGGCCTTGGATCGCAATCTTATTGATGAGGACCTCTACAGGGCTTTGAACAAGAAACCAACCTGTTATCTGGAGCCTGTGACTGGAGAGAAGATAAGTTATAATGACCTTAGGAAGAAATGTACAGTAGAACCTGTTTCTGGCTTGCTTCTGCTCCGTGGTTCAGAAAATCCCACAAAAATACCTGGTATCCGTGGTGAAGTCTCTGTCGAGGACCTCATTAAATCTGAACTTCTGGATGAAACAGACTTGATGAAGTTCAGCAAGGGTGAGCTCACCGTAAAAGAAATTGAAGACAAGCTGAAGTCCTACTTGCATGGCTCTACATCTATTGCAGGTATTTATGATGAGGCCAATGACCGCATCCTGCCTTTCTATCTAGCAATGAAGGAAGGTCTTCTCATGAGAGGAACCACCCTGGAGCTTCTTGAGGCCCAAGCTGCCTCTGGTTTCATTGTTGATCCAGTCAACAATGTCTTCTTGACAGTGGAGGAAGCCACAAAGAGATGCCTGATAGGGAAAGAGTTTAAGAATAAGCTGTTGTCTGCAGAGAAGGCAGTAACTGGATACAGGGACCCAGCCACAGGAAAGACAATCTCCCTCTTCCAGGCTATTGAGAAAGATCTTATTGAGAGAGGTCATGGAATCCGTCTTCTTGAGGCCCAAATTGCCAGTGGTGGGATTATTGACCCCCAACAGGGCCATCGTATTGATGTTGCTGTTGCCTATAAAAAGGGGTATTTTGATGAGGAGATGAATGAGATCCTAACTTATGAAGGGGATGACACAAAGGGGTTCTTTGACCCTAATACCAGAGAAAACCTGACATATCTTCAGCTGAAGGAAAGATGTATCACAGATGCCAAAACAGGCCTCATACTCCTGCCACTCAAAGACAAGAAGAAGCCCCAGAAGTCACAGGAAAGCCGTACCAATGTCCTCCGAAAGAGGCGGGTTGTGATCGTTGACCCAGACACTGGGCTGGAGATGTCAGTGAGGGAGGCCTATCACCGGGAGCTAATTGATTATGACACCTTCCTGGACCTGTCAGAGCAGGAATGTGAGTGGGAGGAAATAAGTATCAAGGGGTCAGATGGCTCTGCACGTTTGGTAATAGTGGATAGGAAAACAGGAACCCAGTATGACATCCAGGACTGTCTTGCACGTGGTATCATTGAGCAGAAGTCTTTGGATCAATACCGTGCTGGAACCCTAACCCTCACTCAGTTTGCTGACCAGATTACCAGCAGTACTTGGAGCACTGAGATGACCATTACAGCCAGCAAAGTTGATGACTTGGTCACCTGCAGCAGCCCAACCCAGGCCACACCATCCTCTCCTACTGTCCGCAAACGCTTCAACAGTATTTCTATTACTGTCTCTCCCCCTGAAATGTTTGATGATCATAGCCCTGTGGCAGCCATATTTGACACAGAGACCTTGGAGAAGATAACTATTCCTGAAGGGCTCCGAAGAGGCATAGTTGACACTATTACAGCACAGAGGTTGCTCGAGGCCCAGGCATGCACAGGTGGTATTATCAACCCTTCCACTGGTGAGAGACTGTCACTGCAGGATGCGGTCCATCAGTGCATCATTGATGAAAGCCTGGCTTCGAAGCTGAAGCCTGCCCAGAAAGCCTATGTTGGTTTTGAGGACGTGAAAACTAAAAGAAGGATGTCCGTAGCAGAAGCAGTAAAGGAGACATGGCTGCCTTATGAGGCAGGTCAGAGATTTTTAGAGTTTCAGTACCTGACAGGAGGCCTGATTGAGCCTGGCAGTGGACGTCGCATTACCATTGAAGAGGCTATCCGCAAGGGCTGGCTTGATGGTCAAGGTGCCCAAAAGCTTCAGGATTCACGAAACCATCAGAAGAACCTGACCTGTCCCAAGACAAAACTGAAGATCTCCTACAAGGAGGCAATGGACAGCTGCATGGTAGAGGAAAGCAATGGTCTGAAGATGCTGCAGGCCTCCTCTGTGTCCAGCAAGGGAATCAGCAGCCCTTACAATGTCTCTAACCCAGGATCTCGCTCTGGGTCCAGGGCTGGTTCCCGTACTGGCTCTAGGAGTGGATCTCGTAGAGGCAGTGTGGACTACTCCTCTTCTTACACCTACAGCTTCTCTTCCAGCAGTACCACCTACAACACCAGCTCTGCCTCTTAATGCACTACAGAGAAAAATACTAAAATTCAGCTATACTTATTATTAACCATTATTATACAATTTATGTACTGTTTGCTTTTCTAAAAATGTTTTTGTTTTTCTGCTAGTTAATAGATTTTGGGAGATCTGATTAAAAAAATTAACCCGATTCATTTAAATGTTTTGATTGTTTGCAGTTTTTGGTGATTTGGTGTTTGAACATCAAGCCTATTGCTCAGTATAATTCATATTATATATATATATATATCCAATGCATATTTTTTAAATAAATATATGTGTCATAGCTAATTTTAACACATGGCTTTTTTTTAGAATATATCAGTGTTTTATTTTGCTTGTTGACCTCAACTTCAGCATGCGCTCACAATTTAGCTTTTTTTGTTGCAGATGCCTTAGTTCTGGCCTAAAGTAGTGACTTGAGAAAGTATTGATTATAACTGAATATTCTTAACATTGAATATTGGTTATGGATATATTTTGTCACTAAAATGTTATTCAAGCTATTCAAAAATAAAGTTGTTATAAAAATTTCCATTGATTGATTTAATTGAATCATTCACTCACTTGTTGAGTATCTATATTGTTCAGTAAAAGCTGAAACCATTCACTGTACATCTTTGTATCAAAAGCAGTATTCATTGTTACCATTGGATGGCGCTAGTTATCATGCTAACTGTTATATAGCAACCCACTACAGCAGGCCTTATATTCTACCACAGGTATAGTAATAAGTCAAATTTAGGTTGTAGTCTATAATATTAACTTGTCTCTTGTGTTAGAGATTTTAATTAATATAATACGTATTTTACCAGTAATCCATAATAAACTGATAATTTTGGACAAACCAATTAATCATTCAACATTTCTGTCTTGAAAAGTTAAACAGACTAACTATAACAAGACATTTGAAATTCAACTAACAGTTAAAGTACGACTATGGCATTTTTTATGAATCAGTGAATTACTGAAATTATAATTGCTTGAAATATGCTGTTGCCTAAATGTAGCCTGCATAAAACACCTGCATTGCACCACTGAATCTTACCACAATCCCACTGTTTAGCTATTTTGTTTTAGATTTAAAAATAATATTTGAAAAAAGAGGAAGGTTTGTGATTGGAGGCATAATAAAACTGATGTGACATGATATGACAAGTTTGTTTTTTAGGCGATCAACTGCTGGATACTAGAATGTTCAGTTGTGTCCACAGACTTATAATGATAATGATAATAATAAAAACGTTATTTATATAGCAAGTTTATAAAGTACTTTAACATAAGGATCAGAGCAGAACAAAATACTCCAGAATAATAACAGGGAGCAGATAGACACAGTAAAGGGAATACAGGGAGGATTAAATAATAATAATAATAATAATAATAATAATAGAATTATACTTATACTATACTGGGACCTGGTCTGGATGAAATATGCATTTCATGTTATGGTCTTACACCAAAAGGCTCATTTTACCACTACGCGTCCAGCCCTCACATGTGAAGGAGATTTTGGGGGGTCCTATGGGGGGCGGAGGCGGGGGAGGAAGTCCGACTGCGTGTGAGGAGCGAGGGTGAGAACAAATGGAAGGAGACAGAGGGTGGAGGCCACAGATAGGGGAGGTAGAGTGAAAGGGGGAGGGATAACGGGAGACAGCCCTGGCGGCGCAGTGGGAGGACTATCCCGTGCCAGGACTTGTGGCGGCTGCAGCGACAGCTCGGACCGAAGGAAGTGTGTTTCGAGGGGCCGAGCAGGAACAACGGGCAGGAGCAGCTAGAGCCGAGCTCGAGCTTCCACTGCGCCCATTTATTCATCACCGCCAGACGCAGAAAGGGCCTAAAGCACCGGGCCCGGACGGGACAAAGTGAGCTCGCAGAAAGCGCCTGTGATCGGGCTTGAGAGCACATTCCAGCGGAGGGAAATGAGCCTCTCAGCCCGCTCTAAGCCTGTGTGACGGGCTGAGGGACAAGGACTTTACCCCTGTCTTTCTCTTTCAGCAGCTCTGACTCACAAAGGGGAATCACAAGAGGGGATAAGAAGAAGCATCAAAGAGCTCTGTTTGAAAAGGTAAGGCATAGTGTCTGAACTTTTCCACGGTCAATCATTGGCAGGGAGGGTTTTTTTTAAAAAAAAGAAAAAAAAAAAGAAAAAAAGTTGAACAGGTCAGTACTTCAAACCAGGATAAGACTTCCACACAGTGGAGTACCTCTCAACCTTCCTTTCCCTCCTCTTTACTCCTTTGCGCAGTCACATTTCATTGAGTTTGCTCATTTATTCAAAACAGCAAAACGAGGCACCACTCTCTGTATTTACTCTGGCTTTGAGCCCCAGGAAAACCAGGGGTGTGTGTGTGTGTGTGTGTGTGTGTGTGTGTGTGTGTGAGTGATTGTGTGTGTGTGTGTGCGCTGCAGCTCTTTCAGCAGGAGTCTGAAGACAGAGAAGGGAGTCATTCAAACTGAGCAAACACTGCTCTTGTGATGCCCCCCCTCCCCTTTTTAATGTGAAAGACTATTATTGAAATTGAATTGAATTGAACTCCCTTAAACTTGGCCCGACTGAGTCATTTTAGTTTTTTTTATTATTATTTTTTTCAGCCTTTTTGCCTTCCTCAATAAATTGTGTTGCTCACTAGCTATAATTTGGTGGTCCCTTGCTGTTGTGGGCCTTGGTGTACTGGAGACCTATTATAATGTGAAACATATGGGGCCATTCTTGTGGGAGACTTGTACCTCGTAGTCTACAGAGCGCCAAAAGAGACAGGCCTACTTTGTCCTTTGTTGACCGCTTTGACTGTCCCGTTGATGGATAAATGATGGAGGCAAACAGATCGAGAGAGTCTGGCTTTTTTCTTTTACCTACAGCTGCTGCGTGGTATTTGCGGCCTTAGGGCTATGCTTCTCCGGCAGCCATTGTTGATGACATGTACAAGCGTCCTTACATCACAGCAACTACAATCTTCTTCCCCTGAATATCACTCCCTTCCCTTTTCTCTTCTCTGCAAACCAGACTTACACCTGCATGTACACCTTCTTGAGCACCTTTATTTCAAGTAACATTAACCATGCAGGTTGTTCGTCACATTTTGCAGGCTAAACTCTTTCAAGATTAGCTTTAATTACAGACCAAGAGAGACAGGAGAAACATTTTTGAACTGGCAATTATAGTTTTTGTTGCCGCTTCTATTTTGAGGTCGAAGTCATATGAACAATATCTGTCCCACAAGCTGAAAGAAATGTGCATCAGAAAACCCAAAGTGTCGGTTTTCTCTCACTGATAACAGGCGGCAGTCATAAAGGACTAGAGGGACTGATGAATGGGGATCCTGATAGTGTGGTTTGGACAGGTGGATTGGCAGTGGCTTGGGGATTGTGTACTGTAAGCAGAACACTGTGATCTAAACCCTTGAAGAAGCAGCGTGGGACAGAGCACTGGGGCATTTCACTTTGTCACAGCGGTGCCACGGCCACTTGGCTGACATGTGTAAGCCATTAAAGAGAGAGACGGAGACCTGGAGAAGTGAGGCTGAAAGTAATAAGGGGGCAAGAATGGTAAGAAAGAGGGGAAAGCAAACGAGATGGAGAGAATGAGAGAGCGAGAGTGGGAACGTAATCCATTTTGGAACGCATTCCACTATGACCTTGGGATAGAAAACGGTAATTAGGGAGTACTTTAGGAGCCTTAAGGGTGCATAGATTTGCTCAGAGCCTGGGCTGTCATTTTTATTCCCTTCAAAATAGTGGCACAAATACATGTTAGAGTTCCAGCGTTACAAAATAAACTTTCTAAAAATGCCCGGCTACCTTCTTCCGTGGCTTGCTTTTTTCAATAGTTCTCATGGTTTCGTTTATTTCAGTTCTTCAGCAGTGAATGGGTGTCAAAGCCACAGCGTAAACACATAGAGCCCCTGACAGGAAAAGGCCAGAACAAACTGTGGCCTTGTCCCTCTTTGGGCTCTTAAACCAGCCTGTTATGTCACTGTGGACATGTTATCCAGCAGCATGAGGCATTCGCTCGTGCCAAATATGAATACAAGGCGGTTTGGAACAGGGAAGCTGATGGTATCAAGGTTATTAGATGGCTATTAGATGTGAATGCTAAATACCAACTGGGGGCTAAAGCTAGAGGATAAGGGCAAGAAATAAATCTGTTCTGTTTGTGCAGCTATTCTCATCTGATGGAGTAATAAACTGGCATGAATAGTTATTTTCAGTTGCTGGATAAACAAAGAATTAAAGGTAATAGGAAGAAATGTAGCAAAATTTAGTACAAACACTTAAAGTATCATTTCAGTCCTGCAGTACCCCAAAGGCGGCCAGACTTCCTGAAGCATTTTATGGCACTTAAGGTGTTAGGCAGGTCTGCAGACAAACAGTTTAGGAGATCATTAATCTGTCTAGAATCTCCCAAAGAGACACTAATGTACTGTATGCATGGGTGCTTTTCTCCCCATTTTTTACCAAAACAGAACCATCTCCAAGAAGCGGGGTTGGATGAGCTTTATCACCTCACACTGAAATTGAGCTGTAACAGCAGAGGCTTAGCAGTCTGTACTAGACACAGTTTCTGTTAAGGTGTAACCTGAGGTCTGGTGCTATTTGGAAAGGAGTCCCCCCCTTCCTCCTATTAGTGATACATATCAGTGCGCTCATTTTTTATTGCAGACATAATTTCACTTTAATGGACCTATAAAAATATTCAGGCTGTCACAAAATGGAGGCTTCTGCCACAACATGTCAATCATAAACCAGAAGTTTAAGCCAAGAGAAGCAATTCAGTTTGATTTCAGCATGTGAATGGGGGAAGGGATGCTTTGATTGCTTTCATATGTGTGCAGACACACATGAATAGTTTAGTTATATGTGATTGGTTTAAAAACACTAAACATCTTAACTATTTCAATATTGATTAATGGATTACTTGCAATTGGAATTTGTCATTCTGTGCAGTCTATAGACTCTAATGATAATCACAATAAGAACTGAAAATGAATGAATAAATCCTAAATATCCTACAAATCATAGTTTCTGTGTGCCTTTCTCTATGGTTATTTCTCTTTAATGCATTCTTTCTTCTACTGGTTTGTACAAATATGTAAAAGAAATCTGCATGATGATGAACACACAGAGATCTCTAATGGAAGATACAGCTGGGGAGCCTGCAGACATGTAGCAACCAGTCTAATCACATACAAACAAACTTTCACGTAAACGGATTCAGTTGCTGTGGCTCAAGCTGAGGTGTAGGAGAGACTTATTATTTGTTACAGACAAGCATATGAAGGTTTTGCCAACTGTTGTCACCACAGTGAGCTAAAAAAATGAAAACAACTATGAGGTCACCGTTTACTTGATTATCATTTTACCCTTAGGGGATGACTTACTTATTGATGTCTGGAGTTTGAGACAGTTCCCCCCACAGTTTATGTCCTATTACCTGATGCCGTCCTCTTTCATCTCGTGGTCCACCTGCTCATACGAAATGGAAGATTCCATACCGTGGGGACCAGGTGAAGGGTGTGGCTCCTGAAATAGAAGCAGGCTTCATCTCAGCGCTTTAATATTCCTTCCTACTCTACTCTTCTTCCCCTGCATTTTTTAAAATGCATAAATAGAATGTTTGATGAATTTACTCTCAGCGTCGTTCTGGGCAATTGAGAGAAAGGCATTTGGAGCTGGCCATGCATGTGAGAACGTGGCTGACAGCACCCACGCAGTCTAGTCAAGCTCTTACCTGCAGAGTTTGGTGCTGGGGGAGCCAGACACACCCTAATCCCCCAACATCCTGACCTTTGTAAACCTGTTTCAGCTTGTACATAGTAGACCTGGCAACCCCTATTCCTGAATCTCTGTGCCTACCCCACTCCTCTACCAGACCTGCTCTCACAGTGCCATGGGTGGGCTTGGGATTTGAGTTCCTTGGCACTGCTTATTCTGCCTTTGTGAGCTAATGCTCTGCCTCAAACCAGGAACAAAAGCAGTCAGTGCAAATTAAAGACCAATTATCTTTAGTGCGTGCTGGGGCAAGTCGCTCGTGTTGGCTTGAATGATGAGTGGGAGAAGCTAGAGGTCTTTGGAGGAAAGGGATGTTGGTTACTGCAGTGCTGGGCAAGCAATATTCATGTGAAATTTAATAAACCTTAAGTAAATTTCAAAGGTTTTATGATTTATTCTGTTGCATCAACTTTTGTGGAGCTTTTAATTAAAATTCCATCAAACTTCATAACTTGAAATAAGTTATTTAATCAATTATTTATATTGAGTCAACATTCTGGATAATATACTTCTAACTGTACTCTTGCTTAGAGATAGACAGCATGGTTGTTTTGTTGTGTGGATTAAATACACTAAATATTGTTTGTTAATTTCTAAGATCTAGATGTTCTGGTAGGCATATTTTATGTTTGTTACACTTGGGCAGGCTATTTCCCCCTAGTCCCCAGTCTTTATGCAAAGCTGAGCTAACAGGCCACCAGTTGCTTTATTCTAACCTTAGAGAAATAAGAGTGGTATAAATCTTTTCATCTAACTCTCTTCAAAAGAGAAACATTTCAGCATTTTGGGAAACTTCTGTAACTCCATTAAAATCTTTGATGACAGCACCAGAATAATTTATTAGTAATCTTTCACACTCCTGGGTTGCACAGAGGTTAAGTGTTGGTTAGATAGCCTTCCCATCTCTAGTTTGCACAGTACTTTGACACTTCCAAAACATTACTAAGCCTTCTTGCTATACCCCTGCCCTGGAGACACACATAGCCTAAGTACTGACCGACCTGTTCATTAATTTCTCATTAGTCAACAGTTTTTCCTCAGAGTCTCGGGGGAAATTGACTAACCCCGCCATTAGTTCCAACAATCCCTGAGGACCTCTTTCTCCTCCCACCACCTCCACCAACACACACACACTCTCAATACACCCAACCCTGTTTCCCCGAGTGATGACCTCTTCATTGACATGGCCTCTTTCGTTCCACTCTGAGGGTTGGTTTAAACTGTCCCTGGTTTATAGCTCTCTCCCTGGCCCCCTTCAAAGTGTTGGGTAGTAGCCTGTAGTCATTGATGATTTAATTGATGGATTCATTCTTGACTGTGGATCGTTTAATCACAACAAACTATCGGTGTCATTCAAAAAGGATGGTGATATGTTTGATATGAGTTTTCTGAGATTTTGAGTCATTGAGATTGACACTAAATTCTTGATCTGAAAAAAAAGTAGGGTTTGATAATAGTCTAATATAAAATACAAAATTTTGTCATGGATAGAACAAGTACAACTATTTCGATAGCAATTTTTCAAGAAAAAACATCTAATGATTCCAACTTCTCGAAGATGAGAATTTGGAGCTTCCATTATTGTAATCTTTATGATATGAATCAGAAAGTGCATTTTTGAATATTTTGAATATTTATTTATTTAATTATTTAACATTTGTTTAATCGGGATTGTGTGAAAGATGAAATCTTTTATATTATAGTGCTCTGGCCGTTACAGCCTGTAATAACAATGAATTACAGAAAAACAAGGTAAGACAGATAATATAAAATATACCACAAAATCATAATTAAATGGAAAGATTTCTGATACAGTGACATGAATTGCTAAAAACTACCTAAAAGCCACCTGAGAACAAAGCCCAGAGTCACCTAAAACTGATTTTTTTAAAAAAAAGAGAAATTAAGACTAATGAAACACCTCGAAGTTCTATGAAACCCAAGAAGAGCGGGCACCCAGTTTCTGCAGCAACGACTCGAACTGACAGACCTAACTAGACTAGATAAGAGGGTAAAGGATGTGTGAGGGTGAGGTGGTGGTGTGTGTGTGTGTGTGTGTGTGTGTGTGTGTGTGTGTGTGTGTGTGTGTGTGNGTGTGTGTGTGTGTGTGTGTGTGTGTGTGTGTGTGTGTGTGTGTGTGTGTGGTGGGGGTGGGGGCATCACCACAGGAAGTTCACTGCCATGAGGTCACAGGGACACACCATCACTCAGGGATTTACAGTAACTGGTTTCAACTGGAGTTCTTTTTTTTTTTTTTGTATCTTTGTCATTGCAACTGCAACTGGCTGAGAGTGGTTATATCGCTGGTGTCCAATCTTTGGATACCACTGTACTGTATCTGTTTATACAGTACAGATAAGCAGCAATCATCTTTCGTGTTAAAAGGCCCCGGATATGTTTCATTTGTACCAGTACAATACTTACATATAATACTACAGTGACACACTCAGTTGACCGTTGCTGTGCAAACAAGACACCCTCTGTCACAATCTGAATCTGGAATTGAGGTCATTCTCTAAACATATCTTCAGGAAGCTTGGGCACAATGACTAAAGCGGAGGACTTTGACCATCAAATATTGACTTGAGTAAAGTCACCTGCCTAAAGTAGGTGACTTTATGGTGTGCAGTTAAAGAACCTTGTCCAACTGTGTGACTGCTTCAACTTCTTTCACCAGGAACTTCCAAGATTCAGGGATGGAGGAGGGATATGAGCTCGACCTAACGTATATCACAGAACGTATCATTGCCGTGTCCTTCCCCCGGCTGTGCTCAGAGGAGATCTACTCACACAACCTGAAGGATGTCACACGAATGCTCAAATCCAAGCATGCAGATAATTACCTGGTCAGTGCTTGTTCATGTGCTGCTCGCTGTCTCACCTTGAAATGTGCTGTTGCCAAGTGTCAAAGTGCAAACAGTATTGATGTCTGTGCTGATGGGCTTTCATGGAATATTGACATAAAAGTATTGATCTCTGGTGCTTAGCTCATCTTTTGAACATGATAGTGTAACAGAAGGTCGTTAAAGCGGAGGTGTCATTTGCAATAATCTTCCTTTTTTTCTTTAGATTATCAACCTCTCAGAGAGAAGACATGATCTCTCTAAAATGAATCCCAAGGTAAGTTGAAGTGGCTATCATCTGTACCAAAGTTGATAAAAACATAAAGTTAAACATAATATTTCAGTGGTAAAGTAGACCTTGCCCATCGTCAGCTCTGTCTAACCAGATACACGTAAATGCCATAATATTGATTGGTAATGCATAGGGACAGAGGATATAGCTTTGCGGAAAGGCATGGTATCTGTTCACACTGTAGGATGTGTTTTCAGACCCTAGATACGGGCTGGCCAGACCTGCATGCTCCACCTCTGGATAAGATCTGCACCATCTGCAAGGCCATGGAGAGCTGGCTCAATGCTGACCCACTACATGTGGTGGTTATACACTGCAGGGTGAGCATCTACAGGTTGTGTTGTATCATTATCAGCAATAGCACATAAATATGGCTGTTGCACATTTCTTAAGTTTTTTTTGTAAATGCCACTGGAAACTTGACCTTAAATCTTAAATACTAAAGGGTGAAATAGGATGTCTTCCATCTTAAAATAACAGTCACATGCCTCTTTCTTTCTCAAGTGAAAAAAATTAAAATTTAAGTTTATGTAGGATCCCATCATTCATAGTATTTTTGGGGCATTGAAAACAGAGTAAAACCACAAGCGCAGAAAGTGTCATGAATCATCTCTCTTGTTCCTTTAGGGCGGCAAGGGTCGGATCGGTGTTGTCATTTCATCTTTTGTGCATTTCACCGATGTGTCGGCAAGGTAACCGCCGCTATGTCTCACATTTTTTATGGTATGTTACTATGAATGCTTGCTCTCAAGTTAGGATTCGTCATAGTGTGTGTGCACCAGATTCACAGCTGGCAGAAAACGATAACAACAGCGAGCTGTGACAACCCATGAAGACTCATTTTCTAGACCACAAGCAATGTCATCGCTTAACCACAGCTGATTTATTTACCTCTTTTGATATGGGGTCAAGGTGAATCAGAGAGTGAGTCAGAGAAACGTTCCCTCTTTCAAAGCAAAAAGGGAAACCACACAATTTAGGCTATGAATCACCCCATATTGAATTGCATGAATCAACTTGGAAACATGTTAGTTACTGTAATAGCTTCTGGCCACAGTGTCAGTTTCATGAAATCTATTCATTGTGAAGAAAACCCATTCCAACCCATTTTCTAACCATTGTCAGTCAAAGAAATTCACATAGGCTGGTGCTTCACTGAGCCCTAAAGTCAAGAAATGCGGCAAACATTTGGAGAGACAGCCTGGTGTTATGCCACTACGCAGATTCTCTCTGCATGCAGCAGACACTGTAGCATGAGCACACACATCGGCCTTTGATTTAGCCAATCCCTAGCTTCCCTTAGTGTTTGTTTCCCGCTTAGGGGAACTGGGTCGGTGAAGGTGAATTTGAAAGACAGAGGGCAAAAAGAGGAGTAGAGGAAGAGATAGGAAAACAATGAGGCAGATTTACAATAGAATAGATTCAGCGGGGTGGAGCAGAGGGAGAGGGACGACAAGAGAGAAACAGAGCTGGGGTGAAAAGGCTCCAGCGCCTGTTGGTTTTAGGTCTGTCTGAACAGCCGAGCTGTGAACACACTATGGCCTCTCTCTGTCCTCCTCTCCCCCTCCGTGTTTACTTAAGGCTGCCATTCTCTTCCTCTTTGCTGGAATCCCCTGTCTCTCTAGTTACTTTCACTCTTGTCAATTATGCATGTGTATGCCTGTGTGTGTGTGTGGGTGTGTGTGTGTGTGTGTGTGTGTGGGGGTGGGGGGGGGGTGTGCATTGTCCTAATTGAAGTCAGGGTTAACACCATTCAATTATAGAGCAGCAGAGTGTAATCTCTGTCAAGTCATAATTGCCTAAAGTGTTTAACGTATCTCCTGTCTCCCTCAAAGTGCTGATCAGGCATTGGACCGCTTCGCCATGAGGAAATACTACGATGATAAGGTCTCAGCTCTGATGACACCTTCGCAGAAACGGTAAAACCCAAAACATAAACACGCCCTTCTGCATAGCAACATGCGTCTAACCATGTGTTATTGCTGTTTTTTTGTCGACCCACGTCTCTATCCAAACATATTCATGTCTCAGATGCACCTGATTCAGTCTATTTGTCACTGAATAGCCTCGTCATTGTTGATCATTATAATAAGAATTGGGATCCCATGGAAACCTGGTGTAATCCTAAACCTCATCACTGTGAATCATCATTGCTCACACTGATGACTCTTAAAATTGAACTGGTGTCTTGAATTTGGTTTGTTCTAATTTCTTGAAGATGTCATGTTTATCTGAAAAAAACCTTCATCAGTGACAACAGGGACAGAAGAGAAATTTTTTAATAATAATCCCAATAGTATCAATCTGCATATTTACATAAAACAAGTACAAGTACCAACACTAGAATAATACTTGAGGTAACACATAGAAAAGACGGCAAATGTGCCTATTTTAACACATTAGAAAATAACTGAAGGATGTCATAGTGATGTGTCATGGGTTGTCTCACCTTAGGCTAGCAAATTCAACATTTCCATGCAAATCCTGTTTCGAAACTGGGCTGTTGAGTTTGAAAGTTATGGACATTTACTAGGTTCTGAGGTACTAATGAGAAAAACATACTGGAAAGTGTAGGAGCCAGCATTTGTCAAGCTCGACCCATTTATGTGACTAAAAGACAGGATAACTTGGCCTGTGTTGCATTTATTTTGACCAGTCTGTATGCTTGCCAGGTATGTTTGGATCCTCAACAGTCTTCTCAATGGATCCATGAAGATCAATGCCTCCCCCTTGTTTCTGCACTGCGTCGTCCTTCATGGGATACCAAACTTTGACGCCACTGGAGGTTATTGTTGTATATTGTTTACCACTACACACAGCTGCAGTTCCCTATGAAAATACAGTTGCTGCTACCACATCAACCACATCAGAGGTGGAGCCGTAAATAAGATGGAGACTTATCTGTATTTTATATCTTCTTCTTTTTCCAATACACACGCATGCATGCTCAGGCAGATAGAGGCACTTGCATAAACATAGCAGAGGAGAAAAGCGTCTTTATGGGTTCCCAGTAAACCCACGGGGATTCACACCCTTGTTTGCATGTAAATAGCTGTTTTCACTAATTTTGCTGAAACAACAGAGGTTTTTGTCACATTGTGGAGCTGAAATCCCTTTCTCACAACATCTTATCACACGTTAGCTGTGAGCAAAACAATCTGAGAAGGTCATGCTCTCAATCCTCTTGTAACAAGCTTTTTTTTTCTTCCTTTTTTCAGTTTGTTGTCCGTACATCAAGGTTTACCAGGGAATGCAAGCAGTGTATTCATCTGGAATCTAGTAAGTAGTTTATGCGGTACAGTAATTTGAACATTATTGTTTACTTCAAAGAATGTTAGAAAACTTGAAAGCAATTTTCTGTTTAAGTTAGTTTAATGGTGATTTTAATTGTGAGTTACTGCTCTCTGTAAATATCTTTGATTGCTTCCAAACTCTGGCTTATATTGACTGACTCCTGTTGTTTTTGTTACAGTCACATTGGTCCAGGCCACAGAGAGCGGGTATGCATCACCCTGGAGCCTGCCCAGCTTTTAAAAGGAGACATCATGGTATGGAATGCAACAAGATGCCTTTTCACAAATTCTGAAATCAGTTCCCATTAAAGTAATCGCGTTTTGTCTCTCTCTCTTTTAGATTAAATGCTATCACAAAAGTGACCTAACTTCAGAGCGTGAAGTTATTTTCCGGCTGCAGTTCCACACGGGAGCAGTGCAGGGCTACAACCTGATGTTTGAAAAAGAAGACATGGAGGCTGCCAGCAAAGGTAGACCTGGGGAAAAAAAAACAAACAAAAAAAAAAACTCTGAGAACGGGTCTGAACATGCTACTGCTAGTTCACAGCAACTCTCTTGCTCCACGCAGCATCTGAAGGGCTGAGTCTGGACTTAATTTAGACTTGGCACTTCGAGACCAATAATCTTGTTTTCCTAAACATATTACGTGTACTGAGAGAATCCTACTCACAGACAAAACCATTCATCTTTCCATTTCTGCATGGCAACAACATTCCTGTCTGTTTATATTCCAGATCCCAGATTCCCAGATTATGGTAAAGTGGAACTGGTGTTCTCGGAGGGACCAGAGAGAATTCCAGGTAGATTCCTGTGCCTTTATGTTTTTCAAAAGTTCCTCAGTTGGAAAAGCAGACTCTGTGCTTTCTCCATTTCTTCCATTTGTGCCATCCTGTGCTCTGTTCCTCCCTCTCTGCCCCCTGGTGAGAAGGGATGTGGAATGCTGCCGAGGGGAAATGTAGTGTGAAGTGTGTGCTGACAGAGAGGTAAAGAAGCACAGCATGTGCTGCCCCAGATCCCCACAGGAATGAAACTATGTTGTATGGGTCTGTGTGCGTCTATGTATTTACTTGTACGTTAAACACATCTCCAAAATTTTATGCTGCGGCAACATAGTGAAAGATTTCTGCTGGAATAAGACTGATGTGTTTGATATATGCTACACTTTGAGATATTTCTGGTAATTGATATTCCTCAAAAATAGGATATTTCTTTGGTTTTATTTGTTGTTATATCATGAAGCAGTTTCATAATGAACGGTTGAATATTTGGGGAAATTTATTTATTTGCTTCATTGCAGAGAGTCACATGAAAACATGGATATCACTCATATGTCTGTATGCTAAATATGGATATACAGGCAGGACCCAGTTAGCTTAGCCTGGCAAAATGACCCCCCAGTCCCTCTAAAGCTCAGTAGTTAACACATATCCGGTTTGTTAGTTCATTCATTCATTCCTTACAGAAAACAAAATGTTAAAACAAATAAAATATTTTTTTTCTAACTTTTGCATAGACAAGCTAGCTGTTTCCCCCCTGTTTCCAATCTTTCTGCTGAGCTAAGATAACTGCCTGCCAGCTGTAGATTTATATTTACCATACTGTCATAAATGGTGTCAATCTTTTCAACTCTTGGCAAGAAAGTGAACATATTTTCCTGAATGTGTAACTATTAATTTTAGACTTTTAAACTGGATGACGTAATGTAGTAGTTAAACTACATAGTGAGAAAAAAGATAAGAAGAAAGAAAAAAATAATAAAACATCCACTCTAATGTTATTTTTGGGTCCAGGTGCTGACAGGTGGCAAAATGGGGCAGATGTTATTGTGGACTACAACACCACAGATCCTCTCACCCGCTGGGACTCCTACCAGAACATCTGTGATATTGAAGGTACTGTTGCTACGCTGCATTAGTCACCACATGACTCACTCTATTTTGTTATAACAGTGCCAGAGTCTTACTAATGAATCAGATGCTATCTGAGCAAAAATATCAGTGGTTGTTTTATGAATGGAAAAAGAATGCAGAGGGTGTTATTATGATATTTAATTACTATTGTTGCTTTTATGCTATTCAGTGTGTTCCCTGTTTCTCGGTTACACAAATACATACACAATCTCTCTTTTTCTCTCAGTAAGTTAATACAGCGTGGGCCTGTGCCCCATGTTATTGAGGGACTGCAGTATGATTGCATTAACATTGGTGGTAGGGGTTATTATACATGAAGGGGAAGTTAAGTCGTGTTTCCACAGTGCCTGTTTTTATTAAGGCAAAACTTTACCTGTGTGTAAGAAGGTCTTAAGGTTGGAGCAAGATTGGTATGACGAGCAGTGTTGTTTCTGTGTGAAGGGTAGGGAGGAGGAGTGTTGTTGTATGGAGTGAGTGCTGTTTTCAGAGGAAGAGCAGCTAGTTCTCAAGAGATTTCTATTTTGTTGTTTCATCAAATGAATAGGCATGCTTTACCCATCCCACACACACAGCCTTGCTAGCGCTTGCACACACACACACACACACTCACACTCAGAGCCACCCTGTCGGGGCGTCCCGTCCTAACTGCGGTTGTTGCTCTCCACTCAACCACAGAATTCACAACAACCTCCCAGAATAGTGCGACGTGGTGGTGGCATTAAAACACAGATCCACCCTTTCCCAGTATTCATTGAGTGCTTTTATAAGCAACATGAAAATGAGCTGCCGTTTTTTGGGGTTTTTTTTTTTTGGTTTCGTTTAAAATATCCCCATAACACGTTCATGTAGAATTTTATGCAACACCTCTGGAATACAATTAAAGAGCAACCGCTCAAATTTAAGAATATATCAAAGCAAAGCAAATACATCAACAAAGAAGCAATATTTTCTCTTGCCTTTTTTCCAAAGCATTCATGTGGGATATTTACAGCCTTGTTTTCTCATGTAAACACTACATCTGAGAGGGAAGACTGGGAGCTTTGTTGGAATTCTACATCTACTTACCACCAGTCCTGTGGCAAGCCCAGTTTGCCTCTGAGAGGCTGTCACTCATAGACTGCTCAGGAGGAGGAAGTCCAAAAAACCATTGCCACTATAGTGCTAAGGTTGTGAAAAGAAAACCTAATTTACTTCAATGGCTTTTCAATCACCAATCACCAGTGAGTGTGTGTTTATCTCCATGTGTGAATTAAAAGCTGAATTTTAAAAGACTGTTTTTTTCCAGAAAGGTTGTTGACTTGAGTTTGTCAAAGTGGGTCATTGGCTTTGAGTGGCTTCGCAAACAGCTGTTTGTGGAAATGAGTAGTTGTTTATGTATGGTTATGGCTCATGCATAAGAAATAACAAGAAACTTGTGCAGCCCCTCTACAACTCCAACCTCCTTAAAGGGCTGGTTCACCCAATTTACAAAAGTAAGTTCTAGTTTTATGTAAAAATGCAGGTAGTTGTGGCTCAATCAATTTTTTGATTGAGATTCCTGCTGCCACTTCAATACAATGAAGGTGAATCGAACATTGTCAGGGTATTCAAGAATTATAATTTACAAATTCAACAGCAATTTTTCTTTCCAGAGGTGGTGTACCCGTTAGTCTGAACAATCCACAGACCTTGCTTTCAATCTGTAAACTTCATAGTAATTATTTCTGCATGTGGGATGTAATTTCACAAGAGTTCTATTGGAGGAAAATAATATTTAGTACAAACACAAGGTTGACATGTCTGACTTAATAATGTTTCACAGGGACTTGCCTTTTAATTGTTCAATATTTGCAATATCACATTATTTACTGAGACAAAATTCTAAATAAACCACAGGATGACTATAATTTTGGCTGCATCCAAAAACTCAAATTTAGGATGACTGAAGTGAAATAGTTAATTAAGTAAACTGCATGGAGCAACTGAACATAAACTATAGTGTGAACAATTTGAAAATTGTAGGTAACATGTAGCTCATCACATGCCATTCAGAGTTCCTGCATGTACAAGTTGAGTTGCCCATAACAAACCCACTCATTTTGTCTGAAAATATCAATTTAAAAATTGCAAAGTCTGTGGATAGTTCATAGTAACCAGGATATTGTTTTTGTTATTTTTATTTTTTCCATATTTTGGGCACCAACAACAAAACTAGATTCACCTGTTTTGTATTGGAGCAGAGGCAAAAATGGGTCAATACGGCTACAGGTGCGTAGTTTGTTCCTCTCTCCACTTTCTGTATGAACGGTGTGTCCAAATAGTACACAGGATTTTAAGAGATACCAGAGAGCGGCACATGTAGGAGCTTTGGCGGAAGAAAGTGATGATGATGATGTTGATGATGATGATGATGATCGTTATTATGCGTTCAACTCATGGTTTTGGCATTCAGATGGTGCAGAATAACTGGAAGGAATGGAAAGGGTTGGGTAATTGCATAGCCATACACAACCAGACCTCCTCTTGTGATATGAGAGCAGTTAGAGGAACAGCTCAGGTCTCGCCACTCTGCAATTGGTGGATTATTCAAGGCCTTGCTGTACCACACCAACCAACATCATGAACGCTAGATATAAATGGTTGGACTGGTTTTCTCAAGCTCACTGGCTAAGGACATATTTGGTTAACCATTCATGGGATTGTTAATGTCAGTGCAATCCTGATAAGTCCTGGTTGAAAAAAAAAAATAAAAAGTTTTTGTAACAATTGTTGAAGCCCATAATTAAGTTTAAAGCACATCTGTTTCATGGTGATATTGCACGTGAAGAGGGCAGGCGTGTAATTTCATGACACACAAGAGTGAGAGGAAATCAACTTGGCTGCTGTTTTTCATGAGAATTGCCCAGAGCTCCAAGTAGAAGGCAAGGATTGCTTTAATTAAAAAGTGTCTTTTTACAGAGTGAAAAAGTCTGGAGCTGCAGGAATGTTGTTTTCATTCACTGATCCACTCTGGGCCGCCCTCTCCCTTTCTCTCCCCCCCCAGTGGGGTAGTCCCCTAATGCAGGGCAAGAGGTCGGGTTACTGCTTTCCTCTGGCCCGCCCCCGGCCTTAAACCCCGCCCCACTTGTTTACATTCCTCTGTCCTTATTTGGAGATCTCAAGGTCCCCCTTGTGTAGAGTGCAAACACTCTCACCTTCTCAGAAAGAGAGAAAGAAAGCAGGGCCAACTTATTTGAACTCTCTTGATTTGACCCTGACCATTATTTCCTGGCTAGAAGCCATGTCCGCTCTCGTGTGTCTGCGTGGCCTTTCCTCCTTTTCAAGTTTTGCTTTACAAGAGATGGGGATTGTCTTGTGCTCTTACCTGGCAGTGGCAGCGAAGGTAAGGCTTTTTTTTTTTTTTTTTCCTTGAGACAGATGGATGGCCGTGAGAGGGGGAGAGAAAGGAAAAGAGAGGCAGGATGACAGGGGTGACAGAGAAGGAGAAAGATGGCCAGTGTTGAGGGAAAAGGGGAAACATCTGTCTCAGAGCCTGTTCGCACCTTCCTAGAGGGAATGTTACAAGAGGGATTTGTTGGAAAACTCCCGGCGGATCTGACCTGCATGGAGGCCTGAGCCCAGGCTGCTCAAGGCTGTATGCAGGGGGTGAGGGGACCATACATACAGGAGCTTTCTTGAGGAAAAAGAGGAGGGGGAGCTTTTATCATGCGTGTCTGGTATTCAGATCCTCCAGTCATAGTTTGACTGAAAGGCAAGTACTTAAGGCGGTAGATTGAGGGAGAAGCATAGGAGTCATGTTCCAGCTCTTTTGTTGAGGAGTGACAGTGAAACAACAGTTTTACTTACTTGACTACACAGCTCACGTACATGGACTAGAATATCTTTTCCAACAATCATTCTGTGTAAGTCAAGAAAGGCTGATTTTTTATTTTAATTAATTATTTTTTTTGTTGTTGTCTTTGTCATGATGGATTTGACTGACCTCTGGGAATTCTATGTTACTTCTGAGGATTAAGGAGGTTGTTTGGACATATGTTGGGGGTCAAGGGGCAAGCAAGAGGGAGTAGGGTGGCTTAATCACAGCGGGGTGAGGAATGCAGGGGTCAGACTCTGAAGATCCAGAGCCGTCTGAGTCTTGTAGTGGCATACAGAATAATTTAACATCTCTTATATAACCTGAGTGTGTGCTGCATACATCAGCACCTTGGCAGTTCACCTGACAGGCTGACGGGAGAGAGAGAAGTTGTTATTGCCAAAATGAACAGGATATTTTTGCTTGAAATAAGTTTGTAATAGAATATAAAAAAAGAGGTGATTTGTCTCAATTCAGTTCCATGATTAATGTTTTTCTCTGACAGTTATTTGTTGGCTGATGTTGTGTATTGTCTGGAATGTTGTCTTTGTCAGGTGAGGTGTGATTGTAAGTGTTGAGCTTTGTCAATAACAGATTGTGAATGGTGGAGTTTGTGGAATGACATGACTGTGCTTGTTCATGGAGTCTTGCATTATGTGTGGTTTTGTGTTTGTCTGTGTGAGTCTGCGCTGTTTGTGTGTCTCTGTGTGTTCGTGTGCCCGTACCAGCTGACTGTATGAAGCGCTGCATCTCTTCTATTTTGCAGCACCGCGCTCTCAAGGCCTAACCCAGGACAAAGCAACTAGCAAGAGGAGCCCCAGTGGAGGAGAGGCAACGCTGAGCCAAGGGGCCCGCACAACCTCTGCCACCTCCAGCCCTGACCACAGCGACCACGCCCTCTCTGTCAGCAGTGACTCGGGCCTGTCTAGCACTTCCCTGTGGGCAGACAGACCCACACCTATCACCACCACTACCGCCGCCACTACTGCCACCATAAGGACCAACCAGGGCCCCAGCCAGCAGGAAAAGGTCCAGCTGAAGCACCTCCTAAGTGGCTTTGGTCTTGAGGACCCTTCATTGGAGGAGATGGATGCTCAAAGCCCTAGGGTGGACATCCAGCAGATAGTCCCAGCCCAAGTGCACATCAATGGAGACTCCCGTCCCAGAGAGAGGGAAACAGACATTCTGGATGATGAGGTCATTACAGGTCACGATCTACACAGTGTGGATAGTTTGGGGACCTTGTCATCCTCCTGCCACAAGAGCAGCCAGAACTCTCTGCTGTCAGATGGCTTTGGGAGTCCTGGAGGAGAGGAGCAGCAGAGCCAAAGCCAGCACCACCTTCACCATCCTGCTCACCCTCCTATGGAGGAATATGAAAGAGCCTATGCTGAGGCTAGAAGGGGCTATCTGAACTCCCGGAGCAACTCTGTGGCCTCCTCTAATCCCAGTAGCGCTCCCATGCCCAAGCAGCATGTCTACAGACAGGGAAGTTATTCCACACAGTCCTGGGTTCGCCAGCAGCAAATGGTCGCAGCACAACAGTTTATCTACATGCCAGAAGAAGGAAATGATACTGAAAGATACCCAGGGAACAAGCAGGGGAGTAGTTTGCCCAACAAACCACTGGGAACTACGGGGGACACAACAGTGGATGCTCTAAGAACCACAGTGCCCAACAAGGAACAGACAACAATAAACAACAACAACAACAACAAACAGGACGAGGAGTTCAAATCTTTAACTATGGACATCGACAACTCCATCGATCAGCTCAATCAGCTGATCATGGACCTGGATCCTTCATTTGTGCCAGTGTCGAGCTCCATTAAGAGGAATGGCAGCACGCACGTAAACAGCTCGGCCAGCAAATGCTCAAAAGACAACAGTCTCAGATTCAATGAAAATAACGCAGCAACCCTGACAAACACGCAGCAGACAGGTAAGACAGTCTGGGTGTGGTGGTAGTGGTGGTGATGATGCGATGTGGTCTGGAAGTGTGGTCATGAAAAGAAATGTGTGTCAGATTATTATGAAACCCGAAGGGTTGTTTTGCTAGAAATATCTAATACGTATGGTAGAGATAGAACTTGTGAAACAACTTCACTGAACATGCTGAGAATATTTTAAAACAAGAGTTGTTTCTCTCAAACAGCATCAGCTTTCCTTCCCCAGAGTTTACTTAACAAAGCACACCTCTCCTTCTCCCACCTGGCGTGTTTTAATGGCAGAAATAGCAGGGTTGTTGCCAGGTTTTCAGATGTTTTCAGTATGTTTCTGAAGAAGGAGCACTGTCCAGACTTGTCTGTGGTGCTATCTGACTACAGGATCAGTATGGTACATGAAAAGAGGGAGAGCAGCTGTCATCGAACTTTCTGAGCATTGCTGTCTCTGTGTTGGATTATAGAGATTGCATACAGGAGAAAAGAGATAGTTACAAAATCAAAGTCCTTAAAATAACTGTGGTTCTTTCAGACTTCCCTGCAGACTGCAAGGTTATTGTTTCATTCAATCTTTCATCTCCAGTAGATCTCTCCTTATTATTGTGTGCTGTCTGCGCAGCATGGCACTTCCAAGTTTCCAAGTTCTTTCCTATCAATAATTATCTGAATAATAATCAAGAATTACTATAATTCTAAAATGTCCTGTTTGATTGTTGCTGTTAGGTTTGTTGTGTTTTAAGATTTTATGTGTTGTAATGACTCTTGTAGCTATAATATCCACCACTTAATTTCCACTTCATTCCAGATGCAACTGATCCCAGGACCATTTTCAAGGATGCAATATATGATCTTGAAACACAGCAAAAGAGTTTCTATCAGTAACTTTATGTCTGCTTCTATCACCCAGTTTGGTGATACACCTAGAAATTGCTAGATTACAAAGTTCCATTGTGTATAAGTTAGTTTCTCCCTGAGCCCTAAAGTGGTGATAAACATCATAAGAAAAATGTGGAAACATTTTGTATTTTTTTTATCATATTATGTTGATGACGATCTCTTATAAGAGTTACAATGATAAAAGCTGTTTTATGTCAGATTTGGCTCAGCGTTAAAGAATATTTGGCTCCATCTTACTATTGTCAGTGCAATAGCGCTCTGTAACATGTTTTTAGTTGAAAGTCAGTGAGGCAGAGAAAATGCAGAAAGCTGTCTGGATGTTAGCAGTCCGTGAATCACACTCCAGTAAGCGTACATGTGGTGGCAGGGGGCACAGGATAGAGAAGCCTGAGGAATTTCCAAAAGAGGAACAAGTGAGCCCGGAGGCAAAAATTTTTCTATTCGATTCCAAAGGCATACCTGTCTGTGCATATCAGCTACACTGAAGAATCATTCCAAGAAACAAATGCGGAAGGGTATAACTCTGCTCTTTCACAAATAAGCTATGAAGTTAGGGATCGTTTGCATTGAATGTAGGCTCAGACTCATTCTGCAGGGCTGTGTTGTTACATAAGGCTGGAGCGTTAGAGCTATTTATGATAAAGCAAAGCTGATGAAATTGTTTTGATTTTATGGATAATTTATGACTATCTGCAAAGTCATTTTAACACCACTAACTGCATTACGGAGGAGAGGAAGATGAAGGAGAGGGAGGACAGAGGTTACAGTATTTGTGTAATTGGGGCTCACATACAGCAACTGAGGAGAGGTGACAAAAGCTCAGTAAGGTGGAGGATGAGCAGGACCGCAGGCCAAAGAAAAGTCGTCAAGGAAAATTTGCACGAGACAGTAATATTTTTGTTAAATTTATATTATAGTTTTGTTTTTGTTTTTTTCTTTCAAAGAGTTTTAAACCACATCTCTGTAAAATGCAGAGATAGTATAGGGACAACTACCTTGGTGGAAATTGTGTTAGCCAAATATCTACGGCCTCACAGTACTGTCTGTATTATATTGCCCAACCGTTCTCCTGGGGTCACATAAGGTTACAGAAACATTGGCACTGAAAGTGAGTCATTGGAGAGAATGCACATCTCTATTTCACAAAAGTATCTTAACCATTCAGATCCATGCTTGCCCGTGCCCATGACTGTTACACACACCTCTTAACCAACATACTGACAAAGTACACACATTATCTGGATCAGTGGTACACATAAACACAATTTCCTGCAGACAGATGTACAATATCTAATGCAGGAGAAAGAACTTGCATCTCTAAATAGCATAGAGCACAGAGAAACACCGCCAAACATGCATCACACCGTCTGTGTCATCCATATTCGCCCCAGACCAAGTGAGTAATGATCCCCGGCAGTAGCACTTTTGCACCATTAGCATTCTTCAGGGATGAGAGGCCAAGCTCGCTGGGAGGGCTCAAATTAACACCCTGGTGCTGAGTGGCAGCACTCATCAGAGTTGTCACAACATTGAAGGCCCCCCCACCACCACCACCCCAACACACATACACACACACACACACGCCCCACGCCACCAGCCAGAACTGGAATTCCTCAGCTGTCCCGTCCTCTGAAAACATGACTGTAACAGCACCCTGGGGTTAGCGGTGTGGCCATTTCAGTTTATGGACTGACTTAATAAAAACATCGTCAGTCCAAAACTTTTTTACAGAGAGAGGTCATGAAAGTAGCCAACTCCAGTAACGAAGCTGTCCACATGAAAATGTGAACTGAAGCTACTGTGGTTGTAAACGTAACAGTGCAATTTAGTTGTGTGCAGTAAATCAGAATTACAGTTGAACAAATTCAGCTGAATCATATTAATGACATGATCATTTTGAGCCACTATTTCTCAAATGTGTGTTGTCCAGTTGAATAATGAGCTAGACGCGCTGTCCTTTCCTTTAAGTAGCTCGATGTACGTTACATCCTTGAAAGCAATAATGCCTGTAAATCAGTCAGCATTTAACGACCGACTTGCTGCTGTCTACCTGTGTGTATCCAGCTGTCCAGTCCAGTGAGGGGCGGGTGAGTGTCATGCGGAGTTTGAGTCGTCAAGGGAGTGATGTCACAGATCACCCAGGCTTCTGTAGTTCAGGGTGGGGTGGGACGGAGGAGTACAGGGGCCAGCAGACATACTCCCCCTGTCTGCCACAGTCCCAGGTAAATACTGCGCACGTGCACACTGTGTGTAATGCTTGTTTGTATGTTGTTTTTCCCACGACTGGATGCTTAGTGTTCTTGTGTGTGTTTCAGCATCCCATGTTGTATAGGAGTGACATTGCTGACTACAGGACCCAGGGCCCCGTAATAGACAGTAGGGTTGAAGCCGGGAGTGACATGACTCCACCCACTCCTGCCTTCCCCATCTCTCCACCTACACCGTATGGTAAGTAGCTTCTCTACATATGCCTCCCGTGTCTTTATGAGTAGGTTCCTTTTATGGGCATTAATTATTTTGCATTTATTTGTGACCAGTGTTGTTTTATTTGGTTTAATTTAATGTCTACGTCCTTGTTTCCTTTGTGTTTTCAGTAAAAAATATATCAGAATTGACTCAGTTAAGGCAAACACCATCTCCAAGCATGCAGTCATATGGAGGCTACAGAACAAACCATGGTAGGTTTGAAATGCAAACTGAACTCATTCTTTTGAGAAAACATCATGTGAAGCTGTTAGGAAAATTCTTCACGTCTGAGGGAAGAAATTGGTCTTCCTTTGTGAACCTAACAGTTGTGTATAAGAATAGGCACAGAACATTGGCATAGAAAAACAATCCTCCACGAATTCTCCAGAAACATTGCATTTTGAACTAAAAATACAACAACATTTGACTTTTTTTAAAACCCTACGGATTTGAGGCAGCTTAGTTAAACAACTGACCTGTTGAAAAAGAGATTTCCACTATTCTTCTATGGACATATTTGTGTTTTTTTTCCTTTAAACCAATTAAAGTTAGTGAGTGAAAAAAGACACACAGGGAGTGAGAGGTCATTGCAGGAGTCTTCTTTCATGTCTCACCCCGTGACTGCCTGTTGCTGTTGCCTTGCCTTACCTAATAATGGCGAGATTGTTGTTCCTGGAATCTTAGTGGTTTTGAGACAGAGGCCGAAAACAAAGACGTCTCATGAATGAAAAAGCAGGGAGATTCCTAGCCGTTCTCTGCCCTTCATGGTTGGTCTGTGTGGTCACAGCCTGAAGGGAAAACTTTTTTTAAACAACAAACAGTGTTATTCTTCAGATTAAAACCAATACCTTTGTCTTTTTTTGTGTGTGGACAAGGAAGCACATTTGCTGTAAGATTATTCTCAGAAATGAGAAAAGTTGTGCATTTATAGCACATTTTTATAGCAGCAGCATTTGTGGACTTAGATGTAAATTATCCCTAATAATCTCTTTATGTTGTTTTTTATTGTTTACTCAATCTTAATGGTAGTATCTAAAAAAAAAAAAAAGAAAGAAAGAAAGAAACTGGTGTTGCGTTGCATCCCAGATGGTTTAAATTAAGTTATCTATGGTATGTTTTTGGACCAAGCACAAGATTTGACATGTCTTGAACTGCCCACATATAGATAAATGATCTCACCATGAACCTAACCTGTACTTTCATTTTCACTCTACGGTGACCTCTTATTGACTCGTTCCCATAGAGATCTACAGTATGTCTGAATGTTGTAGGGCCTGGGAGCAGATCTGTGCCCCTGCTGTGCCTCTTACTACCTCAGACACTCAGGCAAGAATCCCTGCATTCAGTCCTGCTGCATCTCCATGGTTACTGTGGGTCACCGTTACACAAAAAAACATTTGTCTCTGTGTACACAGAGGGGAATCAGGGACAAGAAGAAACTCTTTTCCTGTCTTCGCCCTTGTGAACGATACCCAGAGAAAGCCTGGCTGTAAAGCCCGAGTTGGAGTATGAGCCTTTAGATCCAGGGCTGTCGGTGGCTCCAGACTATGGCTGATTAAAAATAAGCTTTCAGATAATTATGTAAGAGGGTTTTTAATTTCTAGCTGCAATTGAGTTTGATTTGTTGACCCTGTGGGTTGTGGCAGTGGTAATTGGTAATTGGTTTTATATAGATTGATGGCTGGGTTTAAGGCCATGTGAACAGCTTTCTTTTCATTTCAACTCTGACATTTATTGTTTGTTGCTGCCCAGAGATCTTTCCTCAGGGATTTTTTTCCCATATCATACAGTCCTGTTTATTTCAATAACTTTATCTTTGCTTATTTTAGGATCTTAAGTTTGTTTTGTGAAGCTTTTCTCTCTGTGTATTTCTGTTTATTCATAGCATTTAAAATACATAAACAGCTCTATCCAAACTGTGAATGTGTTTCTAAATACGCTTGAAGAACTTGAAGTAATACTGTTTTTTTTGCTCTTACACAGAACCACGGGAATATTCAGAGACGATTGGCCATGTAGGAGGTGACTCCTCTGTAAACTGCCACAGGACGCTAACTGCTACACACTCTGCCTCTAGTGTTGGGACCCTTAAGCGGATAGACAGGTAGAAATCTGACATCTACAAATTTTAAAGTTAACCATTTCATTACAAGAAGATGCAAGTTAGTGTTAGAAAGTGGGATCGCTATGATGCACAGCAACAGTAGCTTTTTCATTTAAATCCTCTCAGTCTTTGGGCTTGAAAGATTAAACATTGTCCATTTACTTAATATCAGTAACACTTTTTTTTCTTAACTCAAGCTCATCCATGAACCAGTCCTGGCCAGAGCATCCCGTCCTGAGCCGCCACTCCTCTCTGAGCAGCTACACCTCCACCAGACAAGCACCACAGCACTCCATGTCACTGGACTATGGCCACCACTCTCCTCCCCTGCACCATCCACATATCCACCCAGCTCCCAATGCCCACAGCTCACCTCGAAACAGCCAGCGAAGCTGCATGGCTCGCCACGCTCTCAGCCACAGTCCAGCTCAAAGCTTTGACGAGCAGGATGACTTGAGTGCTGGCTACGCCCCTGACTGCCCAAGCTCCACCTCTTCTCTGCTGGGGAATGGAGGCATGGACAGGGACCTTTTGACCACCATGGATGGGCAGAATCAGTCACAGAGTCATCCCCAGGTACAGCCCCCACTTCTGCCTGAGAAGAAGAGGGTGTCGGATGGGGAGCATTCGCTGGGAACAACTTCTCCAGCCCTCAGTGGTTTCTCGAGTCCCCACAGCGGGAGCTCAGTTAGTATTCCTTTCCCCAACGTCTTGCCTGACTTGTCAGTTCAGACACCGGGCACAGCTTCACCTCTGCCAGGTAAGCTAAGGTCTAATAAAGAAACCACTGGCATCATTGGCATTATTGATGATTAACAAAAGAATCCTTCTGAAGCTGTTTTGTCTGATTATCATGCTTTTTTTTTTTTGTTTGTTTGTTGTTGTTTTTTTTTCAGATGTACTGGCCAGCAAGCAGGTTACTGTAAAATTTGTGCAGGACACATCGAAATTCTGGTATAAGCCAGATATCTCAAGGGATCAAGGTAGGCTTCCACTGTCCACTTTGTATCCAGGCTAATGTAAGAGCCATAGAGCATCTAGAGCATAGAGCATAATTATGTTCTCTTATCTCAGCCATTTCAGTATTGAAAGACAAGGAGCCTGGATGCTTCATTGTTAGGGACAGCCACTCCTTCAGAGGGGCCTATGGACTGGCAATGAAGGTGGCTACACCTCCACCCTCTGTTCTCCAACAGACCAAGAAAGGTACAACACATGTGAATGAGTCATGTATTGTATATGTATTCTCCATTAATGCAATGCATTTTATTAAGAAAAGAATATTAAATAAATAAATATTTATTAAACGTGTTCACCAAAAGGTTGAAAAGTGTTCTTTCAATTATCATAGAAAACGTATCACCAGTGGTCATGAGAATCCCACAATCCCACACAGCCATCTACAGTTACAGCCCACTGTACTCACCTTCATGGTGGAACATGAGAGTCCCCTCCTCTGTTTGTGTGTGTGAGAGCTCCTCACTGTGTTTCTCTCCTGGGCATCATCGTGATGAAGCCAAACAGACCCCTATTGCCTGATAGTCTTAGATGTACAGCTAATGTTTCACCCCTTCACAAAGGATGTGGCAAGTTCATAAGCCCGTTCTGATCCCAGGGCCTTCTCCTGGGAAGCTCCCTGGCCCACATAACTAGATACATCCGGGGTTATATCCGGGGAATGGGTTCAAAACAGGTGGCTTGGATGTTTACCTTCCAATGTGTTTCAGTAAATACAGGATTGTATTTTCTTTCTTGGAAAGAAAACAAAGCCTCTGGAGGAATCTGACTGCGTTTCAACCTGAAATGCTGATTCATCAGTGGTAGCTTTTTTTTTTTTTACCCATAAGATTGGATTTTTCATAATATAGGCTATATATTTTGACAAAAAAACAACACATGAGGGCACAAAGGGTGCCCTTATGCCCTTTTTCTACCAGCCCACCGCAGCGTTCAACCCTTTCATTTTATCCCACACTCACACCTGTCCTTTTGTTTGCTCTCACCCCTCTGCAGTCCAATGGCACCTGTGGTGACATCATGACACGGTCCTTCTCCACACTTTGAGCTTAGCACATTGTGGGTCCTTACAAGTGTGAAACCCAATCCACCTTAAGGAGCGGGCCTTTCTCCAAGCCTTTGTGTCAAAGACATTCCTCACATAGACTCCTCCTGTCCCCTCAGAGGCGCTTCTGTTGAATCATAATCCCATTAATCTCTGGGGAGATTGAATGGAGTGATTTAATATGTTTTATGTAACTCTTTAAGGTTGGGAAATTACACGTCGTACTGAGATAAATGCTTGGAACTGCTTTTTAGGTCAGAGTAAATCTAGGGTGTCAGATTGAGGACAGTTTAAATAAAACAGACCACAGACAGTTGTGAGGAATTAATTATCTCTCATATCTCTTTCTGTATCCTCTCTGTCCTTTTTTTTCCCTCACAGGAGGCGATCTAGCCAATGAATTAGTACGCCACTTTCTGATTGAGTGTACACAGAAAGGAGTGCGTTTGAAGGGTTGCCCCAATGAGCCTTATTTTGGTGAGTGCCTGCTCTGTAAAAACCTCTCTCTCTGCATGGTTGCATTACAACAGTGACCGCTCCTGGTTGTTTGGCTGTCCCACACCAAAGATCAAGCATTCATGCACAACACTGCCCTCTGTTGGTGTGTGGTACATTGTGCCAGTGGCTAGTGTTGGATAGCTACATTATCTATGCAACACACAGTGATTAGGGTTCAAGTTTTTTGATTAATGTTGATATTGTCGTTCCATTACCTGTAGTTACTATTATACTATAATTATTCATGCTAATAATATGTTTTCTGTCGTCTTTTTAGTAATATTGATAAATTGATGTGATAAAATAAGTATCAAATCTGCCACTAATGTTGATCTCATATGCTGTTCTTTTACAGGAAGCTTAACCGCATTGGTCTGTCAACATTCAATCACCCCCTTGGCCCTGCCCTGTAAACTTATTATACCTGACAGAGGTAAACATTCACACACAGTTACACACAGTTTTATTTTCTTGAGGAAGATTGTGGTCAGAATAGAAAATAAGGTAATATATATAAATAAAATTAGGTATTGGGGCTACCCACAAAACCTAAAAGCTGTCTATTTAGCTCCAGCCATATAGTCATTCTATTTGTTTATGTTGTGGTTTTCACAAAATAATCTCACTGATGTTTTTTTTTTTTTTTTTTTTTTTTGCTTTTTTTTTTTTTTCATAGATCCTCTTGAAGATGTTGTGGAGAATACCTCACAATCAGTCACCAACTCTGCCGCTGAGCTGCTAAAACAGGGTGCAGGTAATTATCTAAATATCACTTACTATAAATAGACATTATAACAAAGTAGTGATGGCACTGTACATAAACACCGACTCAGTCCTTGTGTACAGTGCTGTGACAATTTTGGAAATGAGTGTACCCACACATAGCCATTTTCTCTTGTCCTGTCATTATGGACCGTTGGACTTTGTCACTTATGCAGTTATTTGCACTTAGCTGTTGTGATCTGGGTGTAATTTGAATCTCTGTGCTTCCTGCAGCATGTAATGTGTGGTACCTGGGCTCAGTGGAGATGGAGTCCCTGACAGGTGTGCAGGCAGTACAGAAAGCCACTAGTATGACACTGAGCTCCAATCCTCCACCAACCTCCACCGTGGTCCACTTCAAAGTTTCTTCCCAGGGAATCACCCTCACTGACAACCAGAGGAAGTAAGAAACAAACACACTTTTACAGCATGCACGCAAATCCACTTCTCATGATAACAAAAATGTGTTTCTTTTTTAGGCTCTTCTTCAGGAGGCATTACAATGTCAATACAGTCATATTTTGTGCATTGGACCCCCAGGATAGAAAGTGAGTGTTGCTACTTTATTGTAAGAACACATGTCACTACAGGGTTATCAGAGTGTTAATCATAGCTATTGGTCAGCATACCTGTCATACCACGAGTAGGAGTGGCATGACAAAACGTTTCCCAGATAAATGCATCTTGAGCAAGAAATTACATGAATAAAGGAATATCATCCATGAAACATCAAATAAGACAATGACTAACTAATGCTATAACTAACTAACCATTATCCTTATTTCACTATATATAGGTGGAAAAAAGATGGCTGCCTTTCAGCAAAGTAAGTGAAATATTATGTTTTACACACAGTAGCTTTCCTTATTTCACACTTTTTTCATTTCATTCAATCTGACCAATGGAGTTCTTGGTCAGCTCACTCACCAACTCCTCTGTTTCACCATTATTGAGGCCACTGTGCTCCTGAAAACATTTGCCCCGCTCTAGTCTGAAGTTCATCACAGAGGTCTACAAGTAGTTCCTTGGACTCAGTGGTATAGTTTTTGTCCTAACGTGTGATTGTGGGAACTTGCATACACAGACGCATGTTTTTCTGAATCATTATCAGTTTAATCAAATTGTTGACACATATCAACTAAAGAGCCAAATACTTTTGTAAATTAGATTTCAATTTTTGAATTCAATAAATTTACAAAAAATGATGCTGGATAGTGAATGTAGATGTAGAATAGTGACAACTTTTTAACGCCAGATTCACAGCAGAACAAAGTGCAAATGTGAAAGTCTAAATACTTTCTAAAGCCACTGTAGTTACACCCACATCATCAGTTATTTTTAATGGGATTTGGTCAGTTTGAGGCAGATGACCGTGCAGCTATTTAATCCTGTGCTCCACTTTTGCAGGATCTTTGGCTTTGTGGCGAGGAAAACTGGCACTTCCATGGACAATATATGTCACCTTTTTGCAGAGCATGACCCTGAGCAGCCAGCAAGTGCCATTGTCAACTTTGTGTCTAAGGTGATGATTGGTTCGCAGAAGAGTAAGTAGGGCGCAGCCTGGACAGACAACAAGTAAAGACTGAACGGCTGAACAAATGGACAAAATGTAAAGCCTGAAGATAGTGATGACCTGAATATTAACCCTGGATATTAACTGGATAATATATATAGTACACTATCACTTACCAGCACCAGGACATATAATTATATATTTTAGTAGAAAAATAAAAATCCCCTTCTATTTTGTTACTTTTCTTTCCTGTAAAGTTAAATGTAAATTAGCCAATTACGTAAACATGAAAATCATAAAAAATGTAAATGTAACTTTTTTCTACTGGTTTAAAACTGTAATGTCTTATACAGATATATTCATTTTAATTGTATTTTAAGGATATAACACAAAGGCTGCTTTTCTCATACATGTGTAGAATTTTTATGGACAAATCAAGAAAACCCTATGTATGCATGTTACTCATTGTCTCTACTATTTAACCAAAATAAGGTTTATTCAAGCTGTTAACATCCTGTAAAGTTGCAGCCAATGTAGAGGCACCTCCACACTGCATCTATCTAGCATTGAGCTTGTGCTTGTGGAGTTAAAAATGTGCAAAGGAAAGTGCAGCAGATGTGTATAATTTGGACTCTGGGACTGGCTACATACAGGCATACAGGATGATATTATTTTATCTATGCAATGTAAAATTTTATTTTTTTAAACCACAGCCTTCTGTACATGCGCAGCATGTAGCTGGCTTCTCTGAAAATCATTTTCCTCTAAAGATGTATGTGAATATGACCACTTATAAAACTGTCAGCAACATTTTATTGAAAGTGTGTGTGTGAGTGTGAGTGAGACAGAGAGACAGAAATGAGAGAAACCATAGAAAAATATTTTAATTAAACACTAATATATATTGACACGAGTTGGTTAAAAACACATTGGTACTTTGTGGAGAAGACAGTGGCATTCCACTCTCAGCTGCCAAACTTTACCCTCTTTGCAGGGGCACGTGGCCACAAACAGCACTGCAGTGTTTCAGTATCAGGAATAAATCAGTGTGCACCAATTTTTGCATTTATTTTGCCTTTTAAAGAAAATCGTGGCTGTATATTGAGAATGCTCAGTGTTGGAATTGCAAAAATAAATTCAACATATTCAGTTGGTCATCTGTCTATGACATATACAATATACTTATACATGCTGACAATGTCAGCTGAGTGTGTGTTGACATTGTATATGAGATGATGACAAAAAAACATTCCTTTCAACTATTTTTGTGCAGCCATTTCATCAAGAGAGGGACCTACCACCACAATAAAGCTCTGTTGATATTCTTACAATCATTATGTACACATTTGTTATTTTATTAATTCATGACCTATTATCTGTACCTCATACTTATCTCATACAATGCTGTGCCTCTGTTTATAACATGCTACATGTGAACAATTTATGTTTATATTGATGTTCTTGATATGTTCTGTAAATAAATGAAAGGAAACGTTTGTCATCTTGGTGATGCATTAACTCTTCAAATTAAGTCTAAGTCCAACATAGACAGTTGGTTTCCTCATCTGTTGCTTTTTGGTTGTTAATATTTAATTAATTCATATTCTCTGACAGTCCATCAGCTCTTCATCGAAGTCTTGCATGACCTCAGCTTTCCATCTCATGGACATTTTGTAGATGTCTTGTGTATCATTTTTTATCTAGAACTCTATATTACTATATACTATATCTAATTTTAAATAGTAAAAAAAGATCTGTGAGTTTGAATAATTCATGGCTGCACAACATGAGATTTGACTAACCAACCCACCTAAGCCTCAACAACTAATATTAGTCACAGGGTGGTTTCTAAAGTTAGTGTCTTCCAGCAGTAGCTCAAGTCACACAATACAAAACAGGATGTGAAAAGATTGGGTAGGTCATGACACTACTGTCCAGTCAGTCATGAGGAAACCCTGCTGGAAACATTTACTGTGATTGCAGAGGAAGGCTTCAGTTCAGTTTGCAGCCAGCAGAGGACACTAGCAACACAAAACATTTGAATCTGCATATGAGTGGATTCGTTTCATGACGTGGCTTATTTCCCCAGTCAAAAGGTTGTTTTTTAGGTATAGCTTAAAGGTGAAATAGTAATTGTAAATTAGTCCCAACCACTTTTAATAAGGCTGATGCACAAGTACTCTGCATCTGTGCCTTTCTCTTTCAGTACACATACAAATATCCAGCGCACACATGTCCACTGTCTCATTTGTGCTGCAGTAAAAGAGGACTGTACCTCCGCACAAGCTGGGGCAGGTTATACTAATGGTGCCGAGAGGGAATAAAATTGCAGAGTCGAGCCCAGGAGGGAGGAAAGGTATAATGGGGTAGACCCTTCCTCCCCCCTCCACCTCCCACCTGTCCCTCTGCAGGTGGTGAAAGTGAAGAATTCCCGGGGAGGGCAGGAAGGAAGCAAAGGCCCAGGTGTGGCGACTGCAGAGAGCCCAGAGTCTTCCTCTGTTATTTAGTGTGGAGTGGCCTCGAAATAAAAGAAGCTGGGGAAAGTCCAGAAAACCAAGCAACAATATTAGACTACAGAGGAACCTTTCAGCAGAGACAATATTTCATACAGGTAATAACAGTGTGTGAGAGCATGAGAGAGCGGGCCTAGCTGGAAATTGCAATAATTCCCCATATAGCTTGATTTATGTCTTAATATTTACTATTACCAGGGTTATTAATGATAAAGAAGAATTACATAAAGGCAAAACAGACAAGAAATTGCCCAAGAGCAGAATTAGATTTATTTCCCAACACTACTGATGAGCTTCTGTGATATAATCACTGCTATTGTGCTGACATTCCTGACCTGAGCAAGAGACTGAGTGAGCCTGTCACATACAGTATGCCTGTCTGAACAAATACCAGCTTTCCAATAAACTCTGCAGATTTACACCCATCTCCTCTAGCAAACTAAAGCCAATCAAGCCTCATTTTGCAGATAATGTGGAGGTGAAAGGCCCTGCTTATCAGACTGACAGAACTCCTTCTCATTCCTCAGGCACCCCCAGCTCTGCTGCATTTTTACGACCACTTAATTAGAGGGGCAGGGCTCATCTCGTTCCTCTGAGGCAGAACAAAGGTTGGGGAGCAAAAATAGAAAGTGCATTCTGGGGTGGCTGCACAATTTGAGGCCCCTGTTTGGCTTTCAGCAGATGCTGAAACCTCAAAACAATCTCTCTCGAGCTCATGTGAGGCCACATACAGACAGTTCAGGTCAGGTCAAAAAGGTTGTCGGAGTAAATTTGATGCTTATTAGTGAATAATCTGCATAACTTGTGTTTTTCTCCAGAATCATTAAAAACATTCAGGCAAAAAATCATAGACCTCTGGGGTGTCCACTGACATGTTCACTGTTGGTTGTATTTGCCAATGGTGTAGCATGAGCTCACCATTTCCACTGTTCTGCACACTCAATCACAGCAGCACATGGTGAAACAATTGACTCAGATGAAAGACTTTCCTGTGCAGGTATCCTATCATAACTTTGTTATGATAGGATACCTGCACAACTGTTACAACCTGCCAACCATACATAAACATAAACATTTTTTTCATCAAATTTGAATTTATATTTCTCTCTCTCTCTCTCTCTCTCTCTCTCTCTCTCTCTCTCTATATATATATATATATA
>CM076662.1:12469356-12495084 GCA_038496675.1 Rachycentron canadum
TGTGTATAAGAGACATATATATATATATATATATATAGCAGCAGGGACGCGTGAAGTAAAAAATCCCTGACAACAGTAGAAATATAAGCTCTGCATGCACACAATAGGTTTTATGTTGGGTGTATACTGCATACTTTGCCCCCCTTATTTACCTAAGTATTTCTTCTTCTCCTTTGGCATAACATGGCTAAAAATTAAGATAGACTAGAAATAAGACACACCTTAATAATTACATATAATTTCTTTAAAAGAGAAATGGAAAAAATTGAGTAGAAATAATGTCAAATATGGCTTAAATAACAGGGAAAACTATAGAAGTAATTTGACTTGCATACCAATACTACAGAGAGTAAATTAGATTAGGTTTGCATGGTTGAACCTGTCAGGGACAGCTACAACTTTTTACACGGACTGTGATAACACTCTGTCTTTTCTCTCCATTCCTGCACCAAACCACATCTTGAAACCACAGACCACCAGCACTTATAAAATAAATGGAGCATTGTAGGGCCTGCAACTGCAAGGGATATTTCCTCCTCCACTGTAATTTTGCCTTTGTTTTTATGATGAGTGATGGCAAGTTGGTGGCAGTGAGAAAATGAGACATGACTGTGCAAGAATAAATTGATAAATTGCATGTATTGTTGTCTGTTTCGTTTGTATTTAAATTGTTTTACAACATTGTTATATATATATATATATATGTATGTGCAAATGTGTTCAAATAATATTATGCATAAAAGAGAGAAATGCAGACATAAGAAGTGATACAGTCTGGGCTGGGGGTGGGGGGTGATTCAGGGCCCAAAGCGAGCGGCGCCACTCTCAGCCCACTTCCGAGCACTCTGCAATCCGTCAGGCTGAGTGCTGAGAGCTCCGCTCTCTCCGTCCTCCACTTCGCTCAGGCTTAATTACAGCCTTGGACTGCCTCAGGGGGCAAGCCTCCAGAAATGGGGACCATGACAGCTCCACGAAAAGATCACTCCAAAAAAAATTATTAGCCAACCCTGGAATTAGATGAAAGGTGGCCTTTGACCTTTTGGCTCTTTTATTTTGTTCACCATTCAAACCACATCAAATAATCGGATAATTGTCAAGGGTCTGTATGGGTGCCCGTAAGAGCAGAATCAAAGGGAAGAGATGACCATATTAATCATAATAGAGACCTTTGCGTCCAATTCATGTGTGATGAGAGCCTGCTCCAAAAGCCCTCAGACAGGAGCAATTATGCGAGAGACGGTCATGAGACGGGGCCAAAAAGAATAACAGTGACCGTACCAGACTTGTCATGTGATCTGCAGCACTCTCATTCCAGTCTCACCCCTCCTTTTTTATTCCAACACACCTCCAGTATGTACATGCATACACACACACACACACATATACATTTACATCTTTCTCCTGGGTTAACCCAGACATGCTCTACAGACCCCCAGCTGATTAAACTATGTGCTTTTCAATCTGTGAGCTTTGGCCTTCGATGCAGATTCTTGCACCTTTCCTCGTCACTACAGTAACACCATCCCCTGTATCTCTGCACTGCACTCAGACAGAATCACAGCAACAGAGCCAGAAGAGACGGAGCTGCCAAAAGAAGCACTATTACATATGGCATGCATAAGAAATACATCCGAGTTACTTTTTTCACCGAAAAGGATGTTAATGGGGGATCTTGACCCTACATCAATAATCTAAACTGTAAAACTATTTTTCTCCCTACTGAGAATTAACTCTAGTAAACCTATAAAATATTTTCTTTGAACTGATCCACAAGAGTTGGAGTTCCTGTGTTGTAATGTTAAAAACAGGGATAGAAACAGAATAATAAAACCATCATTGTGAAAATAATTGCTCGTAGCTACTCAGAGGAATAATTTATGGGTTTAATAAAACTAATAACAAAACTGAGAATATATGTGACATACAAGGGCAGGTATTCAGTTGCTAGTTTATATTTAGCTAAGGGCCTCAGTGCACTAAGGTACAGTGAGCAACAGCCTAGCTGCTGGAGCCAAAGCAGGCCACTTTCAGAGCTTCAAGCCAGTGTATCTGATTTGTCCAAATCATCTTAAAACAGTGGAAAATTGCTGAGGATTAGGATTTGACAGGCAGTTGTGGTTGGCCAGTGTAGCCTCTGACAGCAGGTTATGTTAAACACATGTACAGTAATATCCTGTGTGTGCAAACGTGCATTCTTCACACTCCCTCTTTATTGAGCGGCTGCTCTGCGGGACGACATTCCTCCAGTACATTGCTCTCTGTGCCCGACGTTCTCCTCTGCTATGCTGAATATGCGCAGGTGGCTGAGAGACCCCCTTCCAAAGATCTCCGAGCGGAGGAGAGGGAGGAAAATCAGCAGGCTTTTTTCAGCATATGAAACAAATGTTTGGCATTCCACTGAGCACTGCTCTGCTGTAGACCTGTCTGTTAACAGGCAGCAGTACGCCAGAGCTTGTTGGCAAATGATTTGACTTTGGCTTCCAAGGCATTTCAAAAGCAAAGAGGAACTGTACACCTCTCCTCTCCTGCTGTTATTCTTTTGAGGTATTTTGGACGTTCCATGCTGGTGTATTCCCTCTCTCATCTGCAACCAATTAATAGTGGACCTAAAAACGCTACAGATGTAATTACTCAGGAATTTTCTCACTTACATGTGTGGTATGTGTCCTTATTTTAAGGTCTGCTTTGTAGCACTGACAAATGACCAGAACAGGCCCAACTATGTCACACATCCTAACAAGTTCAGAGACCACTGCTTCACTGTATGTGTGAGGAACAAGTACATGAGGTGCATTCCTTGCATGACAGAAAAACACTGCATACCATATGGGCAGGTCACCTTGTAAATGATGTTTGGCTGGCATCTTTCCTCCTTGTTATGAAAAACTATGATTGTGTAGACTGACAGCAGAAGATCTTGTGACTCAGTTATACTTTGACTTTCAATATGAAACCTGTTTAAGATAAAATAAAGTCACTTGGCTCTTCTTTGTTCTCAACTCAGCACTTCAACAAGCATCAAGTTGCAAATAAGGGCCATTTTAATACTAAATGACCATTTGCAACCTTCTAAAGCCACAGTTCTGCAGAAGTCCAAGAGTTTAAAGAGATAAACTCTCCTATAAACTGCATACAAGCATAAATAAGGGAAATATAGAAGGTCTAATGGTTTATATGGTAAGTCAGTCATACTACATACAATTTTTAAAAGTAAAATTACTCATTATTATGGATGATGTTATTACTGGGATTATAATTAATGGATTAATTTTATAATCAAGATCTAATTAAAGTAAAAAATTACAAACTCTGCTAGATTGATGAATCTACAAGTACACAATATTTAATAAAATAACACTTTGTTTTGTGTGCAAAATATTACTCTGAAGTGTACCCAGAGTAAAGCAGTAAAAAAAAAACAAGTAGAAGTATAAAGAAGACACAAAAGAAGGCAACAAATATCACAAACTTGTACTTGAGTAAACGCTCTTAGTTAAATCCCACCACTGGTTTTGTATTTATTCTTTAAAATCTTGTCTCTTGTATCTTATACTGTGTCAAAAGCTTGAAATAATCATTTTATGCATGGGTTGGTCACAGTTTATGAGCTTAAACAATAAACAGGTCACGCAGGGTCAAGTGCAGAAGCCTCTTGGGTCTAAGATCAGTGGACACACAAACATATATGCAAACACATAGTGTTGCAAACACTGTGTCACCTGCGTGAACGCTTGTACATAAACACACTTGGCACTGAACACAAACGCACACACACGTAGACAAAAACATAATAACAAGTATCCAGAGTTCACTAGAAGTGTTTCTCAATCATTGAAAATGTGACATATAAGTATGTTGGCGCCCTCTATGAATGAATCCACGTATAGCTGATGCTTGGATCTTCTGTGTGTTGGCTCTTCAGACTGAGACCTGATTCACATTAAGACATTTCTGTGTGTGTTTTTCATGGGTTGCATAATTATTTCCTCCAATGTGTGTAACCTGACGCTGTGCAGCACACATTAAAATGTCTGTAGAATATACAGGCATCCACTTAATACCTCAGCTAAGGTGAAAAGGAGAATAAAAAATAGACTGGACAATCTCTTTTTTTTTTTTTTTTTTTTTTTTTTACTTTTCTTTTCTTAATTAAATTTGAAAATAAAAGAGCCATACCGTGAATCTGTGGTCTGGGTATTGACCCAATGCTTTAAAGGGAATAACGGAGTCGAGGCAAGTCATCAGGAGACCACAAGCTATTCGGGGGTGTGACTACAGTCACCGGGGTCTATATATTGAGATGTTTTGTCCAGTGGCTTTATGTGAATGAGAGAGAAGCTGCCTGGAGGAGAGTCACCACAGCAGGACAGTGCGATTCCTCACTTTGGCACCATATGCTCCCAGACGCCTCAATGGATTCCCGTTTTCGCGCACTTTGCATGACTTTTGTCCTGGCCTCGTTCACCCGGAGGTCAGGTGCGGTCGGACCGGTTATCAGATGCGAACCATGTGATGTTGGAGCGCGGCTTTTGTGCAAACCTTTGCCTAAGGAGTGCGCCGAGAAGGTTCGCGAACCGGGCTGCGGCTGCTGCATGACTTGCGCGCTGAGCTTTGGTCAGCCGTGCGGCGTGTACACCGGCAGATGTGGCTCCGGGCTGACTTGTCAGCATCAGCCCGGCGAGACGAAGCCTCTGCAGGCTCTGCTGGAGGGTCGGGGAATCTGTGCAAACGCTACCATCAAGAGAGCTGCCTTCAGACCAACTCCTCCTGTCAATGAGCTGCCAGGTAAATCTGTATGAATAAAGCTCAACATTGTTCAGTACAGGTCGGTCACATCTTAAAGTCACTGGAAATTCATGTGCAATAACTCTACAGACTTTATTTATCACCTTTCTGGATGAAGCTTCTTTTAGCAAAACCAGGATGTGTTGATCAGATGCAGAGGTGTAGTTTGATCATTTCTTTTGGCAACATGTCTCTAATATCAGTTGTGGAAAAAAGATGAATAACAGGTAGAAGAACATTTAAGAATTTTTTTCTTTCATCCCTAGTAGAGATTGTGCAAAAAAAAAAAAAAAGGTTTAGATCAACATCAAAAAGGTGTGAGGACCTGAATCTCCCTGAAACCTGTTGATGATGTTAAGGATCCTTCCATGAGATACTATAACTTTTTAGCCTGTGCCCCTAAAAAGGGGACTAAATGAATTTAAAGTTCCACTGTCCACTGTTGAATTCAAAGGTAGAAAGACATTTGTAGTGCGATTTTAGTCTTATTGCATATTTCTGCCAAAACTCAAAAGGAAATGTTTTTGGGGAAAAAAAAAAATCACATATGTCCCTCAAACTGATCTCCAGCTTGAAAAGTTAAATATGTTTGAATCAACATGAAAAAGTAGCCCCTTAACTGGAATATTATATATCCTACTGTACTGTTTTGTGAGTAAACACGTGTTTTTCTTCAAACTTCAGCAGAAAATATTGACACACAGGATGAGGAGAGGAATTCCACCGGCTCAGGCCTTCAGATCTTGTACAGCACCCACAGACCCATGGGACCCCTGAGACCTCCGCTTCACCCTTTCTTCCCCTCTGCCAAGTCAGAAGTCCTGAGGCGGGAGCAGCAGAAGCGAACCCAGAGCTTTAAAATGGAAGAGCTCCCGGGACCACTCATCACAGACCAACAAAACTTCTCTCTAGAGACCAAACAGGAGCCTGAGTATGTAAGTACCACAACCAATATTTTTATGCCTTCAGAGCACACTGGAGGAATGTTTTTCTCCTCTTCCTCTGTGTTTTGGTGTTTTTCTCCCCCTGCGGGTGATGAAATGCTTTGGGTAGCGGTGCTGACGGTTGGCAGGCATCATCGTGAGCAGTAGAATGGCATGGCAGCGAGCGGGTACGATGGCCCTGCGGCTGACCTGGGTCAGGCGGTTGTTTGGCCACAAGGCGTCCGCGTGCCGGGTGTACCGAGAGCCAGCAAATGATGGATTGGCCTATGTGAGTGCCTGTTGGGAAGCCCTGCTGCTATTTTGATCTTCTCTTTGGACAGAGAAGTGAGCACACACTAGTAATGGGCTTTGACTGGCTGCTTTGATTAGTGACTGGAGCACTTGGACCTGAGGACAAGCCTTCTGGCTCCCTCTTTGAGCTCTTTGAATTCACGTAATCCCCCATCCTTTGTGTAAAGTGTAAGAGTTTTAAGCAGCTTGGGCAAACTGTTAAGCCCCTACAAGTCGGTCAGATGAATTCAATTCTCATCCGCCACCATTGTTTAAGTATTACAGCCAGAGCAGTGTGTGATTCAGTGTAAGCCAGCTTTGTTAACGTCTTTATTTACAAACCCCATCACATTTGTGTCAAAATCTTGCCGCTGAAGGAAATACCGTGAGCTAATGGCATCGGCTGCGTTCAGATTTCTTGAAGTGCTGAAAATAAGTGTTTCAAAGTACAGGGGAAAGTGCAGTAACCTCCTGTGTGTTTCCTCATCCGTAGGGTCCCTGTCGGAGAGAGATTGAGAGCATTCTCAGCAGCCTCAAGATTACAGACATTCTCAACCCCAGAGGTTTCCGCATACCAAACTGTGACAAGAAGGGCTTCTATAAGAAAAAGCAGGTAACACAGCACATTCAAAGTACCATCATTTGACACTGACCACAGGTTTATTTAGATCTTGTTTCAACTTGATTAATGGCTTTAAATTCTGCAAAATTAATTTTTTTACAGGCTCATTTAATAAAGATTTAATGCTGAAGTCTAGTGACTCAAACTTTAGTTCTCCTGGAGCCCAGTTACAGATTTGTAGCTGTCCTCCTGTATTCATCGGTACTTATTAGAGCCTCATCATTGCACCACCACACCAGTGAGGTAGGCCCGAGCCACTGACTCTGGAGACAGGAACCACAGGGGCCAAACCCCATTGGGGCTGACGGCTGGGACGATGGCCGTTTAACGGGAACCCTCCCAGGGAGACAGACGTCAAGGTGGCCACCGGCACCCGATGCGCTCGCCCCATAATTGCTGGACTTTTGAGAAGCAGGCACAGAAATAGAGCTGTAGCCATCCCCACGCTCACATGGTTCACCCACGATCGGGTTGTAATAAATGAGTGGTTCTGACGCATTCATATGGAGGCACTTAGGGCTCCTGCGCCACTGCATCACAGAGGCAGCTTTTCTTATTACATAGCAGTCCCTCCTGCTTAATGGAAGTGTTCTCTTTGACCTGCAATCATCTCATAACCAGCCTCACAACGCCAGGCTCATTGTCTTTGTTTATGTAGAATGGACCTAGTGTACCGTGCTGAGCCCTCAGGCGTTGAAGGAGTGGCAGACATTTCATGTTGGTCAGTTTAATTTGGACGTTTGCATGATTTTAAGCAAAAACATGTCTTATTACTGCTCTTAATAACAGTAAATGTCCTTTTAGAGAGAAAAAAACATACCCAGGGCAGACTTAATGCAGTGAGCATATCCACTTTTCTTAAGTAAATTGGGCTTAAATTTTTGATTACCACATTAGTTTTCCTACCATACAGTTTTGTTTTGCAGCTGAACTTTTTAATCTATCATGGAACATTTTTGTGCTCACAGAATGCAGTGAAGATAAGACATTAATTTTTAAAATTTAACACATAGTGGCCGTCTCCTTCCAAGGTTTCTATGCAACAGCGACTGCAGAGCAAGAGGCTCCGTTCAGACTCTTGCTCAAACCCTGCTGACATATTGAACTAAATAAGGATGCCCCCCACCCCCTTCCCTCCCTGATCAGCTCCGACTCCTCTGTAGAGCAGTAGCACAGTTGCTTTAGCCCTTGAAATGAATGGCTGCATGTTTTACTAGAGTGGAGGTTGACCTTTAGTAAAATTGGCAGTAAAATAACAGCCCTTGGGTAGCTCCACAGACTCTGTAAGTCATTTGTAGTACCCATAATTTGGAGCTGTGGGGTATAATCAGCAACAGATGATTCGTACTGGCCACCAGCTTCTGAAAATAGATCTTGGTTCTCAGTTGTTCACAAACGGGACTAAGCAAATATTTTACCAGGTTTCTGTTTACCTTAAAGGTCTCTATATGTGTGTGCAACAGGAGGTAGACCATAAAAGCAGCTCAAAATACCACAGTGTGTTGGATAGCCAAGGCTGCGTCGACTCAGCACAATCTGACCATTAATACCTCTTAACTATTGCTGTTCTACTTCATTGAGTAAAGTGGCTTGTTACCCATAATGCTGCATATTCAACTGGATTTACACAATTAGCAGCCCCCCCCACCCCCCTACTATATTTCTCTTTCCCCCCTTTCACCTTCTCCCTTCCTTCACTTTCAGTGCCGTCCATCCAAAGGCAGAAAGCGCGGCTACTGTTGGTGTGTGGACAAATACGGGCAGCCTTTGCCAGGTTTTGATGGGAAGGAGCGAGGAGACGCCCAGTACTACAACTCCGAGAGCCAATAGGAGCGGAGCAGGATGGAGGGAGGGAGGGTGGGAGTGAGAGCAAGAAGAATTGTAAACAAATGGAGACACTGAGGATATTGGGAGAGAGGTCAAGAGATGGCTCAACCGATATGTGGATGTTTGCTATTTCTATCTGTTGCCTGTGGGACCTTTTTCTGAGGCAGTTCAAGGGGAACAGAGGAAGAGTACCAGGAGAAAAAAAGTCTCCGTGTTGCAGATACAGTCTGTACTTCTCTGCGATGGATGGATACTTTATAAGCTGTTTGTCACTTACCCGACCCGGACGGCTTCTGAGAGGAGGTTACGCTTCAAGAATTTATCTCGGAGGCCTTATTCCGATCATAAGATACAGAAACATTTACTTGTACATGTCACAAACAATGATGAGGGTGCTCTTCATTTACGCACAATTAAGTGGCATTGCACGTGTACATGCTTGTGATGTGTAATCATAATTTGTATGCTTGATTTGTTATAAAGACATTGTGAGTGGTCATGACAACCATAAGATGTATGTCTGAATATCTCTCTCAGAGTAAACATGCAGTGCCTTACTATGAATTCCTATTCTACGAATTCCACTTTTTGCAGTTGCTTCCTGCTCCTCGGGGGTAGTTGGCCTGGAACTGTGCAGCTCAAACACTACATAACGTTTTTACGCTGGATCTCAAGCCACAGAGAGAAAGATGTTTTGTTATGTGTACAGTTGTTGTTACCGTTTTGTTGTCACTTTACATAAGCTGAATTTTCTGGGATAAAGGCCACAAACCATTATCTCTGACCTCTGTGTGATAGTGATAATTTCATCACTTGCCTTGGTTTAAGTAAATATACTGTTTGCATGTACAAAGCAACCCTCAGAGGACTATTTTTACTTAATAAAGGCAGTATAAAATAATTCAGATATTGCCCCCCCCCCCTTTTGGAGTATGAATGGAACCAAATGGGAAAAATTACATTAAAACAACCCATTATGAAGAAATATTTAATTAGATGCACATTAAAAGAATTAGACAACTATATACAGTACATTGTCTCAACAAAACTGATAATGGAATAGCAGCATTCCTTGCACATAGCATTCACAAAAAAGATATTTGGTCCACTGCACATGACCTCAACAACAAACAAAAGATATGAACAATGAGGGAATCATAATAAATACTAGAATAGAAGCTAAAAGAGGTCAAAAAAAGTGACCCTCTTAAATAAAAAAGGTGACAAATGTGCAGCTGAACTGAGCCCTCAGCAACCCTCTGCTAAACCTGTGGACCTGCAGAGACTAGTAGAGGTAGACAAAAACAGAAGAATCCATCCCAAACCTCATGGTGGCTTGGATGAGCCCTGATATGTTTGTGCTTGGCCACTGTGCACATACTTGCGGCACTTTAAGTATTCCCCCCCAATACCCATTGAGGAAACGCCAATGGAGATACATTCAGACAATGTCAACATGTTGAATGAATGAGTGGCTGTGTTGTTTCGTGCCATGCACAGCTCCAGTTTTGAATGAATGAAGAAAAAAAAAAAAAAACTGATCCTGAAGACTCTGAAATGGGCTTGGCATAGCTGCAGACCTGTGGTTTTGAGCAATGGAGTTATTTAGTCAGAAACAAATGTATACAGTGCTGCCCTATTTACAATTGAAAAAGAAAAAAAATCTAAAAATGACAAATGATTAATGCTGAAGAATATACAAGTACTAAATAAATAATATAATAAATGATACATACATTATGTAAATAAAATAAGTGTTTTGTAAGATGATGTCAGTTCACCAGTCCACTGCACATGGTTGCATCTAGATATTAAGTTAAGGAACATGTTTTTGTATGGATATGGGTGTGTGTGTGTGTGTCTTTGATGGGAAGCATGTCAATCCCTCAGTGTGAGACTTCTTGATGGCATTCTGCATCACCGAGCAGGTCACTTGATCCTGGGATCTTCTTCCCATTCCAGGGAGAAACACACCAACAGCGAGCAGGAGGTCCAACCAAGGAGGACTCGCACTGAAGAAGGAACCACATGAATAAATCACCATCTCATTTCAGATTAATCTATTTCTAGGGAAGTTTTGATTTTGTGAAATCCTAAAATTCCCACCTGCTTGGATTTGTAGAAGCCGCGCTTTTCACAGTTGGGGAGATAGAAAGTTGTGAACTTTTCTCCTAGTTTCTGCTGAGAGCTGGCTATCAAGTCCAGTGCATCATGCAGTTCAATGTGACATGGTCCCTGTGCAAAAAAAAAAAGTGAGAACATTCATAAAAGATTTTTTTATTCCAGTTATCTCTGCAACTGTAGTCCTTTAAAACCAATGGCTCCCTCTTGTGGGAGGAAGGTATATTTTGTTGTGTTATCTTCATGGGCCCATGTGTTTTCCTCACCTCTTGTACCAGTTTGTTGCGGATAGCATTGACCCTGGCCTTGATGCTCTCATGGCCCTCAGCAGTGTCTTGGTGGTCAAAGGGAAGGTTGAGACCCAATAGGTAGTGCAGGGAGCTGTGGTCCAAGGCTCCATCAGTTTCCTCTGTAAATAAATGTTTGAGAATATGTTACTGCAAATGCATTCATACCTTACCCAATGGGATACATTTCAAAGTGTAGGATTTTATAATCATGAAATATTAACAATGAAGACACAATTAAAACTTTGAAAAACTTTGATTACCTTGACGTAGGTCTTCAGTGCAGACTCCTTGGCCCCTGGTCAGAGCGTGGAGAGGTCTGGCCTCACCAGGCCTGGGAGTGCAGCGGAGGCCCTCCCCACAGTGGGCTGTGTGGACTCCACAGGACGCCCCTTTCTCCAGCGCGCAGGCCATGCAGCAACCACAGCCAGGCTCCCTCAGCACCTGCCTGCAGTCTGCTGGGATGGCAGGACAGTCGTTGCGTTTCTCCAGCGTGCAGGGTGCACAGCGAATAGGCTCCAGGCCAACCACAGGGGATGACCTCACCATGACTAAGAGAGCCAGAGCCACTCCTGCCACAATTGTCAGCTTCTCACGTAATCCGGGCATCTCCAATCTTCAGATAAATTCTGCAAGTTCTTCCTTTTGGACTTGTATCTGTAAGCTGCAATTTTCCTTCTTAAATGATTTCTACGAACTGGCAGTATTTATATGGAGATATGGCCTCCAGACAAGTTAATGTTTGACACAGTGACCACACCCTGCTTGACGTGCGTAGATCTAGGTTCACAAGGTCTGCTGTCAATATTGACTTTGGAACAAAAAGTGACATCAAAACAACCCTGTTTTTTTGGACGGCCAAATTACGGATCTATGTCTATACCTTTGAGGTTATGAAAATGTGAATACTGCTTTTTGGAGAAACGCATCAGTCAAGCAGCGAATAACAATAACACAATAAGGAATCCTAGAAAATCTGAGGAGTTATAGGCTAACAGATAATGATTGGTGATTATGAAAACTGACTGTCAAACAGTTATTTTCTACAGTAACGCAGACTGATATTTTGCTTTGATAGTGTTTTGACACTAAAACCCTATTTGTCCCTGTAGTGTGTTGGGTGCAGGTTCCTCTTATCAGAAAGACAGATAAACAGGATCATTCGCCTTTAACGTTGCATAACCCTAGAATTATGGATCACTCTGCTAGAATCACAACATGTTTGTCTGAAGAAAGACGGCAGTAACCAGTTGTTTCCTTGGTGTAGTATTTGTCATAACTATCTATGGCAAAAGTCAAATAGCTCTGTGCACTCCATGTGCGATATACACACAAACACTACTCATGCTGTGGACTTCAGGCTTTGTTTTGTGAGACCTTTAATTAAACAGAAATCCTGACATCTAATCTCACTAACTGAAAATGTGTCATGTTGAACAACAAAGAAATCTACCATAGAGTTTCAGCCAAGAAAGATCAGGATAAAAATATATTTCATTAGATTATTACAGTGCAATTCCCCTAAATCCCAGGATGCACAGAAGGATGAGATGATGGAGGTGACTGATGCAGGGTGAGTCAAGTGCCATTAGTGGCAAGAGTTTATTTAGAGATTAATTGCACAATGAAATGTACTTACAGTATTCGTCATACTTTTACTTCACTACATCTGAGAAAACATACCTGTAGTTACAGCTTAATATTCCACACACAACTATGTAAGATAATGCATTTAATTCAGTACAATATTTTGTTTTACACTTAAACAAGTCCCATTAAAGTTTATGAAAGTGTATTTTACTGAAATAAAGAAAGTGCCAACATATCAGGTGCTGAAGGCAAGCTGCTCCCAATAAAAGATAACCTCTTCCGTATTGCTCTACTAAAGTTAAACACACAACTGGCAACGCGTTTGACTGCACTTGCTGAGAGCTTTGGCCTCTTGATGATCATTTTCCCAGTGGTATTTCAATCAAAAGACACTGAGGAAAAATAAACTTACAATTTAGACAGTGGACATAGACTTTACTGCTTGGGAGTGCCAACTCTTATGGTATGTTTTTTTTCCACATTCAATACTCTAACAGGGTCAGTGCCTGCTGTGGCCTGTGATGAGTGTTACTCAACCACCAGTCGGTGTGTTGTTGCCTCTTCGATGTTGACCATCAGGTCCACCACCCACTGAGGAAAGGGCTCCACCTTGGAAATGTTTTGTTGGACATTAGAGAGATAGAAAGAGAGAAAAGGGCATTATGATTAATTTTCAAAGGGTTAAAAATCATCTACACTTAAAATGAACACAAACCAACACTGGTGACTCCTTGTATTTCCTTGTTGTCTTCCTCTGCACTGGTGGTTTTGGTGGTGTGTAGTATTCCCATTTGACATTGGCAATCTTAAGGAAAAAAAAAAAACAAAAAACAAACAAACAATAAATAACCTTTTTTCATCTGAGTTCTGTTGGCAACACTTAAATTTGAGAGTAAAGTGCTTACCTTTTTTCTCAGCTCCTGTGAAATGGACGGCTGCTGCTTTTCATTTCCTAGCTTTGGCTGCCCGGGTGTTGAAGCATCCTCACTGAAACACACGGAGCTCAGGTGCATCTGAACAAAACTCTTTTTCCTGTTGGAACGAGGCCGTCGCCTGGGTCTGAGGACCCTCAGTGGACCTTCATCTTCATTTTCATCTTCTATCATTTCCTCCTCTGTGTCCATACCCATTTCAGTCTGAGAGCACTCCCCACCTTCTCCTGTTTCGATTCCTCTGATTTCATCTTCCTGCTCTGACTCTTCCTGGATGGTCTCCAGATACAGCTTCTGTTTCATTATTTAAAATCCATGTTACTTTGTGGTACAGGCACATTTTCCATACAATTTGAACTAACGCTTAATAACATCTTAACACTTACATTTTGCTGAATGTCCATGTAGCTGGATGACTGAGCCTTTCTGATATGGACAGATTTTCATTAGCTGATTATTCACATCAGGTGTGGAGGCTTAATTGCAGGCCAGTGACAGGTGGTGATTTTCTTTTTGACACATGAAGTGGAAAATAAAGTGACACAAAGGTTTTTACGACATCAACACAGCCTTTAAAAATGAAAAAAAATTATTTTTCAAGGGACACCATCAATCTATGAAATTCAGTTTACCTGTCACCAGCAGTAGGCCAAGGACTGAGCCTGTAAAAACAGTTGTATATTGTATTCTGCTGTTTTGGAGGGAAGTTTCCAAAGTTAAAAAAATAAAAAACCCTCAATGCTGTCATATAGGGTTTTTGGAGTTCCACCCGCTTTAGAGGTAAAAAGTTTAGGATGTCTCAGCTCACTTTTTTTTTTTTTTTTACCTCTGTCTTTTGTCTGTATCTCTTTATATAGATTCTCCATATATATTTTAAAATCCTCTATCCTCTCCTCTAGAACTATGTAAACTGTTTTTAATTATGGAAAAAAAATAATTTAAAGTGTAAATTAACAATATTGGTTATTAATTAAAATGAACTGTTACAGTGCATATAATCTATAAATCAGTGCACAGCAAGGACAGATGACGGTGCAATATGACATTTGTTATGTACTTGTTTTAAATTCCTCTCAACTAAATTGTATAAGTACAGATCCACATTTTAAGGAACTATCAAAATTTTCAATTGTTTTCTTGGTTATTATAATTTACCCTAATGTAAATGCCATGGCCTAATTTACTCATCATGACCCCTTTTAGCCCTGATGACACCAGGGGGAGGGTTGTTTGTGAACCATCATTTACCTTGGATTCCCTTCATTGCTTAATGTCAACTTTAGTTTGGAGTCAAGGGGTTTGACCATGGAGTGATAACAACAACTCCATTTTCTGTAACTCCTCTGGGACACATTTACATGACTATGCACTGCAAATTATTCAGAACTAACCAGAATTTGTTCTCTTTTATTCCAAAATAAAAATAATGATACAACATTATACTTTCCTGAAAATGGTTGAGCCTGGCATTTGTTGACATAAGAGTTACATGAACTGATCCCCAAAAAAAACATACATGAGACCTAGGAAAACAATTTTGGCCCCTGCACAGTGTTTGTGACACAGTGACGTTCATCTTGCTATGAGCTCTGGACAAAAAAAAAAAAAAACAATGAGAATAATACATTTTTGATTGTTTGCCATATTTTGCTGTGTTGAATAAAAAAATATTATTTTAAGAGCCATAAAGTAAGGTGTGAGAAATAAAATTTTATAGAGTGGAACTAACAGGGAAAACTGCCCATAAAAAGTTATATTTATTACCCGCTGAGCATTTGCAGTGCAGGAGGACAAGGTGTAAATACTGTGACAGTTCTCATATTGCTTTAAAAAGGGCTTAAAAAGCAACAAAAAGATCCTTATTCACACTCCAGGCCTCAATCCTCCACAACATCTCCATACACTACAGTACTTATTTTAAGTGTTGTAGCCAAAAAAAAATAGCATTTCTATTAACACTAATACTTGTGATATTTTATACACCAATATTGTCTTTATTACAAAATATTCAATAACCCAACTTTACACTGTACAAGATACAACATAGTTTACAGCTTTTGGCTATTTACAAAAAGTATGATCTGCATATCAAAGTGAATATATCTAAAAAGGCAGGTTGCAATCACTTTAAGCTTATTGAGTAAGGCAAAAAACTTGAAACATGACATATTTACACTTTTGCAGATCAAGTAAAAGTTTTATATGCTGATAAATACGACATCTGAAGATATCTGAAGCGCCTCACATTTCTGAGACTGTATCTGAGAGACGTGCTAAAGCTCATAGTTTCTGAGGAGAACTCAAAATGTAGCTTCAATATTTAGGGTACAGCAATGGTTGCCTGAAAGACCACAGCCAGCCAGACACTGCACTGAGAAAAAACATGAAACTACATGTATTGTTTGCAGAGGCTGTGATTAAAGGACTAGGCTGTGCATTTGTAGAGGACATGTGCTTGTTACATGTCATGGATGTGCTCTTCTCTGTGTGGACTCCCTTGGTTGTCCCCGTGTCTGCTTTCACCATACATACATAGGTGTGTATTGGTCCTCTGTGATTTATTTGTCAGTGATACTCTGTGACTGGTCCTGTTTTGGCATTAACTAGTTTCCATAGCAGCACACATTCAACTAGAGGAACTGCTCTTTAGGTTTACACACCTGCTCCTTTCATTGACCTTTACTGCCTTCTCGGGCTCAAAGCCACCACTGTCAGTGTGTATACTTAACACATGTCACATTATGTTAAACCATTGTGAATCAGGGCAGTGTGAGAACATTCAGGAAACCATATTTTGGGTTAAAAAAAAGACACTTTAAGTCTACTGACGCCTGAATGAGTAACATGTGCCAAATACGTCCAACCTACTGCCACATAATTTCTCCTCCTCTTGCACTGTGAGACAATATAAGCTGTAAAACTAAAGATCTATGGAAAGCTCAATACTTTGGTTTCTTTCAACAGGAGTTACTATGGCTGTCAACTGTTAAAAATCATGCAATACTAACTGTAAATATGTTTCAGAAAAAAAGCCTATTTCATCCAGTGAGCTCCAAGTGTAAAAAAAAAAAATAATAATTTTGTGCTGTTTCGTTACAATTCAGTTAACCACACATGCATACACACACTCACAAGTACACGCATGCATGCTTACATACACGGAAAATAAAAATGAAAAGAAACAACACCATTTTACACTGAAAAATAATGCAATGTATCCTTGGCATAATCAGAAAGACAGTGCAAAAGCAATAGCATGATCAGTCTTTTTCTGGATATCAATGCACATATCCCCTGTACATGGAATATGTAGTACATATAAAATGAAGACGCACATAATAATACCTGGATCTCAGGGAACCCAGGAACACCACAAATCGAATTATCTGGTATAGAGATGTTAAAAGAGGATTTGAGATTCCGGGTATCATTCTTCTTCACTCCATGTTTGTCTTCCAAGATTGGCAAACAGTCCCTCAAAGCGAGTATGATTGTCCTTATCACCCTGTCATTTCTCCAGAAGTTCATATCCCGAATGAGCATATTTTGGGTTTTGCCAGTAGCTCAAGATTTATAGGAAACACTTGGATAGCCCTGTCTTCTCCAGGCCTCCAACCAGGGTTTTATTTCCTTTTTTCAGACAGGTTTATAGTCCCGTCTTTCTCCCTACACTGCTACATCCGCAACAGCTGCTACAGCCTCAATCTCAATCTCTGTCACCTCTATGTCCTCCTCATCTTCCTCTCCCACTGCGGGCACGCAGGATGAGGGCAGGCATGTTGCTTGGCTGTTGCTGCTGTTGGCAGTGTTCATCTGAATGTTGCTGCCCATGCTGGCATGAGCAGTCAGGCTGGCGGCAGAGGAGACGCTGCCCAGGTTGGTCGGGACGCTTGTCTTCCCACAGGAGTGGATCCGACGAGCCAAGCTGGCAGAACGCACCACTGAAGAAGTGGTTACAGTGCCCACGCCCTGAACCTTTCCTTCCAGGAAGTAAGTCAGCATCTCACCCTTACCCTTAACGCTAACTCTGCCACGGCACACCAGGTCATAGTTGGTATTCAGTAGGCGATAGACCTCTTCAGTCACCTGAATAACAGAGACAGGGAAAAAGAGTTTTTATGACAAAGCCAGGCTGTCTTGTCCCCTGCTCTGTATTTATTACAGAAACGAAACTGTTACCTAAGAAAGGAAATAGGCACATTTTCCAAAACTGGAACTTTAGCTGTGATATCTTGCGGCCATTCATTATATTTCAATTTCAAATTTCTGTTATCTACTTTTTGAAATACTGGTAAAATGGAAAATACGCTCATATCAAGGTTGTGACTGAAAGCCCTCACATGACTTACTGCAGCAAAATGAACTTTGAGGTTCTGTTTCTGCACAACACTTTTTCTAGAGAGCCTTAAAATTAACAGTTGAAGTAATTGATGAGAAAGCAAAGAGGAGCTTGTTAGGCGTCTTGGTGAGCAAAGGCAGTCGGGTCCTGGACTGAGCCAAAGTTTAACTAAATGAAAACTAAGATGCCTGACTGAAAAAGTCAGTCAGTTCTTGAGTGTCCCTGCTATTTTGCACTAATGCCTCATTTATTACCTTTGTGTTTTTATGATATATGAGTTTCATTTTAACACCTGTAGCTGTAATGATTTTTATTCTGATTTCTCTAGAAGAATTGTCTGCTCTGTAAACCAAACTAGTCTTATATTTTTTAAAAAGAATGAATTTGATGATTTATTTAAGTTGCATCGGGTACCTGTATCTTTCCAGGTACTCCAGTACTGTCCATTCGACTGGCTACATTGACTGTGTTCCCCCAGATGTCATATTGAGGTCGTCGTGCCCCAATCACCCCTGCAACCACCGGACCAATGTTGATACCTGTGAAAATACATAGAAATGTTAAACAGACCCAAAACAATGTCAAACTCTCTCACAAGTCAATTTTTATTAAATTTGTAATTGTCTTTTGTTTAATGTGGTTAAAGGTGACACGTACCCACTCTCAGGACAAATTCATTGTATGATTGATAGTTAATTTCATCCAAAACGTCAAACATCTCAATGGCGTAGTCTGCTATTGTGCTAAGATGGTCGTAAACAGATTTTTTGGCCTAAAGAATGAAAGCACATTAACCAGTTAGTTCTGAAGTTATCTTTTTTTTTCATTTCAATGTACTACTTCCATTGTTCCACAGAAACACACACAGAGACACAAAATGACACCACCTTGGTACCAATGGTGGGGACGAGGCCCACAGCTGCCATGTATGTACTGCCAATGGTTTTGATTTTCTCTATGTCTTTGTAGCACTCCTTATCCATGAGCTGCAAGATACGCATTCAAATAAACACACAAAGCTACTACGCAAACCAGCCTGAATTTGAGAAAAGAGACAGGAAAAAAAAAAAAGAAAAGCATTGTACCTCGTCAAAGTCAGCAATGATCTCATTCAAGAGTCTGAGGCACTCCACTCCCATGTTGTTCCCATCCAGCTCAATGTAGAAATCATTGAAGTTTGGGATGGAGGCAAACAGGACACCTACTTGTGCATAGGACTGATAATACAGATCCTAATGGGAAAAATAAAGAATACAGTGTAGAAGTATAAAATATGTCCTCTTTTTTTCTGCTGTTCATTATTTTGCTTTCTGCCTTTTATCTACCTGTTTTTCTGTCTGTCTGCCTGCCTGTCTATTAGCGAGGCTCACCATGTTCCTTGGGTTTGACATAAGGAAGTGTTGCGCCACATGTGCGGGCAGAAGGTTGAAGAGAATCCTCCTGTTGTCCAGCTTGACTTTCTCCATGCCATCTCTTTCCTCCTCTGCCTGACAGTACATAAAACACACAAAATATACAGTTGAGGACTGTAGCTTGTTCCACCCTTTCACCACACGGGGTCAGTAAAAAGCCTCACAACATTGACTAATGTCTGTGCCACAGTTGGACTTTCAATAGACTTGGACAATTTACATAATCAATAACACTACTTAAAGGGTTAAATAGCTTGAAAATCAGATTTTGCCTCAACACTTTCAGCCCACTATGTAAAATAGTCATTTTTTACACTTCTGATGCCAAATGAAACAAAGCAAAAACAAGCTTCTTACCCTTGTTTTTGCCAAAGAACAGACAGCTGGTAGCCTATAAATACAAATCTTCCACATATAACCATATCATTTGCATATATCAAAACTGTAATGGCAGCATTTCTAGGATACATCCAAGCTTCTCAACCTCCACAGCCTCTCTCACAAATACACACTTGGACAGTTGGAGAAACACACTTACTGACCTGCACAGCCCATAGGAAGTCCAGACGTAGTTTGAGGTCAAGTTGCCTGGAGTGAAGGGCCAGGGCACTGACAAAAAGCAACAAAGACAGGATGGGCTCATACCCCCGGATGTGGAAGGACCCCCCACTGTGGAAAAGACCAACACACAAGTCAGCACTGGACTGGACCACACAGAAGACTACACAGGCGCATTGTATGGACCCCCCACAGGAATCAGGAGTAAAAATCTTACTTGTAAAATTATGAAAACTATGACTTTTTAAGGACAAACATGAAAATGAAACATTAAGTCAAATTACCCTTAAATGTTCTGGATCATATAATATTATATAATTTATTGTTTCATTAACTGTATCTGAACAATATTAGCTATAGCTAAAGAGACCCTTTATCTTAATAACTTCAGCAAATCCAAGATAATAATTTTTCAGGGGCAAATTTATGATCTGGGCTCTGACAATATTGGCCAGGCCTCTCGGTACTGGGTTGAAACAGCTAATGTGCTCCCATCATCCAGCCCACATTGTCCTTTCAGGCTTCTGATTTGGAACTAATGAGCACATGTGCTGCTTCAAAGAGTGGAAAATGAAAGAGTGTGTTGGCTGAAGACAAGCAAAGAGTCCTCCACACACACACACACACACACACACACACACACACACACACACACACACACACACACACACACACACACACACACACACACACACACACACAATGTAAATGCTCTTCTAAACTCCTGGTTATCTGTTCCTTCTATGCATCAAACAAACACAAAACCGCTGCTTGACATTCACAGCCAATCACTGCCTCTGATCTCACTTTGAGTCCTGATAGGATGTGTGTGTCATTGCCATGTAACTGCTGGAAATGACAGAAATAAAAAGTGCGTGTGTGTGTCTGTGTAGTGAATCTCACCCTGTTGTCTTGCGAAAGCCACTAAGCTCCAGCACAGTTACATACAGCACCCCGAGAAGGAGCATCAGCGCCATCTTTGGCAGCCAGGACACCCGCAAGAAAAGTGCCAGGGTGAGGGTGCCCACCACACAGGAAAGAAAGGCATAGCGGGCACCGTCACAGGGCAGCTCCGCCATAGTGTGGTTGGCACCACTATCCAGATCAATGATGATGATGGAGCTGTTGGTGTTGGCACTACCCCACAACCAGGGCATACAGCCCACCTGTCAGAGTCAACAAGAAGATAGATAAGCATATAGATGATAGGATATTAAAGTGGGGAATACCCTTTTAAAACCTAAACTGAATTACAGTTACAGCTCCAAGCATGGCTATGATATTTTTCTCTTTGTAGAAGATAACATTTTTGCTTTTGCGCCTTCCACTTACCACACATGCCTGGGCCACAGCGTAGATTAAGAGCACTATGAGAATACAGAGAGCAGTGCGAATCTGAATGGTCAGGCACCCTGGAAAACACTAAGAGACAAAGACAAGGAAAATATACATAAAAGTGACAGCATGAGGAACCTTAAATCATATTTAAAACCAGTTAGTGTTAATAATTGTATGGAAAAAAGCCTTGAAATCAAACCAATGTGAAGATAGAGTGGTAGCATGAGGTAAGTAAAGAACGAAAGAAGAGAGATAGAAAGAGAGCAAGAACATCAACCTCCTGAAGACACCAAGTGTAACAAACCTTCAAACTCATGTGGTCAGGAGTTTTGAGGATGACCATCAACATTGACAAGGGCTGAAATTAATAGACCAGCCATCTGAATTCAAATACCACAAAGAGGCTTAGAAAGTACTTCAATTAATATTCCAATGACAACTGAATTGTTATTCAAGGTTTTATGAAATATACTTAAATATATCCCTTTGGTCAGCAAAAACACAAAATGAATAAAGGCAAAATTGCCAGGTCTGTCAATAGTAAAAGTCAGTGCAGGGATAAAAAGTGAAAGAATTAACATTTACTCAAGTAAAGTGAGGATAAGAGTGCATCTTTATTACCTGTACTCTAGTGATATGCAGGTACATGATACAAGCTACTAGGAAACAGATGCAGAAGACGAGAAGGACTAGTATCACTGTGCCCCTGAGTGGAAAAAGAAGAGAAAGAAAGATGGTGAGGTTAGTTAGAAAGTTGAATATCTGAGTAACTGAGGAAAAAACTATTAGTCAGTAAGAAAGAAAACAACTGAGAGAAGAAGCAACAACAGCAGAATCAGTTGTACTTACTGTGGTATGATGAGAAGATAGACAAGGCCAAACAAGGCAGCTAGGATCAGAGAGAGGACCACTGCGCTGGTGAAGTACTCATCAGGAACCTGGTGGTACTATGTGATGCCAGAGACCAGATAAGAGTGAGTAACAAAACATTACACAATAGTAATAAATTCAGAGGCTTTCACTGTACAGATGCAGCACATCTGCAGTGTCTGAAGTCCCTCACCCTCTGCTCGCGCTCAGAGCACTTATACATGAGTGTGAGGACATTGAGGTCTGCCGTGTTTGACTCAGTCTGACGGGCCTCAATCAGTCGACCGATGTAGCGGTTGACCCGGGTTCTGGGGCTGCTCTGGATCATGGTGGCCTGGTTAGCATTGGGACGATTTCTCAGCTTTTGTGGAGCCGTTCGCATGGCCCTCCGCTGGTGGGATGAAAGAGAGATTTTCACTGGAATTATAGAACTTGAAAAACAGTAGTGTGATAAATAGGCTGCCATGCAGCTCACTGTGTTCTCTCCACAACTGGAGTATTATCATATTAGGGACAAGGGTGAATAAGCATCAACAATAAACACAAGCGGCTGATTATACTTTCAAAGTAGGACATCGCCCTCACACTTTACTTCATTACTGAATGCACCCCGCTGTGTCTAAGCGTCTTCAGCAGCCAAAGTGGGCAGTTTTGCAAAACAGTGGGCACTGGAGCAAAGCCAGAGGTAACATGGCAGTATAGATCTTTGTGTGCATACAATACATGTATGTGTGTAGGCACGTGTGGGTCCATGTAAGTGAGCATGCTGGATGAATTGTGTAGCTAAGTGGCATAGTACGGAGGTAAAGGCTGAGCAAGGATCACTAGAATGTTCATGAGTTCATGACATTACATGAATGTGTACAGCTCACTGACTACTATATATTCTTCCTTGATTCCTTCTTTCTTTCCTTGTGGCTGACTATTCTCTGCTTTCTTCTTCACTTCCCTGCTTCTTTCTTTCCGTCCTCATTCCTTCCTTCCTTTCCTCTCGTATCTTCCTTTTTTCTTTGATCCCCATTTCATTTCTTCCCTGCTTACATGTTTTCCTCTTTAATTTCTTCTTCCCTTTCTTTATTCTGTCTATTTTTCTTTTCTTCCTTCTTCACCTTTTCTTCCTTACTTTCCATTTTGACTTCCTCTCCCCTCCTTCCACCTAGTCTTCCTATCTTCTCTCTCCCCTCATTTCCATCCTTTATTTCTCAGTCCCTCCCTCATGCTCTTATTTTATGTTATTCATAAAGCAGTAACACAGTGGCCTGCAAATGCTGACTTCTATATTGTGCTCAGTGTAGCACAGGACACATCATGCTGACATGTCTGCTGCACTAAAAATCCTTTCCATTCATCCCCTGTATCCCCTCATATTGCTCCCTGGTCGTGCCTTGAATGCATATGCCATTTCACACAGCTGAAGAGTGTGTGGTCTGAATGTGAAATTACCATTCGTTCGGAGGTGTATGCATGACTTAACCTGTCACCCCTCTTCCGTTTTCCATTTGTCTGTTTTATACTAATCTGCCTTCTGTGTATGCTGTGAGGATGTTGTCATTACCAGTAATACAGGTGTAAGTGGAGACACGAACATGTAGTGTGAGGGAAAGATCTACTGTTGCAGCAACTGAGGGAAACATAACCAGAAAGCAGAAGGATGATGCCAAATTAAATGTTCAACAATTTCTACAATAAAAGCTCTTGACATACATGTAACATCCTCTTGAACTATCCAAAATTGCATGTGCCATACACACACACACACACACACACACACACACACACACACACACACACACACACACACACACACACACACACACACACACACACACACACACAATCTAATCCCCAGATGACCTTCACAATAAATGCTGCATTCCTTACCAATTCTTATCTTTGTCTTAGCGCTCATCTAAATTATTAACATATGTGAAGGTGTGAAACTGTTTTATGCTCCCACGATGTAATAAATACATATTAGCCCCCTCCACAGACACAAACACACTCGGACGTACACACAACTGCAAATCTGGATTAAAACAGCTGGTGCAAGAATTGTACAGATGCCAGGCCACAGGATTTCTTTCCAGGCACACAAGGTCAAATAAGCTCTTTCACATTTAGCCAGATTGCCAGTGTCGCTGACAGTATATGCAAGGGAAATGGTATGTTGGTCTCTGGCAGGAGCAACATGCTGAGGTCATTACAACTGATAGGATCGTGCACTCTGAACACATCTCACCATCAGTCCATGCCTTCTTATGATGTAGTATACATCCTGCAAAAGCCATATATTTATTTACTGACAGTTGCAAAACCAAGTTTTTGAAGCCCTTTTCTTCCTAACTGTGGTTAGCTAATTCTGCCCATTCATAACACAGATAAATAGGATCTTATATAATATATAACATGCAAAAACACACTTGGTTGGCTGCACCATGCATAGATTTGTGCAAAGAATCTACAGTATTTAATGAGCCGTCCAAGCATGTATGCATAACAGCTATGGACACAGGAGCTTTACTTGCACATGCTGATATCTGTATGTCCACGATTAGCATTAAAAAAAGCCACTGAACTGGGGAGAAAACCAGGACAACACATTATTGCTCCTCAAATGTTTGCCAAAGTTGCCTTGGGTGTTCCACAACTCTTCTCAGTTGGAACAATGTTCTGTGGAGATTAAGCTCACGTCTTAAACTCATAAAAAAAATTTGCATTGTGGATCGGATGAGTCAGAGTCCTGATGTTCAGGTCACTAAAATGTTGTGGCATGAAATAAAGTCAAGGTCCCTAAGAATATATATTAAATAAAGTAATAACAGTTCTAAAGGAAGTATTTCCCTGACAGTTGTAATTTCACCATCTGAATAAACAGAATAAAGGTAATTCAAACAAACCTTTACAATGTATTTTCTACTATTGTAGGAAACTCTATACATTCAGATTGTATATTTTTTTAAGTTACTACACAGCACGAACAAACACAGAAACGTCAACACAGACACTCAGAGTTTATACCTTATCCCCGTCCTCGCAGTTCATGACATTGGAGAAGGGAATCTCAGCCTTGAACATCTTCCTGCAGTGCATAAGTTGCACTAGTAAGTAGCACACAGTTTTGAACTTCATCTTTTTGGCGGGCTTTATATCCGAAAGAATCAATCCTGGGAATATCTGTCACCAGATAAGAAATGGGAACAAGGATTAAGTCATGATATCCCACACAGTAATATATATTATGTAAGGGTCTATTACTCATGCACAGGCATTGGACAGTATGCATGTGCAGTCATTCTCATGCACACACACGCATGCAATCATTGTTATCAGGTTTAGGAATTTAACTAGAAAGTGGTTAAAATGAGGTCCCTTTGGTGTAAGTTTTATGGCTCTGCTACCCTAGATTCTCTTTCATAATGCTATTTTATAAAACGTGATCTAGCATACGATGAAAGGTTTGAGGAGATGTCTGTGTGTCATTTGTAATAAGAAATATATGTGCTTTGTTCAATACATAAAGTTGAAAGTGTGTCCCTAAGCAGCAGCAATTAAAGACTCTATAGCAGAGAGAGTAGCAGCCGATCCGACACAGCTTAGTCAGGGCACATCTCTCTCTGAGCCATGCCTTTGATGAAGTCTAACCATCAGCTCTATTAAGAGGATTAGCAGTCTCCCGCATATCAAAGAAAAATACACGCAACTGAGATGTTACAGGACCACATGTAACCTATGTGCAAGCCATATCTTGCATAATGTGAAACCTGCAGCAAGCAATAATGATGAGCGGAGAGGTTGAGGAGAGGAGAGGAGAGGAGAGGAGAGGAGAGGAGAGG
>CM076662.1:12495481-12526129 GCA_038496675.1 Rachycentron canadum
AGGAAAGGAGAGGAGAGGAGAGGAGAGGAGAGGAGAGGAGAGGAGAGGAGAGGAAAGGAGAGGAGGCCTGATGGATACAGAAACAAGACTGAAATTCCCTCTCCAGCTGCTTGTTGCACATCTGTTGGAGATGTGTGTGTTTATGTATATGCACTGACAACACACACCAACATATCTCTGTAAATTTGTCCGACAGTGCAGATTTGAGATGATAGATGCCACAGGCTGTTTTTTTTTTTTTTTTCCTTTTCTCTTTATAGCACAGTCCAATCCATTACAAGATGGAAGTGAGATTAGCTAAACAACAAATGTGTGAGACTCCATCATATGATCCTGGATGCTGTAGTCAGACTATATTTCTATTTGAAGGATGGTCTTATTGGAGATATTGGTACAGAAGTAAAGACAGGTCAAGATAAGTCTGCTTTCTCAACCTAGCCTACTCTGATTTACTACACAGGTCCATTAATATGGATTATCATACGACCTGCAGAAGCTTTGCTGATATGTGCAGTACATTGTCTGGGGTATTAAAAGGTTTGGCGAAGGGCAAGGACTAATAAGAAGTCTCATCTTAAAATACATCTGATTCAGAGCTATTACTGTCATCTTAATAATTTTACACGCAGGATCTGGAAAATATGTTCCTCAGTGCAGAATAACAATACGATACCTTCCGACGGTGAGATGGCACTATAAAGAAGGTTTCAATTTCATGTTTTTGGAGGAAGGCGTTCCTTTCATGACCGTTTCCGGGCTCCACCTCATAGTCTCCATTTAGGCACTCCAGTGTAGATCTGGTGATGTGGACTTTCCTGTGGCACAGACAGGACAGGCATAACACACAACACAACTAGTCTCATAGCCAGTGCAGCTGCATTTGGCACAAACAACAAGCAGGTCATCTGTGGAAGGATTCAAGCGCAGCAGGAGACTGTCAAAATAAGGGCTGCAATCCTGCTCCTGCAAGTATTCTGGCAAATATGTGAATATGTAAAGACAAAGTAATGATAATTAATTAATTAATTAAAACTGCTGTGATAAAGGTCTTCTGGTTTGTTCAGTTCAGACAGTTCAGTTCAGACAATTTAATTTCTCTGGCTATTGAGCTAAACAGCTATTGAATAGCATTTGAAAAATCCTGTAAAAAAAAAAAAAAAGATTAATAATCATTATATAATTGTTCCACTGATTGTGTGATTTTAAATTGGTGAATTTTTTGTCCATCACTCTTGAGGCTAGTGTTCATGTACAATGTTTAGTACTGACCCAGGTAGTCCTCCAGCCTCCATCACATTGGCCAGGGTCACATCATTGGACCAAACGTCATATTGCCATTTTCTGAGGCCCAGCACTCCGCAGAGCACCCGACCTGTATGCAAGCCCACGCGCATGTTTAGGTTGACTTCTGTGGCCTCTGCTACTGACCTGCAGAGGCAGAACATGATGAGAACAATGTTGGGATGAGGTCATATCTATATCTACATCTACATCTACATCTACATCTACATCAAATTTGAAAAAAATCCATCACATACGGTCTAATAGGACTGATACAGGTGACCAACAAACTAAATTCAGAATAATGTATGTGGCAAATGTGGCAAACTGTCAGGAACTGCAAAGGGAACACACGCTGTTCAAAAATACTCTACTTCGCTCTAACACACCAAAATAGACTAAAGAACAAAACAGACTGCCAAGATGATCATTTTTATTTAATCAGTGTTGAGGAAAAAGTCTAATCTTAATTAACAGGCTTCCAGTCAAGTTGTGAAGTATCTGATTTAATCTTTTGCTGTTTAATCTCGCTGTCTTTTCCTTCTTTTTTTTCCCAGACTATGCAGGGTAGGCAAAGGAAATAAGCACTTTCTCGCTCAGTAAAATAGCTTTTTTTATCCATTGAAGTGTTTTCTCTCAGCCAACAGTAGTTCTGCTCCCTCAAATGTTCAGTGTTAGAATTCACTCACAGCACACATGGCTAGTCAGGCTGCAGTTTTCCCTACTTGAAGGAAATCTCTCATCATTGACTTGATTAAAGACCTGGCAATGAATAAAATAAAGATTACAGTCTTTTCCATCCTTTATATTGCCTATTTGGCAGCATGTTCTATTTGACGGATAGTGACGATTTCATTCATTTACCCAGAGAAAGATTCATGTCATTTCAGTACATCAATAAATGTGACTACTCACGTTATGGTGTCAATCATGTCCAGACCCATCTCTACACAGCAGTGGGCATGGTCAGTCTTGGGTTGGGTCAGTCCAGACACACAGTAGTAACAGTCCCCCAGGATCTTAATCCTGCGACAGTGGTTCTCCTATAAATCAAAAAGATGGAGTGAAGAGAGAAAAAAAGTGATTCCATACATGAATGATGAGCCAATATGTCAGTAATAAAATCCATCTTTGCCTCCTGATTTCATTAAACACAAACTGGTGCTATAGCAGTTATGCCCTTATACAATAAAGTATGAAAAATGAACCTTTAGTCATCGTGGTAAGATGAGTAATTATTCAAAACGTCACAACAGGGTACATGAATGCAACACTCCACGATTTTAATCAAAATCATGAGAAGTCTGAGACCAGTGGTGCTGGAGTCCAAAAAATTCTAGCATTTAACTATAGTTTATCCATTATACGGATCCATATCCATCAGTGTAATTTGTAAGTCTAGCTCCAAGCTACCCATCGCTGCACTTGCCAAGGTCGAAAGAGTTCACGCTGAAGGAGAGACGGCATTTTAAACTTCGAAGGTTGTACCTTAATCAAAAAACTTTTATCATAACACTGTCGTGTTTCTAATGTGTCAAAAAATGTCATCCTTCAACACATTAGGTAAATTACACTGCTGATGGCTGAGATTTAAAGTAACCACAATTAAAACAATGCAGTTCTCTCACTAGAATCTATTGCAAGTTGTACATCTATTTGTTTATTTGGTAAGAATCACTGACTGAAGTGCAGTGCATATATTTTGATTTCCAATACCATGATGCCTATCAGGATAGTCAGTGTGTAACTTGGAATACATTAGGTAGGTTTCTCATATTTGGCATACGTCATCTAACTGTCGGCCAGAAGCTTCTTCTTAGAGTAAAGGTATCACAATTGTGCAAATGTTCACATAAATGGCGGAATACTCGTAGATGCATGCCCCTGGATCAAATTAGTGTATTCTGTGAGTATGGTTGATTGCCAGTGTAAACAAAAAAGAAATGCCAATGACATCACCTGCTGTGTGGTCATAAAGTAATAGTTATAGTAGTAGTTCAAATCTTACAGATGGAGGCAACAGAAAGTTGGCTTTTTATCACCGCTGCTACATGGATGTGTTCAACCATATCTATAAGGGTTGACAGCCATACATCAGTGAAGGATAAGCTGGGAGTGCCTCCATGTATAGAAGAAAGGCTAAGTTAAAAAATAAATCAGTAAAGGCTCAAATCAGATGAGAATCTGCATATGGAGTGATAATTGCATTGAATGTTCAAACTCTTGAGATTCTAAACTTCCACCGACATTGAAATGTTTCCCAAAATTTTGCACCCAATCAACAGATCAATCTCACTTTAGGGAATTAGGTGAGTCACTCTCTCACTTTTTATGGACAATAAGCAGTGGCACAAAAAGGCGGCTTACAAATAGGCTATAATCCATTATTAGAGGATATGAGCAACAGACAATCATTTTACCAGGGAGACCGGGTTACCGCGGATGCCTTCTCATAACCCTTTATTGTTTCCATGGAGGTAATGGGATCGCTGCCCATGCGTGTCTGGAGCACAAAAGACTCATAATTATGCACATCGGTGGGCACAAGACAAGACGGATGCTCTATTTTTAACAAGCCAGCGATGTGAGTTTCAGAAAACGGTCAAAGCTGGAGCTGATCAGCTGGTGGCAACTGCTGACTATTACTGTCATGTAGCTTTACATGCTGTGGTCATGAGTGCTTAGTGACATGGGAGCACATGTGCTGTTGAAATAAAATATACTCTTATGCAAAGGTGCAAAGGCAAGAGCACACTGCATAGTGAAGTAGTGTAGGAAATTGCACTGTCTTGTGTATCCTGTGCTGCTGTGATCAAATGAGTGATAAATATTTTCTTAAAATAAAAAAAATGAAAACTTCATGGTCAGTGTCATTCCACTGTTTTCATTTTTTTTTTGCTAAACTTAACGACACAATATCTTTGCAAAGTTGTGTTCTTCTGTAACTGAATGCTGAAACACCGGAAATATGAGTTTTTCACATTTTCACTTGATAAGAATAAAACTTTTTTTGTATTGTAACATTGGAGTCTCTTTGGGGTAACTTGGGTCACAGTGGAGCAGTAACAGATGGCACCGATCGAAGCAACAGGAAGCAGGGAAAGCCCTGATACTTACAGAGTCTCCTACTCTGTACTTTTCCTGTGCTAATCTGCACTGTGAGGGCTTAGGAGCTGATTCAGACCCAAGCAGGATTACCACTGTCATGTGACTGAAGCATTGTGGGCAATCTGGGTGGTCATAAGTGTAGAAGAAAGATGGACGCTGTCTATTTATCTAGACTTGAACGAGACTGTGACACCTATTTCAATCCATCAGACGGGAAGAGCATTGTTTTGGATAATTTATGCAATGTTTTCAGTGAGATCAGAATAAACTGAGAACAGAACCCTCCAAATGTATTACATATAGTAATGTGCTGCATATGCTCGCAGGGATGCAAATTAGCAGACACTTGAGTGCGCACAGACAAACAGAGGGAGACAAAAAGGGAGAAACAAAGAGACAAGTACAGGGAAGGGGAACATTCAGTAAATGGTTATGAAGGAAAAGATGAGCCAGCTGAGAGCAGCAGCAGTTCATTTCCTACAAGTGTCCAAAGGAGAGAAGAGCAATCTTTGATGCAAAGACAAAGATCAGTGCTGTGTACACACTATTGATGGGGCTAAAGATTAGAGCCTCCACTCCTGTAACTTTGGGAAGCCGAAAGGCCACAAGACAGAATGAGTACTTGCTGCTGTCTGTTTCTGAACCTGTCAGAAACCAGCTGAGAAACACTTTTCTTCATTCTAATTAAAACCAATCACACTGTTTTATGCATTTTATATCAGGCTATTACATATATTTGACAAAAACAAACATTTTTCCAATCTGCCTCATCTTGTTGAATGATTTCATGTCAACATTGCATCAATATAAGCAGACAGTGATTCATTACAATGGGCCTCTGTTGAGCAAAATCTTTAATAGCGCCACAAAAGCCCCCACCTACCCCAACTCTTTCCATCTTACCCTGCATGCAAGCAAGCCTACAGTGATGAGGCATTTCCATTTTTGTCTGCAGCTCTCTTATTAAATTAATGTACAGTCATTTATGTGCAATAACAAGTGAATAACATATCAACACTTCCTCCTCCCACCTCAACCAGGTGGGTAGGAGCAAGGGGGTGTTGGAAATCTGTGAAGTAAATCTATTAATGTAGCTATATTTAACAGATATGACACATAACAAATGCTCAATGTTTGAAGACATGTTTTATTTATTTGTTTTGTTTTGTTCGTGGATGCCACTGGTTTTCTGAGCTTTTGATCAAAACTAGAACCAATTGCTTTTTAATGACATAGCCTAAAAAATAGTTTGAAAGAAATTTGGGTTGTTTTGTATGACTTCAAACATCCCATTAGCCAGTATGTGTGAGAACTAGTGAAAACACATACACACACACACACACACACACACACACACACACACACACACACAGACACACATAGACACTCTTAATCAGCTCTGCAGCAGAACACTGATTGGGATACAGCAGATATGACAATATAATGTAATGAAGTGAAAGAAGAAGCTCTCAATATGTGAGGCTCCCTGTCACAATATCAGTAAACACCTTGAGAACACTTACTGTGAGCACTGTGTAGTATGGCTCAACGCAGCCTTTCTGTGAAATCAGGAGCTATTTAGCTGAGCAATTCTTATGTGTTGTAATAGGGACCCTTTTTTTTTGTCTCTGGAGGAGATTTTCCAAGTCTGAAAAATAACACTGCTGATGCAATAGTGAGGTCTTCAGGGACTATAAACAGAAAAGGCAGCATTATAAACAGAGGTTGAAGAGGGGTAAAAGATCAGTACTCTTACCAGTAGACAGGGGATCTGGGATGCTAGAGATGCATTCTGGGAAGTGTAGGATCGCATCAGCATATGTTAAACTTAAGTCAGTATGGAAGGATGCAGCAGTTTATCGTTCACCACAAATGCAATCATTGTCATGATTCTTTTTTTTTTTTTTTTTTTTGAAAGCTGGGGCATTTGGTCTGGGCTTTATTCCAGCCCGCAGTTTTTAACACACAGGCATCTGAGGGAAGCTGAAGGACTTGACAGTGATCCCTGCACCTGCTCATGAGACAAACCCAAACAGGGTTATTTGAGTTGTGCTTACACCCAGACTTTAGTTTCTGGCAGGCAGCTGTCACAGTGTGGGAAGAGAACGGTCTTTTTGCTAGGTCTAAAAATAATACAGTTTTTTTTTTTTTTTTGCAAAGATCTTAACCAGTGGTACTCCTTTTGTGCTCTATTTTTCTTGGCATAAAGATTTTGTATTATGTAAACCCACAGATGTACAAATGATCTATAAGGCTTTTTGAGCAGGTTTTTCAAAGTTAACTTTTTTTCAAAATAACACTTCTTGTTAATATGTCTGTAGTTCCACCGTTTTGAGGCTCTTCACAAGAACTAGTTCCCTCACAGATATACATCACGATTAAAATTGTATCTCAGGTTGCATCTCAGTTACTTGTCAGCTCAGTTAGATTAGAAAACATTCATTGTCCCCTTGGGGAAATTTGGTTTGCAGTAGTCAATAAAACCAATAGATGTCATAAAATAAAATAATACAATCATACATTGATCTGATACACAGTATATGTCATCAGTATAAGTTGCAATGAGATGTGAAGTGCTCAGTCCATCAGTATTTGTTTATTGCAATTAAAACGAGGGCTACAGCTTTTTTCAAATCCCAACAGATGACAGGACAAATGATCTCAAATATCTGCCTGAGCTGCCAAAATTAACTTTCCCATCTTAATTGTTCCGACTTGATAAACATGGTGAAGGTCATTCAAGTTAGTGCTAACTATCTTTTAGCAAAGCTTAACAATATTTTCCTGCCCATTTTTGCTAAGCATGCTGGACAATGCTGCATTGCTGAACAAACAGAAAGGCATTGCAAAAAGAGAAAACTGACTCGATAAAAGAAGATAAAAATTTTCAATAGCGATCAACCAACATTAAACCCCCTCAACTTTCTCAAGATAAACAATCTCTACTTGGTCCTTTTGCAGAGGAAGTTGGAATCAAAAGTCATTTTATCATCCAAACATGGTGCCAAGTATTTATAATTGCAGTTAATGGAGTACTTACAGTAAAATGTTCAAATAGTGAATTATAATTGTGACAAATGCTCATCAGATTTGCTCCTTGGGAAAACTTGGATACTCCCTTACAAATGAAATGACTCAAGGATGTAAATATGGCAATGAATTATCAAAACATCAGCATGTGTTCATGCACTGCACATGCGATGCAGGTTGTTTTGTAAGCTTTCACATATGAATGAATGAAAAGGGAACTCTGACTTGTCGAGGAAGTAAGAGACAGTAGATAGATACATCATTGAGCCATCCTAAAAATGGAAACATGAGAGAGGAACAGAGTGCAGAGAACCACAGGGCATAAAAGACACAGTTGAGGGAAGTAGGCTGCTGCATGTCAATCAAAAAGCTGAGAGACAAGGAGCGGAGGAGTCTGAAAGCTGTGATGCAGGGAGGTGTTGCAAGAGGAGAGAAAAGAGAGACAAGAATGAAAAGCTTTGTGAATCTCTGCCATGGAAACAGCAAATGACACGCACGCACGCACACACACACATACATACGTGCATACAAATGCTAAAGTACATCCAGTCCAGAGCTATTAATGTTATATAGCATCACAACAACCATCAGAGACCCTCTCATAACAGAAACTGTCGTGTCAGGATGTGGACAGACTGTGGGAAACTCAGCCAGGGAGAGGAAGTGTTTACAGAGTGAGGAGACCAGTTGGTGTGTCAGTTTACATTCTGGTTATCATCCGCTTTAAAATGCATCACCCTCTTGTATTGCTTTCCTTCAAAAACCTGGTCACTTCAGCCATGAATACAATAACCACCCTGTCTGTTTAGTATGTCAGCTGTTCACTGTTCACTGTTTCAGCAACCACCAAGTTTGGGTAGCGGTAAGGTTTTTCGATTGTCCTGGGATTTTTGCGACCCTTGTCTTTGGTCTCAGCGGTGGTCGGCAGATTCTCAGGTGAAGAGTTGCAATAACTCTCAGCTTGCGTTCTTGTGGGTGGTGGGGATCAAACAGCAAATACTGATCAGTGTGAGTGGGTTTCCTGTAAACTTCAATTTTCAAGCTTAATATTGCCAAGTCCAAGAAGGACTGTTGTTTTCTGTGATGCCTAATCTAAATTTGCTTCTACCATCCACTAAGGTGCTGAGTTCAGACAAGGCTCTCATTTCTAAAAATCGTATGAATATTATCAACATGGATACTGAAACCAATAGATAGCTAGGTACAATGAAACACTTCAAAGTTATCATCACTGCCTCCATATTGATATTTGCAACAACAGCAGCCAGTGCAAAATTCTTGGTTTAACACATAAATGTCATTGTAGGATAATAAACGTCCAGCAGAGGCCTAAAACTGCAAACTGTGCCCAGCCACAACTTCACTCTTGAAGACCATGCCTGGTTTAACTTCACTAGTACTGCCAAGATTAAAAATCATTAATCTTATTGCATTAACAATTGGTAAAATAACTATGTGTAATGAAGAACTTACAGGGAATTATTACCATATAATCTAAACTTCCCTTCCCACACTACCTGAATTTAAAAAGAGTCTTTTAGCCAATTGTTTTGGATTTTTTTGTCCTTGTTTTCAGCAGCATCAGGCATAAAAGAAAGCTAAGTCAATTGCATGTTTCCCTTAAGGGTTTGGAAGAGACAAAACCATCTATCTATTATCTATAACACTTAACACCATCAGGGTCACAGGGGGGCTGGAAGCAATCACAGCTGACATTGGGACACTCTACAGGCTATTTAGAGTGACCAATTAACCTCAACGTGCAGGTCTTGGGACTGTGAGAGGAAGCCAGAGTACCTGGAGGGAACCCACGCAAGCACAGGGAGAAAATGCAAACTCCACATAGAAAGGCCCCAGGTCCGGGGTTTGACCCCAGAACCTTCTTCTTGATGTGAGGCGACAGCGCTGACTGCTGCCAAAGACAAGCTCGGAGCTAAAATATTGAACTTACATTACATAGTGGCCCAAAAACACACCTCAACATAAATGCTAGCTACAAAAACATAGATCCAAAAGTTTGATATATTAACTTGTAATAGTTAACAATAGTTCAAAAATCAGCCCTGGCCTCTCTGGGTGAACAGAAGCACCACATTCCTTTTATTCTCATTAAGACAAAGCATGAAATTCAAAAACTGGGGGGAAAGCTTCCTAGGGGTAAAAAGGGGAGGAGAGGAGAGAAGAGGAAACTTGGTCTACTACATCAGCAGCATTTTAGGAGAACACTGTGTTCCTGGCCCACTTCCCATGCAGCTTGACAAGTCCAAAGAGTGGACAGGTGGTGTGGGGATGGTGCTGGAATGGTATTATGAGATGATAACCAGTGGCCATGTGGCATCGCCTGTTCTTCGGATGGAATGAGAAAAGTCTGCGTGCCCACAGTGACCACAACTATGAGTCACTGGCACTGCCACTTCCTGCCAAAGTGGATCAGAATGAGTGGGGCTTTGGGTCAGTGTAAGGCTAGAACATTTGATGACAAGTTTCATGGCTGGGGACAGCCTTTCAGTGTAATATGAGGCTCTCAGCCAGCAGCAAAGCAGAGATCAAACCAATCTATTCAGTTGTAACTAAAATAATGAGACAGCTCAAATCACAACAGCAAGAAAATTGACGTAGCTCGAGACAGCGTCTCTTCTGGCCAAAACGACTTTGGGAGATAAAAGTGAAACTGTATCATCCAAAGCTAAATTAAATCTAACATCTCTGAAATTCATGTGGAAAATAAGCTTGAATCAAAGTTGACTGATTTGTTGCCATGACTTGACTTATTAAGGAGTGTGTGTGTGTGTCTGTGTGTACTGTAACGCATGGAATCATCTTATTTTGGTTAACAGCATCTCAGGGTAAAGCACAACTTTCCGTAAAATAAAGACTGCAACTGATAAGCAACAACCAGGTAAAGCAATGGATCCAAGTTTAATTGGAAAGGCAATGACAATTATCTGACAATAACAACTCAAATGGGAGGCACTCTCTTTTTAGGCAGTTCTAATTTTGTGCTGTATAAACAAACAAGTTAAAAATAGAACCTCTTAACACAGCCAAGTAAAACCTTCTATGAAAGCAAAAAAAGGGTTCGTTGTAATCCTATGGATTAATGGATTTGACAAGGGCGTGTGCCTGGTGTAAGTAATAGAGGCCAGATTACATGTAGATAAGGCTGTGGCAGGGTGATTTGCAGGGGCTCAGGACCTTCTCACCAAACAAATATATATCTCATGTGTCACCCAAACTTGCACTGCAGTAATATTTGTTTGGGGTGGTGTGTTTATTCTGATCAATATGGCTCGAACTAAAAGCAAGATTTTGTAACACCAGCGTTGATAACATTTTATTTCAAAGTGACTCTTTCAACTGCAGCAGTCAAACTCAAAGCAAAAGTTGAGTGAATTTCCAGCACTGAGATCAAGAAAGAGTGAAATATTGACAGATGGGGGAAGCTAAAATCTTTCCCACATGCCAACCTAGTGTGATTGGGACAAACGCAACTCAGTGGTTGCTTCATTCAGTTCATTCACACAACTAGAGTAGTGGCGAGGTTTAGCCCTGGGTAAATCTGGCCTAGATTAAAAAGGTCTGTCAACTCTTCCTCAAATGAGGTGCCGGGTAATCATATTAAGCATCATATGGGCTTCCAGTATTCACTGTGACATCATGCTAAGCTGGTACAACAGTGGAATGTGCCAGCAGCCTGTGGCCAAAGCAGGACACGCACACACACTCACACAGTCCGTGTCACAAGTTTGTGGTCACACAGAGAAAATGAGCAGCTTTTCATGCCAACAACGAGTGTAAATTGAGGGACATTTGTTCAAGAAAAGGAAACAGACTTACCGTGGCAAGCTCATCAAACTTTCCAAAAAGCTCATTTAGTAGTTTAACCAGCTCCTGGGCTGTACACTGGGAGGCCAGGCTGGTAAAACCAACTATATCTGCAAACAGGATGCTGTAACAGGGAGAGAAAAGAAGCCATTGAGTAAATGCAGGTTATTTATAGCAGCATGTTATACTGTATAAACGAAACAAGATTACTGGGTGCCTGATCAGATTAGCTCACAGGAATTTGTTTAAAATGATTTTCAGGAAGCCAAAGTCAATTTCTCCTTGGATAATGTGTTTGCAGGAAACTAATCAAACATTCAAATTAATGACCTGCAGCAGGAAAAAAAATATGAGAGTTCAGTTCTCTAAACTGACTGGCAGCACAGTCAAGCAGAGCGACTCAAAATAGAAGCCCGGAGCATTCTCACAGGGATCAAGGTGGAGACATGTCCTGTTAGGGGCTGGAGAAAAGCCATTCTAGGATATAACGCAACCATCAAACTGCTGTCACCGTGTCCAGGTGGACTTGTATATTCCCTTCAGAAAATTGGTATATGGGACTAAAAGTGCTTGAGGTTCTAAAATTGAACTTGAAAATGATTCAGTTTTAATATCATTGGTGTTTGTTTTGACTTTTGCACTCATGTGTTGAAAATTTTTAATTAGCAAAAGAAGAAATTTAAGTTTTATTAATTTTTCTGCCTCTATATTAGTGTCCCCCCAGGGAACATGAACATTTGGTTCTGACTAATTGTAATTTAGTTGGTCCAATATTTATGAAGGCGGTCACTTAAAAAAAATTCATAATAGTTAAAGCAGCTATGCAGGCAGTGAACCAGCAGTTTAACATATGGAAACTGAGGTTAGAGGATCCCCTGTTTAGCTGTCTACAACTGGACAATAAAATCAACCATGGACAAGAGACAGCTAACACTAAAAAGAAGAGTAGGGTGGGTCAGATCTCGGGATGGGTCTTAAATCAAATAACTGAAAAGAGGAAACACTGTCTTGTATCAAGAACTGCAGACTACTGGGATATGGCATGTTCCAGTCGCTAGTACAGCACAGAAATTGCAACACCGGCCTTAAAATGTCAGTTCAACACCACACTAGACGTCTGAATACTAGACACTGTTTCTACTATTGTGTAAAATGTAAAATATCTTTACACAAAAAGTGTGAACAATGCAGATGGCCAACAAGGATTGGCAAACATTATTTTCACATGATGCATTTTCTCATCATGTCATGCTGATTATCTTATTCCTATTGTTCCATTATAGCTTGACAACAGACCCCGGGAGGAAAGGTTACTAGTGTTGAAAACTGTTAATATGGTCCTTGTGCCCCTGAGAAATTGACTCATTATCAATCTACATCAGAGCAGAACAGGACCTTTTCATGTGAAGGATTTGCCCTGAGTGCTGTGTGCCAACAGAGGGTGTGAAGGGGATTAGTCATCAAACTCTGACTGTCCTGAACAACTTGCATGTCCACGGCTCTCGCACTGACGGCAGACCGCCGTCTTCATGTGGGCTGGAGTTTTCACAATGTGACAGAGTGCTGGATCTCTAAGGGAGAGCTGCTAAATGTCATTTTGTTGTCTCACAGATGTCACCGTAATGAGCAGCAATGGATTCAATTTGTGTGAATGTTTTAATTGGCAACCATCTGCGGGTGACAAATATTTGGAATGTTAAATACTGTGTCAGTGTAAACACTTAAAGTTGGATTCACACAGAAAGGCTAAACTTGATGAAATAATGTATCTTAGATCTGTGGGCAAAATAAAACACGTCATCACACAACACATGCCCAGTTATTTATCTCTTAAACACAACAAATTTAGTTTCATGACTTGCTCTGGACTGGAATTTCTTTGCTTTTTTTTTCTGTAAATTGTTTTGAATAAACCGTCTTTTCATAATTTAACCATCAAAAATAATTGGATTGAAATACAAACTCAGACAAGCTGCTCATAAAATAAATTATAATTTCACTATCTCACCAGCTCAATAATTTGAGTCACTACTACATTTATTTTTGTCAGAATTTCTTTAATCCAATCAACCTGTCACAAGAAGGCTATTTTCTTTATTGCATATACAAATGTCATACTTACAGTTGTGTCAAGTGAGAAATGTAGACTATGCTATGAACTCATTAGATTAGATTTGGAGCTGATCAGTCATTTACATGTGTTTTTTTACGCTGGTGGCTATTGAAAGTAGAGGACTAGTTTTGCTTGTGACAAACAATGCTAACTCTTTCATTTCCGTATTATAGTTGCTAACAACACACATGCTTTATGTCTAAGTTCACATTTGGTTCATGGTGTGTGTGTGTGTGTGTGTGTGTGTGTGTGTTGAGTACCAGATTCTGGCATTTCTAGGTGGTCACAATGACAGAATACCTTGAATTCAAGTGCTCTTTTGCAAGACATTATTATTAAGGAGGTTATGTTTTTACTCATGTCTGCTAATTTGTCAGTAGGGTTATGTAAAAAGTACTGAACTTCCTGGAGGGATGGGGCATGGACCAGAGAAGAGCAACATTGGCAGAAAATTTTCTGATTACAAATAAAAGATTTGGGATTTTTCTTGCTTGAATAATTGAAATGAGTAATATGACTGAGGCCACATTTCTACATGTGGTTACGCATGAAGCATTAACTTGTTGCGTTTGTGCTGCAGACAGCATCCCATTGAGTGCATGGCGCTATTGCCTCATGACCTCCTGTGAACTTCACTGAACTCAGTTATTTTTGGCTTTGTTTACTTCATTTCAACCACAAGCACAACAAAGAGCATGCGCCATGTGTTCCTTTCAAAGTCATCTTTCTAATGCACCATTGAAGACAGCAGTATGCTTTAACAGAAGTGTTACAGCTGAAAGGGAACACTTGAACAAGACTCCTCAGCCCCAGCTTTACAAAGACACAGGAATCTGTTGTCATACTCTGTAAGTGTTGTAAGTGCACCGCATTAGTGAGAAGTTTAGGACATCAGCAGTAATGTAGGTCGAAAGACACTGCTAGGTTCAAAATTAGCCACACGTTTGTGTTAGTAACTGCTTATTCAGCTCATAAAAATGTTTTTGATTAAGCACCTTACCAACATGAGCCACTTGTTCCACTCAGCACATCACAGAGGTGCATAAATAAATAAATGTACATTCAAAAGGAGAACACATGAGCTTATTCAGTAATTAGTAACCATATCCACGTGTGCTAGGACAGGCAAACTAAATCATACAGACAAATATAAATATTAGTGTCGGGTGTGTGCTGAACATTGCAGTTCATATCACTGAAATCTGGGTTCACTTTTAACTGCGCAGCATTATTTTTAATATATGTCGGCATGATTTAAATTCATGTAGTTGGAAGCTGCAGCTATAGTTACTCCTGTTTTAAGGAGACTTTGTGTAGGTAGATCTTTGACACAGAATTTGCAGTTGTTTCAAAAATAATCTTCATTGAGTAAACTGAAACCTCCAAGGCACTCACATTTTTATGAGCTGAACTACAGAAAAGCAAAGGTTGCAGACTGTGGACTTCATCTGGGAACTTCTGTATCTGATTTTAAATGTCCTCCAGCAAAATCTTCAAAACAAGCAATGCAGTACTCTTGGCAAGCGCTATAAGTTACTCTAGACTCTGCATTTTCCTCAACCAAACCTACTCTACTATATTCACTGCTCGAGGTCAAAACCTCATCCCCAAATAAAGCCTCTGACCCACTAAACTCATCATCTGCAGCAGACAGGTGCTACAGTTCACATGAGCAAGCCATATAATACAAACACGATTACTCCTGTGGTAACTTGGCTAATATCTAATATCGTCTGATTCAACCTCCCTCAAACTGTAGTCCAATTTTTTCTCTCCAGTGGCACATATTCCAGGAAACTTATTCTCCCTCTTAAGATAATCTCCTGCTTCTCTCTGTCCAAGGCCTTATACTGCAGAATTTTTTGGCAGATGTAATTTAAATCTAATCACATAGCAGAAGGCATTGCCACATGACAACTCGAGGGTTAGTGTTAGGGTTAGGGTTAGACGGGCCTTTAGACGGGCCCCTCAGGAGCGACAGTATGTGGGCAGTGGATGTGCTGACGTCGGGCCAACAGAGGGGGTAACACAGAAGAGAGCACAAGGTGCTTACAGCGTATTTTTCAAGAATAAACCGTCATTTCTTTAGTGTGAATTTCATCAGTGACTAAAGTTGATCGTCTTTGAAATATAGATTTTTTTTTGACATTTCTTCCAGTTAACTAATTTAACTAATTTGCAGGAAACCATTCCCCATCATTCTCCCCGTCAATCGTTTTTTTCTAAGAATTATTTAATGCAACTTCCTACATTGTCATTGGAATTAAATGGTATAAACATGATGGAAATGCTTGTGAATTAAAAAAAAACAAACAGCTGTGAAAATGCATGTTGCATTAAGGAGAGCGCTAAACTATAAATGATGATAAATCTGACAGGTATTTAATTAAAAGAGCAATGTGATATTAAACAGTGTAGGCTCATAATTCATCGCTGCTTTTCTGTTATTAATCATTTACATAATAAAAATGCAATCCATTATAGGTGACAGGATACATTAAGAAACAATTTATTTACTAGTGGTTTAAAAATGTCCGTCCCTCACAGAAATCATATCATTATCACATCTGATACTTTACTTCAACTCTGAATTAATGTAAGATTATGTCACTATGTGGTTCTAATATTGCACATATTTGCTTAAAAAAACTTTATGTTTGTTACTTCTGGAGTCATATTCCTTTTTTTTTAGTGACTGATTACTACAATATCCCCCAGGCTGGATTTTAATCAGATCAAACACTGCCCACAGTCTCAGAGCATCATGGAGAAAACTCTGAGTAAATTATGCTGTGCACTGTTTACTTTCTAATTACAGTCCACCCAAATCACATAAATCACGTCTGCATCCAGTCTTGATCACGCTCAAAGGGTGGTGCTATCTGAAGGAGTTCAAGGCACAAAAGCAATCAGCAGAGCTCCACTGAGATGCGTCCATATTTGACCATTGCACACTCCACACACACACACACACACACACACACACACACACACACACACACACACACACACACAGTGTTATGCAACTAGACTTTAGTCTCCATTGCATTTAATCCCCTGTAGCAACTTAATCCTGGGGCTAAGCAAACTCTCCTGCTCAAGCCTCCCTGCTGCTCTCAGAACACAGAGGAAAGGAGGAAGAGGAGAAGATAAGAAAAGGAAACAAGGAAATGCTGGAGCATGATGAAGGGGATTTAACAATACAGCAAGAGACACAGACCAACGAGGACTGATGAGAAGAGGAACTAAAGCAATCTGACTTAGAGATTGCAGAGTGCAGCAGTGAAAGTCATGCTTTCAAATCTACTGTTTACATTTTTCTGACAAAGGGTTAAGTGATCAATCACAGCTAACTACACTTGTTAGTGCCGGGGCATAACAAAAGGGAAAAGATTGAAGTATTTGTTGCTTGGAATACAAATAACTATAACTGGTGTATATTTATTTGATGCAACATCATTCTTCCACTCCACCCCTCACATATTGTACTCTACTCCATTACATTGAATTGGCAGCTGTAGTTACCTACAGAGCCAGTTGGGTTCAACTCTCTCCTCATTGGCTTTGACACAAAAATGTTGCTTTAATGTAAATGCATCAGTCATAATAACACTATCATCTAATTAATGACAGATATCATTCGTATAGATAATGATTACCTCTACCCTTGATGCAGTTTGCTGATAATATTGTATATTATAACATTTTGGATGCTGGACTTCAACTTTTAAAAGTTATTTATTTGTAACTAGTATAATTTTTACATTGTGGCATTCATACTTTTCTTATGTAGCTAAAGGATCTGAATACTTCAGTGGAGATTTAAAAAAACCCAGTGATAATTTTCCAATAACATTGTCTTAAATTGTTTTTGCATTATTTTGACAAAGAATGTCAGTAACAGTTCTCTGACAAAGCAGTGATAGAAACTCAACTGTAGTTCAAGGGGTGACATTGTGGTGGGGAGACAGAGAACATGTCTACAAATTAGACTTTTAGCTTGAAGCAATACAATACCCATTGTGAAATAAGTCATATGCCAATTTACCTATTCATCACGGATTTCAGTTATCCTGGGATTCAAGTTTGACAACCATGCAGGACACAGTATAGGTTCCAGAGGATTGTCCTCACTTAGCATCGTATGATCTGCCTTTCTCTTTTGCCAGAAGAGACCCTAACTCCAAAAACCTTGCTGCTCCTGGGGGGCCTGCTGCGATATGACAGCCCAGCAGTCTGCACATACACCACTGGCATATTAGCTATAGCACAGTAAAAATATGATCAAATTATGACCTTGACATCAGTAGCATTACTCTATCACTACTCCAAAATGTGCCAGTAATAGTAAACAAATATCTTTGCCATTATTCTGTGTTATCTGGACTGATAATAAACAAGTGAGTCAGGGTCTTATCCTTGATATTCAGTGTGAAGAATTAAATATTTCAGTTTTTGCAGCCTGGGGCTGTGTTAATGTTTCAGGATGCTGTTGGGTCAGATCACACTATATTGTGTAGCCTTCAGTGTTCTTTCCAAAGGACATGTTTGGTCAAGTTATTCAGCTCCTTTTTAGCACACACTGTAATGCACTGAGACAGCATTTATTCCACTATTTCAGATGAAAATTATCCCATGAGGAGAATGGAGTATCTCCAAATGCCACTGTTAAAAGTAGAATTAGTTAATTCAATTCACAGCTAAGAGGAGTTTAAATATCACTGTGACTCATTCACAGATGTGTTGGGTTGATGTGAGGATCCTACCTGACATTGTCATGGCGCTGGATGTAGATTTTGTGAAAGATCCTTTCTGGGGGCTTCAGGAAATCCTCTTTCATCTCCATAGCTACGTTCCTGGGCAACAGACTCATTAGCAAGCGCTCCTGAGAGTGAGTGTGTGTGTGTGTGTGTGTGTGTGTGTGTGTGTGTGTGTGTGTGTGTGTGTGTGTGCGCGTGCGCACATAGGTGTGTGATAAAGAAAGAAAGGGAGAGGGAGGAAAGATAAAGTAAGTTTAAATATACATTCATACAATCAAATGCAGCAAAGTTATCATAGCACAAAGTGTTAGTAGCGATAAGAAATGTGCGAGACAAAAAGGTATGAAATATAACAGAAATGAATAATGTGTCAAAATCACTTGCAGCACGATAGAGAGAGAGAGAGAGAGAGAGTGAGAGAGAAATAAATGGGGCTGAGGGTGGGGGCATGGACACACATCTAATTTTACCCATAGTTTCAGCAGTATACGAATGCCTGTACCTGCTTCTCGTTTTCATCCTCCATGCGGAGTCTCTCTTCGATGCAGTTGCGAGCCTGCAGGAAGGCCTTCCTCTGGGCTCGTTCTGTCAGGATGCGCACAAACAGCCCTGACAGGTTGACACTGGTGAACAGCACTGTGTTGGCAACCAACTGCAAACAGAAAAAACACGATACGTTGTTTAAATTCTTCAGTACTGCTATTAAAAACATATCCAGTTGCCTGAAAGGACATAATTACCAGTTGCTGCAAATATACTGACTGTCAGCCACTTTGTGTTTGATTTATATTGCAATCTTTCATATAGTTTTATGTCAATTTAAATAAAATGATGAGTGAAAAATGAATTTGTATTTTTAGATTTATAAAATAATAAAATCATGATTACGTCATTTGCTCATTATTCTACATTTATACATTTGTCTGTGTGTATTGGTGCACAATGTATTATTATGTGTACTGTATATACAAATATGCATGTACATTTGTAATGTGAAAGTACATTGACTGTAAGGTCCTATGATTTAGGAATATTGAATGGGCCCTAAAGAGGTTTTAGTGTAGAATTATATCTTCTCTTTTCCTTATATTTTGCAATGTTTTTTTATTCTCTGCTTCTGTGCAACCTCAGTGTCATGTGTACTATTGTATTAGTATAACAGTATTATAATATTTAGACCATTTTTTCACATTTATATTTACTGATTAATGTATTTATTACAAATTCCACGTTTGTTTTAAATGTACCATCTTTTTTTTTTTTTTTAATTAACAGTGTTTTAGTTTTCCTCATTCTTTTCCTATGTATTATGTGTGTATCAGCTCTATAACTGTGTCACCAGCAACTGCTTACAATTGCTTGAAACCAGCCTGAAAGAGATAAATGAAGCTGTATTGACCTGACATGAATAAAGTCACTATAAACTTTGCCATTATAAATATTACTTTCAGAGTGGTTATATATAACTACTCTGATCAGATTTTCCTTTCACCATTTGAATTTCCCTCATGCACGTTGTAACATGTATCAAAACTAAATCAAGCCCAACAAATGTCCCCACAGATGAGAAGTGTGGGAGAGGGTGGCGGGGCATAATATTTCTCTATTTTGGGCAGCTGTGACATTAAAACTTTGGAGAATCCATTCCATCACATCAGATGCACAGCGGCATGACTGCTTCAACCTTGTGCAGGACACAAAGAAAAGACAGCTTTTTTTCTACATAGCCAAGATTGGCTGGCTCGGACTTTGTACACAAACCTGACAAGGTCCTATATTCACCTCTAACATAGCACAGAAGCAAACTGTCACTCTGGGCAATAATTAGATATTCATAAAAATAAAGGAATTTGTTCTCTTGAAATCTGAGGCCATTCATCATTAGTGTTTTCTACAGTATATTTGACCTCAAGACAAGCTGGAACAAATAACATTATCCTTTCCTTATAATGAATATAGTGTAATTTTGGGGTGTTTATGCTTCAGTGAGCATCATAAATGTCATATGACATACACACTATTTATCAAATGTAACTTGCGCCCACAACACTGTAGACAAGCATGTTTCCTAGTCCAATGAATAATAGATTGCCTTGAAAATACTGTTTTTGGCAGCAGCAGTCAGTCTTTGTGCTTGGCGCAAGTGCTGGCAAGCGTCAACATGTTCAAATTACTCAATTACTCAATTGCTCAAGTTACTTTGTAGCCTCCAGTGAGTAAATGTAGACATCAGAGTTAAGTGGTGTACAACACTCACTCCTCTGCTTATCGGCGGTAATAAACCCAATGTATACCTGTAGTATTGTATTACCTTACAGACTTGAAAATCCAAGTCCTTCATTTAATATGCATCTCAAAACTGTTGCATTTGATGTTAAAGGGCAGCGATGTAGAAGCTCTGTGTTTTTTACGACAGTTATTGGATTTATATCATGTAAATGTAGGGTGTATTGCAAAATGTGTTCAAATGTGTTTACCTTGACATGCAAGGTTGTAAACTAAGGTCGTATAGCATTCCAATAAACTGAAAAGAATAGAGTCTATATTCTTGTCAAATAACATTTAAAACGTGTTCAGTCATGACACCAAGGCCACAGCTGTACGGGGAACTAGTAATAACCTATTTTTCATGTTATGTTCCTCACTCACTTCAGTAATAAGATATGTCAGATACACTGAGCCATGAAAACAGACAGTACTGTAGGCTGAGTGCCTGGGACCTAGGTGGGTGGTTGGTGCGAACCTGGGTTGTGCAGGGTCATGCCACACAGCTCATCTCTAAGCTTAATGGATTAGCTATCTCTGGTAGTACAGCTAACATTGTCCTTCACATGGCTACGCAGGTATCTCATAGCCTACGTACAGGGAAAACAATCTCCTCTGCAAACATGGTGTCATCATCCGAAGCCATGATGAACTGATCAAATCTTGATTTCGTTTTCCAAGGAATGTTCAATCTTCATGTCATATGTTGAGGCAAAAAGGTTCCATTACTCCTGGAGGGTTTGACTGATGTGACATATCTCCTTTCCTCACACCTGATGACAGTCAGAAATGTGAGTGTGCATGGGTGTGTGTTATGTGTGTGTTTCGTTGTGGCATAAAAAGGTACAAAGATATGAATGTACAGAGAGAGGTGTACCAATTTCCATTTCAGCTCTCAAATGACATGCATGACTTTGCCCTCTTTTTCACAACTGAAGCATATAGTGTGGTGAAAGCGGTGTGTGTGTCTCTGTGTGTGTGTTTCCCTCAGATTTGCCCTACTTCTGGTGCTAGCAGGATGTCACTCTGGTTCTTCATTCCTAGCCTGCTCCTTTAGGGCTGAATCATATCCCAGGGGAAACAGTCATAGGCACACAGAATGCTTTGCGCATTCATTTTTCCTCTCTTTCTTTCTTCGTTGTCTTTTTCTGGACCTATGGGTATGCATAACCACAGCTATAGCCTATGTAGTAAATCACTTCCAGGTGGACTATCTGTATATTTTGTATTGAGCAGAGATTGGCACAGCCTCACTTTGTGTTTGTTAGGAGCGAGCTTCTGGATCTAAAATTTTCCTTTGCTGCTGAATTGACATCAACTGCCTTATCTTTATTTGCAACCAAAACAGGTCGAGGCACAATTACACTTTTGTCAAATTTGATTCAAGCCAGAGCAAATCCTATCAAGTCTAACCACAGGGAGCTGTCCTGGGTGCTGGAGTCTAAATACTGTGTTTTACTGCATGGGCCTGTGATATATTATATTATGCTGGATGTGTATAGATGGTGTTGAGTTATGGTGGTGATTGTAGGCCTAGTAATAGGGAAATTATAAATGCACTGAAGGCACCGTGTTCAGTGTGTAGCATATACATACCGATCTCCACAGTTTCTGTGTTTTCACTGTGACAGACGAGGCAGTCACAATCAAATGCGAAATTGAGACCATTATTCCAAACACAACAGCCAAGAGTGTCCGCACAGGTAGGAGTGCGTAGGCGACGAAGGTGACCAGGATAAGCTGCCACATGCCTTGCTCCGGGGACGTCGGCGGCTCCATCCCCATTGCGCCCAGGGAGAAGGGGCAGCAGAGGAAAGAGAAAGTGAAGCCGAAGAGCAGCGTCAGGTTGACAATCTGTTGGAGCTGAGTCACTTGCAGGTACTTGACATTAGTTACGATGAACAGGGAGACGAAGATGACACAGTGGACCGGATGGGACCCCTTGGAGATGGTGAGGCTGGGGCCGGACAGCAACTCCACCACGGCCAGCGTCGAGGACATGAAGATGAGCACGGCCAGGGCTTTGAGGGTGGACGTCTGCTCCAGCTTCAGGTTGTAGTTCTGGAAGAGGGACTCGAGCTCCTTGCAGTCGAACTCGTCCTCACACACGATGGTGGTCAAAGGGACACCCGGTGGGCAGTGACTTCTCTTCCGCCTGGTTTTGACTTTCTGAAACGGTATTTCCTCCATGCCAGTGCCATTCATAAACTGAATACCTGCTCACGGTTTAGGTCAAACGGAACACCGGATCCCCGGCCGACACAGACCGGAGCCAACGGTGGAAAAAAAGACGCGCACAGCGGGCTGGAGGCAGAGCGTCCCAGATAGAGGAGACTGGCCGGTGGCCACAGACGCGCTCCTCACTATCCACAGGTTGGATTGTGTTGATCGGTGAGATCAGCCTCCAAAGAAATATTCATGTCCCGAGCTTTTTCTCAGCACCCGATCTGTAAGACAAATTTATCAAATAATTTTTTTAATTCTTTTTTTTTTTTTTTTTAATTTCCCTCCCCTCAGCCTCGGCTTGAGCGCCACATGAAGAGCAGCGCACACGACGTCTAGTTCAGATGGTAACAGCTTTTGGCTGGGCTCAGATAGGATCACGCCTGCGCATTATGAGGTGAAGATAAGACAGGTCTCAGCTACTCAACACACAGTCAAGACGATTTGACTGGTGCGACCGCAGAGCGTCCCTCACCCATCTCGCAGGACAGTGCATGCATCATCCATAATAGCAATGTCCTTTTCTTTTTACCACCCACACATGACCTGTTTCCATCATTAAACTGTGCAATCTAATTTATACATTTAGTGATTCATTTATGCTCTTCCCTTTCCTGACACCCACACTCACACACATGCACTAAACACAGAAGATGAGAGGGAAGGAGGCAGAATTAATACATGTACTGTTTATCAATGTTTTCAGACCATGATTCATGAGATTCTCACTAGAGAGTCTCCTAAGCTGGCAGCTACTGTAGCCCATTTGGCTGGCAGGTACAGGCATGGGATAACATGCATGCACACCATTCATCATAATGATTTCTATATTGCCAGTGAGGCAGCCACCCTCACCACCAGCACCCTCTTGGCATTCAGGGGGTGTTGTCTCATTCATTACCACAGGATGATTAGTCATCCATCACAGGCTGCCATTGCCATGACCCGTCAGTACCAGGGAGGAGTGTAAGAAAGTGACAGATGGATGGCCCATGCCAAAGTCCAGCAGTCCACCATGTTACCAGGACAGTCACATGCCTTCTGTTCTTCCCCCCGGCTCTTCCTCTTGCTCTCTCCCTCTCTCTCTGTCTCGCTCTCTCTCTCAGATGTTAGTATTCTAGGTTTCACTGATCTAACTCAGCTACAGTATGACAGGTAAACAGAGAGACAGGAAAGGATGGGGTGTAGAGAAAACAGAAACAGAGAAGAAAAGTATTGGGCAGCCTACCAAATTCTAAGAAGAAAAAGAAGCAGCATTTTACAAAAGGTGAAGCATCAAGTGTGGTGTGGCAAAAAAAAAAAAAAATTAAAAAGTAGATATATATATATATATTACATGTAAATATGCAATATGGCCCTAGCAATCATTAATAGTTTCTCTGAGGATAAATATCTCAGCTTGGTTGATGCAGTGTTCAACCTGAATTGCTCAATCAATTAACAATCCATGAATCATTTAAGTCAATGATGGAGCAAAACTCTTCTCTAGATTCTCTAATGTGAAATTTGCCGCTTTCCCCTGTTTTTTTTTATTGAAAACAAACTACCTTTGGGTTTTGGACCAACAAAACAGACATTTTTATTATGTCGTTCTGGGCTTTGTGAACAACATTCTTCACTACTTTCAGACGTTTGATAGAAATAACAAATAAGGGTCCATTTTAGACTTTGAATAGTAATAACATAAATTAAAAGTTAACTACCTTGTTAAAAACCCTTATATTCTACTCAAAGAAGCTCAAACTTCCAGGTTAAGTAAGAATTATAAGAAGCATTTTTGAGTATAGGGGGAGTTCAATAAAAAAAAATATTAAAATACATTCATTTAAAAAAATCTATGAATTGATAATGGCAATTTGCTTGCGGTCACAATAAATGATTTGTGAGGACAACAGTGGCCCTTATCTCTCGTCTGCCTGCCACTTTCACTCCTCTGTGTTATCCACTTCTGCTCCTCAGAGGAAACAATGTGGGACACAGGATATAGGACATGATACTTTATTAGGCTGATATGCTGTCTTATTTTTCTTATCTACAAGGTTTTTACTCTGTAACTTTTCACTGGATTTTATTAGCTGACACACAAATGCTGATGTGTTATTGTAGCTTGCCTGTCAGCGATACTGCAGCGAGACTTTCGCAAAGGTGATATGCAAATGAAACAAAACAGTGTTGTCAATCGTAGCCCAGAGTGTAATTAATCTGGCACTGATTTCCTGTCATCACCTTGATCAATATTTCAATATTCCTTGTGTAAAAGCTCCTAAATTAATCTCAATAATTAGTGCTGTGCTTCTCAGTTGTAGAAGCTGTCCCACATTCCTTTGATGCAAATGTCAAATTATGAATTCAAACAAGATGAAAATCTGACATTCAAATTGCCATTTATGTATCTGCACATGCAGATTTGTACTTTTTTTGACTACAGTTGACTGACAGTTGGTTTCTTTGCATGTGTGTGAAGTTGCACAGACCTCTTGGCCTGTTTGTGGCTAGGAACACAGGGGGATAAGAGCAGAGGCATCGTATGGCATAAAAGTGTTATTCCCTGTGCTTTTGATGGCTTCAGGTGTAAGTGCATGGTCACACTCTGCCAGCCCTCATCTTCCGAGAACAAAGAGAGGTCTTATGGGAGTTCACACCACAAAGCTGCACTCCAAGGGCATTGGACAAGGAGACAGCAGCCTGCTTCCTGCTGCGTGCCTCTCTACTAAAAATCATCTTCACTTCCTCTGTGTCTGTCTTTCTATTTCTGTCTCTTGATCTTTCATCATGTGAAAAAAAATCCTCTCAGATGGAAAGACATGAAACAGCTGAGCATCTGAAATGATATGAAACAGCTGATTATGTTCCTGATCTATTGATACATTGCAAAACTGTTATTTGAATAACCGCTTGAAAAGCTAAAAAGCCTGAGTTCTCGGGAGCAATTAAAATCTTCTCCACCACATGTCAGTTTTATAGCAAAAGATCATCTATAGCATGTAGGAGATCTCAGCAACCAAATTCATTTTATAGAGAACCTTTGGTCCATGTCTCACATTTGCCTTCTCTTGTAAACAGAGCAGTGAGAAATGCTGCTCTGCTTCCCTCTCAAAAAATGCTTCAAAAAGATTTCCACAGCCTTTAATTCTGCAATCAGCAGGATATTTCTGAATCTAGAAACAGATGGCTCACACACCATTGGTTTGGTTCAGGAAGAGGGACAAAAGGATAAAAAGCAGATGAATGAAAAAAAAAAAAAAGCAGAGCAAATAAAAAAATAAATAAAGAACATTCAGAGCTGCGGCCTCCATCTAAGCAGTGCTTTACATTAGCTGTCATCAAGTGATCATCTGTAATAATAACCCACAAACTGGAGAAATCCCACCAGTGTCCAGCTGTGGTTAAAGCAAGACACGTTGGCTCAACACCAGCAAATAAAAACAGCCAAGACAGACCCAAAAGAGACAGACAACGCACTTTGTGAATTAGCTAATGTCAGCCATAATTAAAATGTGCTAAGAAAAATAAGAAGAAAAAAAAAACAAAAACAAACCACATCTTTCGTGTTTGTCAGTCAGATGTGCTGCTCCTGGTTTCCTCAGAGAATGGTACATGTTGCAACGATATTAAAATATATTCCAGCTATAAAAGGTGGAGAACTCTTTGAAAATATGAGCTTTATATGCATGATATTTTGCTATTTTACTTCTATAACATGATGATAAATCTATTTTTTTCCCCTTTACTTATGAAGTAAAATACAAAGCGTAAATCAAATATTGCCCACAAGTCAGCTATTTCTCACATAAACTTAAAAGAAATGAGTCGAAATCCAGCCTTGAGCAAGAACCAGCAGAACTCCATTTGTCAGGGCTGAAAACATAATACACACATAATTACCAAATCAAAACAGGAGGAGGGAGGGAGGTGGTGGGGGTCATTGAGCACAGAGAATGATTGGTACCCTCTCCAAAAACACATCTAGTGTACAGTCATAACGGATATAGAGGCTATGAATCCATGATTCAAATGTAATTCATCTGTTGATGCACTTGTCACTTCAATGACAACAAGATCAGTGAACGGACTGTGACTCTATTTTGCAGTCTTTGCACATCAAGCTCGTGGTCTCACACAGTTTAGCTGTTTGTCAAGTAAGTATTTCCCCAAAACCTGCTTGATGAGAGACAGAGATTATTCATCAGATGTAGAAAGTTGATGGCACATGATGTTGTCAGCCAGTTTTTGCATTTTTAGAGAGCATTGATCAAAACAACAGGGTCTATTATAACAACAGCATCTATTATAACACACAATAGTGGTGTTTTCAAATTTGTCTTGAACCACTAATGTTTAAGAATCATAAATATTTATGAAAAGTAATAAATAAAACATTAGTTTTCATTCTTAATACTGGGTTCAACATCCTCACTCCAACCCAGTGGACTAAGAAATTATGAGGGTTGAGAAAAAATATGGTTGAACAAATCATATTGGGGCTTCTTTTTATTCTTCTCTTAGGTGCCTTGTCCTTAGTAGATTAGGTTATTACTGACACAGTGTAAAATGACCAAATTAACATCCTCACTGAGAAGGAAATGTAAATCAAATCTGCCTTTTGTAGGTAAGAATTGATTGAAATAACACATGATGTTTTACCATCCAATGTAAACCTGATCAGTATCTTCCTCCATTCCCTAAACAGTATACATGATATTATCCTGTTTTCTCGCATGGCAGCTTGCTGATTGCAACCTTTTGCTTATCAACCTACATTATCAGCATCGCCTCCATTACAAACACCACCCTTCTAACCTTTCACTCACATCAGCATTGCTTATAAGCTCAAGAGGTAGACTATACTGTTATGGACACATTTATTGCAGTTGTATCCAATGATGCAAAGGGGATTGTGTAAAGAAAGTGACAGGTGAGGATTAGTGGGTGGATGCTTTCTGTCCAACAATTCACTCCTGTCACAGATTGGGGCTATGCTATTTTTAAGTGTAGTACTGTAGCCCTGAATCCAAGGGAGCAGACTACTGCAGAGTGGGACCTCCAACTGCTCCAAACAAGGAAAAATGAAGAAGCAAGGTCAGGGGCTTGTTTCTAATGACAAAAAGTAACAACTGTGTCTGTTTCGCATGTGTGTCTGTGTGCAAGCTTAGGATGGATCAATAGCCATCAGGTGCATGAGATTCAAGTGCAGCACCCTCCCATAGTGAAATCCTCTTAAAGCTTCTGATAGTTCAAGTAATCTGGGAGAGCCAATGTGTCAGTGTGTATCTGTGTGCATACATGTGTTTATGTGTGTGTGAGTGTGTTTGTGTCCAGTACATGTGCCCTGTCCCCTCCCACAATGGCCGTCTTCCAAAGTATCACGTGCTCCACTGAATTTGAGTGCCTGAAGTGTTCACTGTGCAGCATATGAGGTAGCAGAGAGACACACAGAGAGGGAGGGGAGGGAGAGGTCACTAAAAAAAAAAAAAACATACTTACAGATGTCATAATGTAATACACTGCAGTGATTGCAAATACCTTGGTACAAAAACAGCTCTACTACAACTATTACTATTTACTATGAGGAAAGGAAAAGTATGGTAAGAAGTAATCAAGATTTAAACCTGGTAGCACATGGTAGCATCGCTTTAAATGTGTTATTTATACGTTTTGTGCTATAGCTAAACAGCCAAGATTAACATTAACAGCTATTCACTTACCAGTCTTGAAGAATCACTGCAAACTCAGCAAAGGTGTTCACCCCTTTACATGCCAAGTGTTGTCTCGAGTGATGGAAAGCAACAACAATAATAACTATTCTTTTGCTTCTATTTCTATAATTTCTATACTTACCTTGGTGCTAATATACATATAATATATGATGCTAACCTAGTCCTGGTCCCTGACAGTGATCAGGGTCTCATGTCACAAGTGTATCTCATAACGTTTTGTTTTGCATAGGCAGTTGATGCTCTTCTTGTCAAGCCTGGTGAGTAAACAGCTGTTAATGCTATGTTGCAATGCAAAACTTGGGAATGATGATTGGAAAAATTTGTGTGTACAAGTGCAGTTACAATTACAAATAACCTCCAAATATATCTGTCTGAGGGTTAGTTTAAAATCTGGCTGTGCTCCTGAATTTATAGCTATGTTGCCATAGTCCCAGATCTGAGCAACTAATATGATGAAAACAATGGACATTACAAGGCTGTGTGGAGCTACAACAGTTGTTTTGTTTTGTTTTGGGTTTTTTTTACATTAACAATAAATCAAATAAGACCTATCAAATATAACCTACACAATTTCTTTGGTTTTCTGCACAGTTTTGTTTGGTCTCATCACTTTCACCAGTAACCTGTCCAGCTTTCTTGAAACTAAACTAAATTAGCAACCAGCTGCTGAACATAGAGGAGAATTAGTAGTTACAGGTCTAGATATTTATCTTAGTCGTTGGTGGAGCCAAAAACAGAGCAAGACGGAAAGTGGACATTAGTAGCCAGAAACACATCTCCAAATGAATTCTATTATTGCTCCATGCCTGTTTAAATGGACAGCCTTTTTGCCATCATGTTAACCATGACTCCTTTGTAAGGTTTAGTTTACTTGTTGTGCTGCCCCCAAGTGTTCAGAAGAATCACTGAAACCAGAGCTGATAATGTGCTAGTCCAACTGGCTTGTATTGTTCTCTGACACTGCTGGACCAATCTGCAAAACTGCCCCTTAAATGACCAGCCTATGGCACGTTTGACTAAATACACTCAACTGTAATTCACAGTTATCATTTTAGTGGCAGAAAAATTTGAATATTTGTCCTCATCAAATTGAAAAGCAATAATTTAACTATTTAAAAAATACAAATAGAAATTTAAAAAATACACATCCATAAAAATAATAAATTGACTAAACAGGAATTATACTATGACAATAGTGTATGTCATAGCAAAGCCAATTTTAAGTTTATGTGAAGTGGAATGAGAAAAAGAGAATGTGATAGTGAGAGCTAGAGGCAGAAGGAAATGCCCGCAATGCTGGTCAACAGACAACCTAGACAATGAATATTGAGTGGGTCAGATGAGGTCAGTTAAAGAGTACTGATCCAGGAAACAGGGAAAAAAAAAAAAAAACAGAGCAGGCTGATTGGAGGTCTAACTGATGAGACTCAACAACAATTGGAAAGGCCTGATGTCGAATAGAAACTGGACACTGAATTTCAAAGACAAACAAGATTGAGCAGGGAAGGGAGAGCTTCACCATATATGTGCCCCGTGCTGATGTTCTCATAGGAGTCAAATACTTCTCTGGGCAAGGCGGGGCCGGTGATCAATAACCATGAGAAAGTGGCTGCTAGCCTTGATCCTAATTAGTGCAAGGTTAGAGCAGATTAGCTTGCACCTGAGCCCCTATCTCAGCCTTTCTCAAACAACAACTCCCTTGCAATCAGGCTACCTGGAAGCACCAGCATCAGCATAATCCTGGGATGTGCTGTAGGTCAGGCAAAGAAACTTTAGTCAGTACATAAAACTGGCTTTTCCTTACATCCTGTTAATTGTTTATCTCACTGTGGGAATATCAAGCTTTCATCACATCGGAGACTAAGAATAAAGCAACAAAAAGTGCAATGTGGGGTGGGGACAGGTGAGTATTTCATAGGGGGGTGTGGGGAGAGTGAGCAGTGACTTTGCTCCTAAATAATTATGTTTCTCGTGGCAAATGAGGGATTAACTGTAAAACTTTGTTATAGCACGCAAGTCTGTTAAACAGAGTTCAGGGAAAGGTTAGGAAGAGACTATGAGGAGATTATCATGTGTTGGTTGCACTGACAGTTTGTTTGTTTGTTTGTGTGTATGTGTGCATGGGTGTGACACAAGCCCCAGTCCCCACTCCAGTGTGTGAACGTTGCTATGATTAGAAATAGGCCTTTATAAGTCTATGCCTGGAATTACATATGCTGGTCTGCAGGTTTTGTCGTTCCTTAGAAAGATTATAGTCACATAAATTGTATATATAGTGAATTCTTCCATAAAATATTCTTTTACTAACACGAAGAAACATTTTTAG